>ML685793.1:5836048-5919644 GCA_007922175.1 Pelusios castaneus | reverse complement strand
TGTGTGTGTGTGTGTGTGTGTGTGTGTGTGTGTGTGTGTGTGTGTGTGTGTGTGTGTGTAAGGAGTCTCTTCTCTATTTATTACTGCCCTGAGGCTCGGCACAGCCCAGGTTCCACTGTTTACTATTTCTGGGATCTTCAAAAGAGTGAAGCATCCAACTCCCATTCACTTTCAATGAGATTGGGGTGCTCTGTTTCCTTTCGCTACTTAGAAAATCCCAATCATTAGGGATGTACTAATTCTTACCACAAACACACCACTTTTCTGGACTCGTTACTTATTCTCCCCTTTTCTCATTCTACATGACCTCAACCCATAGAGTTTGTACAGTGTAGGAGTTTGGGATAGGTGAAGAGAGCAGGACACGCTGAATAATAGGCCTGTTGAGTACTACTCAGAAAAGTAACACACGCGTCTTGAGTCACAACATTCAGCCAGATGGTATATTACTTTCTCTTCATTTCCCTTGAGAAGGACACCTGCTATGACAATATTCTAACACTCAGGCAAAGTAAAGAATCTAAAGTCCATCTCCAGTGTGTCAAAGGGTCTTCCAGACAATGCCGGTGGAATATTTTCCCAAGAGATGTGGTGGGTGTGACACCTTTAAAACTAAATTGGAAAAAAATTATAGGGTATTAGAAAAAGAGTAGCTGGCTGAGGCTCAGTGCACATTGGACTTAGGTTATATTTGGTATGGAGGCAGTATTAGTGTGAATTGTAAGAATCCAGGGAGCCCATAAAGTTTTAGTATCATTGAAATCATGTAGCCCTCCCCACCCCACAGAGCAGTAGCCCTGCTGGAGAGCAGCAGACCCGTGCTGGTGGGGGCCTGGAGCAGCCTCGGCCAACTCACCAGAGCCCAACTCCTTTAACCTCAGTCCATAAGGGATGAGAAGAGGTGGGGCTACACAGGGTGTGTGGTGGGGGCTGCACAGGGTAGGCTTAGTTTCTTTCTCAGGTAAGAGTAATGCATTATTATGTAATTTAGTGTTGTTGTTAGAATAATAATTAATATGTGTTTATAGGGCTTATACATGCTTATGGCTGGCAGGGAGGCAGGAGGGTGGGGGGGCCTGTGTTTTACTTAGTGTTAACTAGGGGTTTTTTCAGTCAAAAAGCTTGGGACCCACTGTGCTAGGCAATGTACAAACATAGAACAGAAGACAGTCCTCCCCACCCCCACCCCTGCTCCAAAATTAAAATATAACCGTACAAGACATACAAGAGAGTTGGGGGGAAGTGGTAAAACACACAAGCAGAGTGAACAGTGTGATAGCAGAAAACATGATATAGTGCCATGATTTTGTGAGGGGGGGAAGTGGGTTTAGTTAGGAGGGGATGTGATGAAATGGGAGAGGAGGGGCAAAGGAAGGGGAGTAGAGGGTCGGCACAGCAGGTGTCATATGAAGCTGAGTTGAAGAGACTGTGGGAGGCAGAGGTTAGGAGGGGTTCTGGAACAGTTTGTTTAAAGTGGGTGTTGAGAGCCATTGAACCAAACTGTAAACCCTGCATTTGATGAAAATCAGTTCAAGCCTGGGGTGTGACAACACCCCAGGAACACCTGGTGTTGGAACAAATAGCCATTCAGCACAATTAAAATTGTTGGAAGTTCTCTGACTATCCAGGGGTCCCAGTTTTGACTGCTTCTCTCCTTCTGATCCGAATATCTGGCTGCTTCCTTTCTGTGATTGACCACCTAGCCAAGGCCACCATTACTACCTGCTTCCAGAGTGGGGAAGGTGCCCACTGCACAGTACTGGGTCCTGGGGGTTGTTAATGGGAGAAGTGACCCCAGCTGGACTCCATTTTATTGTTATAGAAGTTGGTGAGCTGCTGGCAGGGCATTCTCTGAAAAGACTCTTTGCTCAGGAATGGGTTTTTTTCCCCCCCCCTACTTTTCCATTATCTCCAGGATCTGTTAAGCATCAGGACTTGTCACAAAGCCCCTAACTTCTCTAGGACATTGGAGACGAAGGTGGTGGTGGGAGTGATTTGTATGGGTTATGAGGAGATGTCTATGTTGGGGGCATTAAGGTATGGGGAGTGTCTGTAGTGTTTATTGGTTGTCAGTTATCCAGGTGATTGTTCATTTGTATTATGTGAGGGCACCTAACACATACAAAGAAAAGCACCTACTGGTATGGGATTACAAATAAAATATTGTCTTCATTTTAAAATTCATTACTGAACAATCTGGTAGTCCTAGACTAACTGGCCAAAGAGATCTCTAACCACTCTAGATCCTGTAATGTCTTGAGAGGAATTTTGCATATAATCTAATGTTAGTGTGATTGTCTTGGGATCGCTTCCTAGGAGATGTTAAATTTACTGTTATTCTAGTAGTCTTTGTCTGTGACTTAAGCTTCCTTGCCAAAAGGGGGAGACAGAGACAAAGTTGAGGGTGTGGGTTTCTTGTTTGTCTAAGTATGGAGACAAAGCAGAGGAAAACTCACAGCCCCTCTCAGTTAAGGCCTTCATTTGAAAGGCAGATACCAACTAAAATAATTGATCAACTGAAGCAGGTAAGAAAGAAAGAGACTGAATTAACTAACTCAGATCAACACGGTATGGGGAAGAGGTGGTAGCTAATAGGTTTCTACCCTATTTTGGGCAACCACGTCCCAGCATTCTGGGAATCTCCTGATTTGGAAGGATTGTCCTGGGCGTTCAGATAAGTTTGCTAAAACTGAGTCAGTTCCTAGTTCTGTGTTCACAGAGTGTCTGTTGTTGGTGGGTTGGGCTGAGCCATAGGTCATGCTGCCCGCAACAACTGGGCTTCATAGCCTCTGTTATCTGCTTCTCAGCAGAGCATAGATTTTGACCCCATGCCCTGTGTGCTCTGGAGTGGCTACTCCATGGGCCTCGGTCAAACAGGGGCCTAGGAATGTTGGAGACATATTTGAAGAGGGTGGTCCAGTCCTATGTTGATGTATTTAGTTGTAAATGTCGTTAATGATTCTTTGCAAAAATGTCAGAAGATGCCAGCTTTCCTGAAGTGCCTTATGAAGTATTGCTGTTCACCTGAAGTGGGGAGGGGAGGAGGAGGAGTGGAAACCTGCCACCAGAAAGACCAAGGAAGATTAACATTACCAAAAAAAACCCCCAAAAACCCCAAGAAAACAAAACAACGCCCTATATGTTTGCTAAGCTCATTGGCTGGCTGGTAGACAAATCTATCTGTACAGGCACTGTGTTGTACCCTGATAAGCTATCCTATCACGCCCTTTGCAAGCACCAGGAACATGTTGAAGCTGGTGTAGGGCAATGGTTTTCAAACCATGGGTCACGATCCAGTACTGGATCACAGAACCTCAGGCACTGGGTCGCAGTAGCCCCTGTTGCCACCCTCAAAAGACTAGCATGCATTGCTCAAAGATGTAATTGTTGGGTCGTGGGCATACGTTTTTTTTTTCAACTGGGTCCTGAGGAAAAAAGTTTGAAAACCAGTGGTGTAGGGAACAAGCCATGGCAGTGGTTTTCAAACTATGGGTCGGGACCCAGTACTGGATCACAGACCCTCAGGTACTGGGTCACAGCACCGGCTGCTGCAAGACTGGAATGCATTGCTCAAAGGTGTAACTGCTGGGTTGTGAGCATAAATGATTTTTTCCAATTGGGTACCAAGGAAAGAAGTTTGTAAACCGCTGCTCTGTGGATGACTGTGGGCGGCTCTGATTTGTAGAGCTATCCAAAGGCAGCCCAGGGAGGACTGCCATAACTTGAAGCGGCTCCCTGCACTACCTAAATTAAATGCAGGCTTGTTTCTGTAGCGTTTAGTGGAAAGTGCTTAAGGAGCTTGCAAGAGATCTTCTTTATTCAGTGTCCAGATCCAGATGACTGCGCCTAACAGCAGCTGGAACTTTAGTGTACCCCACCAAGACTCCCTTGTCTGAGAACCTTAGCCCTTAAAGGCCCAATCTGGAATACCACAGTTTCAGTATAACATTACCTCTGAGGGCTGTGTGTATACTTAGGATTTTTGCTTAATCTCCCTTTTCTCTTATTGCACTGATGCATCTCTGAGTATAGTTAAAATGACATGAAGGTAAAAATACCTGTGGCCAGTCTACACTAGAGCTGTCATGTTTTCCCATTACCAGTGGGGCTATACTGAAGATAAAGCAATGATCCGAAAATTTGAGAAACACTGGTCTAACTATATTTACATTATTCTCTGATTACAACAGCATGATTTTACTTCTCTTCATTAATTTCAATCAGGCCCTATATGCTGGGGCATGCATTTTCCTGGTTAGAGCACTCATACAACCAGCTATGTGTTTTGTTTAGCTCACTAAAATGAGATGAATTGTGGGGGGAAAGTGTTTTTTCCTCAGCACTGAAATATCAGGTTTTTTAAAAAGCATCCTTAGCAAACACGGGGCCAAACAGAAGTAAAATTGTAAGCCCACTGACATCAATGAAAAGATTTCCACTAACTTTAATGGATTTTGGATCAGCCCATAGAATTTCCTGTCTAATCTATACTGTAAAGTCTACTACACAAATTATCATTTTCTCATACATACTTGTAATAATTTTCTTCATGTGCTAACGCAGTGGTTCTCAATCTTTTGTGGGTCGTGACATACTTGGTGGCATATCGCAACCCTACAGGACACACCAGCGCACTCACCGCAGGCCAAATCCAGCCATTCCCCCGGCTCTGCGCAACGCACTTGCCACTGTGTGGCGATACAGTAATGTGTCCCAACACAGTGGTTGCAGAGGCGGCTTTTGGGGTAGGCAAATCAGGCGCATGCTTAGGGCCCTGAGCAGTAAGGGGCCCCATCACCTGCTTTTTCTACCCCTAAAGGTCCATCTGCCTTGGTCAGCAGCAGGAGGAGGCACTGTCTCATGGGGCCAGGGCCACATGGGTGGGAACTGGGGCTGGAGGAGGGGGGCGGGGCAGCAAGGGAGGGTGGGGGAAGAGGGAACAGGGCCACAGAGAGGGGCCCCGGTGGGCCAATAGGGAGCCCCACAATGGGCCTTCGCCTAGGGCCTCTAATAGCCAAAGGCCGCCTCTGAGTGGTTGAGAACCACTGTGCTAAAGAGCCATTGGTTTAAAGAGATTAAAAAGTATAAGTGTTTCTGTTCCTCAGTCTGCATTTCTTATAGTCTTTATTTCTTTTTTTTTCCTGAAAACTAAACATGCAACCATAATATATACAAATAAAAACAAGTGCTTTACTTTTCCTTAATTTGTTATTTGGTTAAGGATAGAAATAAGGTCATCATCAGTAAGTTCTAAACTCCTGAGGTTTGCCAAAATACACTATAAATACCTTTTAGAGGCAAACAGTATATCTCAAACTTACTGCTGAGTCATAAAACCCATAAGTTACCATAAGCAGATGTTGGTTACAGTTTATGGGGAGGGAGAATATAATTACCACTCCCACAGCAACCCACAGGTCACTTCTGGGCCAACAACGCCCCCAAAAATCTGTTTCTAATTTTCTGGAAAACATTGGAAATTTGGCACAGTTTTCAAAAGTACATGGAAAAAAGTTTTCCGAAGGTTTGGCTTCTGACTGAAAGCAGACTCTGCTGTTTCAGACTTCTTTCACAGATCCACTGACCAACACCGAATAGAGAGAATTCATGTTCTTTTAGAAAGCATTTGGAAAAATGAAGGTCTGTATGAAAACCAAATTCAACCTTTAAAAACTGTTGGATCTATTTTTCTAAACGTTCCGTTGTTGCACCAAGCCAGGCTCTGAGCTGTATTTGCTTCATGGGAAAGAGGAAGAAAAACAATATTAAATATACTACAGGAAGATTTATGGTCATTGACTTGGATGGTAATCAGTAATTAAATAGGATACTCTTTCTTTTTGTGGTGGGGGTATTTAGTTATAAACAAACTCAAAATATATCTACTACAGAGGATACTGTAAAGACAATTGTTTGTTTTTATCCCACAGACCAGGCTAAAAATCGTATTTGGAGGGATCACATGCATTTTGTTTTCCTTATTAGTAATATGCATTATACTACTTCCAGCAAAAGGTAAGACAATATATAGTGTAATGCATTGGAAAACACATCTTAAATGTTTTTTTTAAATAAGTTTATAAAAATATTTTTTTTAATATTGTCCTACCAGTAATAAAGCTCTGGCTTTATCAGCTTATAGGAATTTTTACTGTCAGTTTAAAATTCCTGAAGAAGCAAAGATGCCAGCATATGTTGACGCAAGGAGCTCTTTCAAGTGAAAGGCACCTACATTAACTTTATTGTGCATGACAATAATGTGCTCTGACAGGGCTGCAAACACAGTTTTCGTCTGACTCCTGTTATTTGATAGCATTTGCCTTTGGGCCAGTGACATTCTCATGATTTGTTATTATAGAGGATATTTTTTCCAATGGATTATTAACTAAATTCATTGCTTTGGGGGAGGAGGGATTGTATAATTTGTGACTATTTACAAATGACATGACACCATTGGAATAAAATATTAGACAGCGGTCAGTTTAATTTTTTGGCCAGCTCTACAGAAGAACTTATCACATCATGAGGTTTGCAGGGTTCTTAAGGACCTTATTAAAATAAAATGTTTGTTATGAGGATTGGAACGGGGTGATCTTAAATTCAGGATTTGAGTGGCACTGGCCTATTAGCATAGACAGGTTTTCCAGGTAAGTTGTCTCATAGGAGCTGTCTAATTTATCTAAGTACCAACATGACTCTCTTCATCATAGTATCTTAGTCCTGTCCAAATAATTTAACAGAAATAATAATAAAAAAAAACAGTTTTTTTTCTTCTCAGCCTCAGGGGAAAACAATTTGATTAGTTTATAGGGATTTTTTGCTATTTGTTGAGGAGGGACATGTTTTGAATAACTCACTGCAGGTGAGGTAAATCAAAGGAAGGAGTTTTGCATTTATTCCTAGAAGTGGTGAAGTCTATGGCCAAACTTATGTTTTGTAGGAGTGAATTTCATAGTCTAGATCCAGCTACTGTGAACATTCTCTCTCCAACTCATAAGCCTCTTTGCATTGGCTGACATTTTTATTGTGTCTATGGAATGAAGCTGATATGGAAGGTTGCAGTCATGGAGGAAAAGGGGATTTCTCGGGTAGTGAAGGCTTTGAGTATCAGTACTAAGACCTTCATTCTAGACTGTATCCAGTGGGGAGCCTGTGCCGAGAGAATAGTACTGAGATGATGCATTCATGGTGACACTCGACGCTAAGCAGAGGGACTGGTGTGTTTTTTGCTAGTTTTTGAGGTATTGTGGACTTTGTCTTTAAGAACCTGAGATTCCCAGACTGTGCTTGGGTGGGGTACTGCAAAGCTTTTCTTGTTATACACAGCCAAATGAAACTAGACACAGAATAAAGCAGAACTCTTACGCACACCTTCTGTGCTGACTGCCACCGTTGGAGCATTTTCAGGATGTGAGGATTAATTCCTAAATAAATTAGTTATGAAAATCAATCTAACGGTGACAAGTAAAATATGTGGTTTATTGTGACCAGGTTTGTGGCTGATACGGTGGAGGCACAATCTTCTAGTCTGTTACAAATGGAAAAGTGTGAGTTTTGTTACCCGGGCTGTTTGGGGATCCAGCAGCATTTAATAAGGAGTGGAGCTTTTTCATCAAAAAATGCTGTTTGAGCAAAAAATCTATTAATTCATTTGATACAAATTCATTGAATTGTTTCACACACACAAAAAGTTAGGATAGATTTACAAAAGGATCTTGGTTTCAATCACTGGGGTCAAAGAGAGCATGTAAATGACTCCACAACCTGGTGGGTCTCCCACATTCCAGGTGAGCACTCTCCCCAAGTTCAGGTCATTGCTCCACTGTTTACAAATTAATTAAATATTCATTGGAATAGTTTCTGTACTAGTGACAGAGAGATACTTACCCAGAATAGGCAAAAGTCTGGTGGCTAGGGCACCCACCTGTGAGGGAGAAGACGAGGCTTCAAGTCCCTGTTCTAGAATGGGGAATCAAACTTGGGAACCCAATAGCCTGGGAGAGAGCCCTAATCACTGGGATGTCAGGTTAGCCCTTCATTTCCTTTGCTTTTATTAAAAAGAAAAAGGTTGAATGACTGGAAACAAAACAAACCACTTCATTTTGGGTAGTGCAAAATGGTTCACTCACCACAGATGCATCTCCTTGTGGCTGAGTCTGGGAATTAATATTTCTGTCAATATTTTGCTCTCTGTTGCTCTCTGGTTTGGGATGGTCCCTCTTTGTGACTTGGTTGAGGTCACTATATTGTAGAGATGGCTTTTGGGGCAGGAGAAGCAGGCTCACACCTAGGGCCCCAAGCAGCAAGGGGGCCCCGTCACCTGCTTTGCCAACCCCCAAAACTGCATCTGCCTTGGTCAGCAGCAGGAGAAGGAGCTGAGCCAGCGGTGGGGGGTGGGGCACAACACCAGGATCGTGGTGAGGAGCGGGAGTAGCAGAGAGATGGGGCCACAAATTGGGCGCACCCCCCAGTGGGCCTTTGCCTAGGGCCTGCACTAGCCAAAAGCCTCCTCTGCTATATTGTTCCCTCCCACCTTTACTCTGGGATAACAAAATCCTACTGGACAAGGTACCCACTGCCCCGATGCCATTTCAGTCTGTCTATATCTCCAGCTATCAGTCTGTTACGGGCAATTACGGGTTAACTCATTCACCTGTAAATATCGCCTTAGCCCCAAGCAGTTAGTGCTCAGTACTGGCCTATCAGTATAACAGTTTATACTCTTTATACATATTTTTAACTCTAGCTAATGGAACTGTGAATGTTAGTATTTTCTGTGTAAAAGTCTAATCTGTCTTTGATTCCTACTAAACTCAGTAACTCAGTTTTTAGAGCAGGATCTATGCATGTTTTTGTGATTGTAAATCTGAGAAGAACAGGAAATAGGTGGTGAGTCAGACTTTGTTTTGCTTTACTGTGAGAAGTTGAAGTTTTAGAAAGTGGATTAACTCCATTCGAGGCTTACATAGGAAAAGCTAAATCCCCTCTTCCAAAATTTAAAAAAAAAAGTGTAATCTGTAATGCTATATGAATTATCAGAAGAATTTAATAACAACAATGTAGGGAGAACTGCCATCAGTTTCTAATGGAGAATACTAAGATATTCACAATTTTTCTTTCAGAGAATTTAATATGACAATGTAGTTGTAGTTTATGTGATTTCCCTATATTTGTAATGTTAAAACTTGTGAAAATATGAAACATTACCTATTACAATGAAAACTTTGCTTTCTTTTTTTTTTTTTTTTTTTTTGTGGCCTGAAAACTGCTAATTTTCACTCAGAAATGCTCACCTTATTTAAAAACTTTATTTTTTGTTTAAAAAAAGTATATTCCTTGAGGAACTTTTCTGTATACATGGAACTTTTTTAGAATTTGTAATGAAATAAAAATACTCTTGAAAGCCAAGTAGCATCCTACTGGGAATGTGTGAATATAAGACAATTTTTTTCATGGTATGTCAGATGGGGAAAAAAATCTCAATATCAGATAATTTGTACCTTTCAAATGTTGGCCCCCCTTCCCCAAAAATTGTGGTGGAGTTTGTTTTTTGGTTTTTAACTTTCACATCAGAACATGCAAAATGTGAAAATCCACTCATGAAATTTCAGGCATTAGCTAAATGACAGAATAGCAACTATGATGGAAAATGTTGTTTTGTGGGGAGCAGTGGAAAAAGAAACCTAATATTGACATGTGGATACATACATATACACATTTTCTTTGGGACTGAGATGGACAAAGGAGATTCACTATTAGTGGATGGTGGGTGGCTGAAAAGCCTGGTGTAAAGGTGTGTTGGTTCTCTGTGTTAGGAAAGAGTCTTGCAAACTGTTAACTGTATGTAGAAAAGCAATTCCTTGTCTTGTCCTATCAGTATGGAATATGGCTATAAGAATGCATCTCAAAACTATTCAGAAAAAGGATAGGGTCTATGGGTAGTATCCATGGGTGGTAACCCTGCTCTCCACCAACAGATGGTGGTAACAATGGATATAAATAAATGTTTGCACCCGAAATGCAGGGGAAGCAGTCGAAGAGCCATTAAATAGACCTTCCAGTTTGGAATCCTTTTCCATTGTATTTTTAATGTGTTTCCAAAATACTAGCTGAACTAAGTGACCTGTATGCTGCAGTTAAGGTGTGTCTACACTGGCACCTTAGGTCAACCTAAGGACGCTTAAGTCGACCTACAGAACTCTGCGTCCACACGGAGCGTTTGTTAAGTCGACTTAAGCGCTTCCTTAAGTCGACTTAATAACACCACCTCTGAAGGTCAACTTAAGGCTTAAGTCAACTTAACAGAGTCAACTTAACTTAACAAGTGTAGACATAGCCGTAGATAGTTACAGTGTGAATAGCAGAAGATTAAAGTTTAATATAATACCATCCAGTTGAGGCATCCATAGTAAGTACAACAATGGTCTCCTGCTATCTAGCTGGTCACAGAGTGGTTTCAGAGAATTATTTTTATAAAAACTACATGAAATCTGTGAGATCAAGTATTGCAAGACTGAAACATTCCAAAGTTTAAGTTACTCTGGCAAGGTTAATTCTGTTGTGCTATATAAAGAAGACACCTTGAAAGGCGGGTTGGCCATGATTAATGCTGTGGGGTCCTCCATGATCAGGGTTTAACTAGTGTTTGGAAGATGCTCTGTATCAGGTGACGCAGAAGCTCACCATGAAGTACTTGGCTTGCCCACTTTACAAGCTTCTTGATTTTTCCATGTTTCTACACGTTTGTGGTAGAATAAATATTCTCTCAGGGGGCTGCACCCATCATGGAGCTCAGGGGACTAAATGACCTCAATATTACTGAAGTTTCTTGGACCCCCTATAATCTTTGGTGCCTTCCTATGGGGTCCCACACACCAGTTTGAGAACTATTGTTTTAGAGTAGAAAGAGTGGTTGATGGTCAAAACCTTTGTTTGCTACTGACTACTCTGCTACTGATTTCCTGTTTGTCCTTGGGCAAGTTGCCTCATCTGTTTATCCTATTTCTCTGTCTGTACAATGATAATGAAAATAGTTATTCACCAAGTTTGGAAGGGCATAAGGCTTAGTTAGTCAATGTCTGTACAGTGCTTTGAACATGCAAAGCACACTAAATGCTAGTATATATTTTGCATGCAGAAGAAACTAAAATAGTGATTAGATAAACCTGAATTTATTTTAGGAAATTATGGGTCTGATCAAAACTGTGCCTGCAAAAGAACCCAAAACAAACTATTAAAAACTGACACAAAAGTTATGGAAAGATTTGCAAGATGTGGAAGAAATGAAGACACATTACTTCTTTGTGGAACATGATTTCAGGGACTAATTATTTAAATGATCTTTAGTTATACAAAAGGAATAAGAAAAATGCAAATAATTAAAGCTGCTGCCTTAATTAGAGCATTTAAATGTCTCTTCAATTGCTTATGAACAAGCATTCAAAATGATAAGTAGTCAGCAAACTGGAAGTAAGAAACACTTGCATTCAGTTTTAAAATGGGATGCTGGAAATGTAAAAAGGAAGGGACGTGTTTAGCAACTGTGCTAAGTTATTGGAGAATATATTGTGTGTGAACGTGATGTGGTTAAAAGTGTATTTAAAGACTCTAGTCAGTTGATGTGATAATTAAGACAAGGAGGTCACCAACTTGATCAGTGGTGCTGCTTGTATCCTTTATAAGAATTCTGTTCTAGATTCTCTAAGAAGCTTCAAATAAATACAAAGACTCAAGAGTTTTGCCTGATAAACGTAGCAAATAGTACTACGGGTTTTGGCCATTAAAGTACACAACTATAGAAATACATCTTACTAACAGGTTTGTAATAAACTTCGTGAATTATGGTTTTTAAATTATCTGGAAACTGTATGGTAAATGTGTCCATTCAGAAAGGAATTTTCCCCCACAGCAGATTGGCTTGGGCTCTGGGGGGTTTTTCGCCTTCCTCTGTAGCATGGAGTATGGCTCACTTGCTAGTGCAGTGGTTCCCAACCTTTTTGATTGAAGGGTCACAGATAACATTTTTTACGACTCTGAAGGCCACCAGTCTGTGCCAGCAGCTCCCGCCATCCAGGGTCATGCCTAAGCGGGGGCAAGACCCGGGGCCAATTGGCCTGTGCAGTCCCCCCACTTCCTGCACTGGGGTAGAGGGAGCTGGGCGGGCTTGCCCAGAGAGTCTGGGCCCCGCACATCCGCGCCTCCCCTGGGCCAGCTGCTCTGCCTCCGGGGGCAGGGTGGGCTGGCCCAGAGGCCAGGCTCTGCTTCCCGCTCCATCCTCAGCCAGCTGCTCTGCCCTGGGGGTGGAGAGGCCTGGCCCAGAAGCCCGGCTTTGCGCTCCGCCTAGTCCTGCTGCCAAAGGCAGCGGGGAGTGGGGCGAAGCACGGCAATGGGGGGAAGGGGAGCAGCAGCACAGGGCTCGGGGCAATCTGTAACTGCAGGGCTCGGGCGATCGCCCCATTCGCCTTCCCTCCACCCACGCCCCCCAGGACGGTCCTGTTCTGTCCCCCTGACTGCAGGCAGAAGGAGTTTAGCAAGGACCTCCTCGTTGTTCTCCCATCCCCCTGATTGCAGCAGGGAAACAGCAGGTATTGTGTAGCCCTGTGCATTCCACCTGGGTCCCTGGGCAATAGCTCCCTTCTGCAGCTAGGGAGAGGGGAGAGGTAAGCCACTTCAAAAGACCCCATGGGTCACTTTTGGCTCACATAGGTTAAGAACTGCTGTGCTAGTGGATTCTTTGTACTTTAAAGTTTTAAATCATGATTTGAGGACTTTTTAATAACTCAGTCATTGGTTAGAGGTTTATTACAGGAGTGGGTGGGTTACGTTTTGTGGCCTGCGTTGTGCAGGAGGTCAGACTAGATGATCGTGTTGGTCCCTTCTGACCTTAGAATCTATGACTCCATTCAATCTTCCTGGCAATTTAACATTGCTTCAGTAACAGTCTGTAATCCTCCCATCTTTTTAATTTACTAAAGCCCCTACTAAATATTATAATTTTATTCACAAGGAAAATTAACTTCTTCATGAATATACATGGATATTTTCTAAGCTAATTGCCAGCCTCAGTGGTATAGGGTTTTTGGGTTGTTTTTTGCACTTATATGTTTTGGCTTGCAGACAGTCATTCACTTTAATTTACCTTGACATCTTTCTTCTGCATTAGTGCAGACAAAAACAGTGTCCATAGCCAACCTAACTAATAGTTACTAAGCAGAAAAATCATGCATTGTTGTTATAAAGTGTACCATAAAAGTCAATACAAAGACACATTTCACAGGGAGTCAAAGTGTGGCCTTAAGAGAAAGAAGAACTTGGAACAAGGAAGTAATGGAGAAGAAGATAAAACTGCAGGAAGTTAGTGTGGCCTTAACAGAAAGAAGAACTTGTAATAAAAAAGTAATGGAGGAAAAGATCAAACTGCAGTGCTGTAAGTCACCAGGATTGAATGGTATTCACCTCAGAGTTCAGAAGAAAACAACACGGTAGAGCTGCAGAGGTACTTTCTAAAGAGTCCAATGCTGCTCCTGCTGAAAATGATGGCCAAAGTCCCAATGACTTCAGTGGAAGTCCAAGGATTGCCCAAAGACTGGAAAGCTGCTTATACAATGGTGAACTTAAAAAACAGAGCCAATGGAGTTCCTAGGATTTACATACAGAAGATGACTGCCTTTATCAGACTGCATCTCACTTGTTCTATGCTTTTATAACTGTTTTGTTTAATGATAGATAAGTTTAGATAGATAAGCACCTAAGTTTCTAAGGCTATTTCTACACTAGGAATTTAGGTCGACTTAAGGAGGTTTAAGTCAACCTAAATTACTCCCTGTCTACACCAGACTTTCATTAAGTCGACTTAAGAAATTTCTTTGTCGACTTAATGAAAGCTTAAGTCAACTTAATAAGAACCACTCAATAGGACGATGTAAGCCTTAAGTCGACTCCTTAAGTCAACTTAAGGACGGTGTGGACGTGGAGTAACCCTTAAGTCGACTTTATTAAGTCGACTTAAGGGTGGTTAGGTCGACTTAAAGTGGACTAAGTCAACTTAAAGTTAAGTTGACTTAGTCCACTTTGTTAAGTCGACTTCAAGTCGACCTTATTAAGTCAACAACAAAGTCGACCTAACTTTTTCTAGTGTAGACATAGCCTAATATTCCTTAATTTGGCACTTACGTGACCCAGCATTTTCAATATTGCTTTCTGCTGATTGACACTAAGTGGGGTTTTATTTTATTTATTTATTTTTTGTTATGCCCAAAGTGGTGGTTTAACACAGTGGTTTTCAAACTTAGGGTCAGGACCCAGTACTGGGTCGCAGTACCCCCTTCTGCTGCCGCCAGAAGACTGGAATGCATTGCTCAAATATGTAACTGTTGGGTTTCGGGCATAAATGATTTTTTTTAACTGGGTCCTGGAAAAAAACGTTTGAAAACCACTGGTTTAATATGTCTGCTTTGTCAATATATATATATTCTTTTTTACAGAAGCCAGCTATATCTTTAGCCCTTTTTTTTAAAATAAAAGTGTTTAAATCATTAGTTTGTAAATCAAGGATTGGTTTGCAAACTTAACTGTTTGGCCCTCGAAGAATCAGCTAAGTTTGCAATTGCAACAGCCTGTAATGAATTATTAGACAGGCCAACGCCCTTTCAAAATCATTCCAAATTGTGGTTTGCAGCAGCAAGTAAACAATAGCTGTTCATTTTACTACTCTGGCTCGGTTGGCAATTCAAACTCAAATCTTTTGCCTTTCTTGCAAAAGAGTCTGTCGTAGAAACTACTTGATTAGTTGGAAAGCACAGCAGCAGTCTGTCTCCTCACCACTCTTCACAACTAACCTCCTCTGCACTCCCCACGCAATACAGACATGTCCTGGCACCCTCCCCCATGAAGTTACTTATGCAGAGGATGGGCCCCTCCTCCTACCACCTGCTTAGTAGCTTGTTTCTATTGCTCTTTCAGCCTCATTTTCTCCTCCACCTCTGAGGTGCGGCCCAGATTAATGCAGAGGCTTTAGGGGCTGCAACCCCAAACCCACAGGCTAAGCAGGGCCTCACAGCCCCACAAAAATCCAGTTCTGAGCACAGCTGGCAACTCCTCTGGTCTGGCTGCCCACATCCATGGTGCCAGCCAATAGCTGTCCCAGAGGGCGGGAATCCCTGCTCATGGAGTGCTGTGATCTGGCCTGCCCGCAAGTACGGCATGCTGCGGCACCACCCGCTCCACCCCATCCCATACCTCTCCCCCTCCCAGGCCAATTGATGCCCCATCCTCATGCTGGCCTGGCTGGACAGTGCTCCCAAGGAAGGAGTCCCCAGGCCACCTCTGGAGGGCTGCACTGCTAGCTGGCCCCTGGCTCGCAGGTCTACGAGCCAGCCTGGGGGCAGGGCACCATGGGAGTGCACCAAGGGCCCCCAGTGCTGAACACTGGCCTGCCCAGCATGGCTGGCAGATCTACTGCCTGAGCCCCACACCCCCAAGTGCTGTCCCACTCCCACACTGGCTGTTGCCAGGGTGGAGGGGAAGAATCCCTGGCCTGGGGAGGGGGACATGAAAGTGGGCAGCCCAGGTCTCCTGTGCACCTTAACTCAGCCCTGTCTGAGGTGACTCAGTCAGTTCCGTTTGCTTCATGCCCACTACGCCCCTCCAACTATCCTTCTCTCTGACTGGGAACACAGAGGTTCTGTGGCCAATGTCACTCAGCTACTCCTGTTTTCCCCAGTCACCCTTGTCTGGTTGCAAAGCAAATTGACAGATAATCCTTCATCTTTTCCAAGGTTTCTGGTCAGTAGGATTTTCCCAGGCATCTATCTGGACACTGTGCAGGGGAAGACAGAGACCACATGGTTGAGCACCATTCAGAAGCCCATTTATGTAGTGTCATCTATATGGCCCATCTGGGAGTAGCCACTGCAATAGAGGGAGATCAGACGAGGGGAGGAGGACCTATCTTTGAACATTCACTTGATTTCTAAAAACCTGTTCACCATAGTTATGAAATTATTCATCAGTTTTATTTGTAGCTCTATGAAAGTGTATGTTACCTTATTCTGGATATGCTAAGAAATAAGCATAGGTGGTGATTATTTTTCAAATATTCTTATATCCTTCTTCAAACATGTCTTGGTTAGAACATTGAAAAGCATGTAAGCAGGGAGACTGGTCATGGCATAGGGAGCCTTTCACCTCTTGGTTGCTGGTTGAAATCTAGCTGTGGTAGGCAGTGATTTTATAGCGACTGATTCTTTGGTGGCCTACCTATGGGGCTTGTTTAAAATCATATGGGGTTTCCTGTAACCATTAAAACAGGCATCTTCACAACCTACACAAGTTCAGGAAACCCATGCTCTTTTTAAAAACTATCGAGTGCCCCTGGAAACTGTGTGAGGAAGGGTTCCACTGCCTTAATAGTGACCGCAGCTGCAGAGGCCCATCTTTGTGATGTGAAATGAATTGGTCTCAGTCCAGTTCTTAGCTTCTTATCCCTCAAGGAAGTTCCTCCAAAAGAAGAATGAAGAACACTGTCAGGGTAATCATGGGAAGCTTTCACTGGTGCTGCCTCTACTGAACCTGATCTATGGGTAACAGGAACACCACATTCTTCAGGGCTTCTCACTGCACTAATGTCCTGAAAGAGGAGAAAAGCTCAGTTAGCAATGAATTCTGGTTTGCTTCTCAATCCATACAGTGTTATTAATAACTTTCTTCTCTCTGTCTTATTTCTGAAGTTCCCAACTCAGATGACAGTCCTAGGGCTCTCACACTGGAGGATTATTTGAATGGAAATTTTCAGTACAAAACATTTTTTCCATACTGGATTTCAAGTAAGTCAAGATATGTGGCTACATATAATTTTTTTAAATATGTATTTTATGGCTGATTTACACAAACTGAGTCCTGGTCTACACTTGAAAATTAGGTCAGTTTAACTATGTGAGCTAGGGGTGTGAAAAATCGACATCCCTGAGTGGCATAGTTGAGACAAATTAAATCCCAATATAAGCAGCTCTAGGTTGAAGAACTCTTCTATCAGCCTAGCTACTGCCTCTCAGGAAGATGGATTGCCTATGCCAACGGGTGAAATGCCTTGAAAGTGTGCTATTGTAGTGTTTAAACTGTAGACAAGCCCTCAAAAATGTATTTTTTCAGAGATTGCTGCTCTGAGTGAATGTGAACTGCTAAATTAAAGGTACAAAATCACAGCCAAAGCTGTCCATTTGATGGCAGCAATTCTAGAAAGTTTAAGTATCTAACCCCATGGCAGAAAGAGGATTCTTATGACAGCTTTTGTGTTGTTAATTTTGAATCAGTTTATAGGAGCTCCATTGTTTTATGGTACTTGCTTCCATGCTGAAAGGCTGGAAGATGCACTGAACATGCCTTCATCACTTAGACTCTCTTTTCTTTTCTTTTTGGTTACCCTGAGCTTTTATACTTTCAATAGATAATGACTGATAATCTTCTTCTTGTGGGACCAAATCTGCTACCCTTATACACATTGAGTGCTTAATCCTCAAGCAGTTCTGTTGCCTGCTCTCCTGTGGTAAAAAATCCTGTGTCCCTGATACCTGCAGAGTCTCTTTGAATGAGGCCTGTTTATTCAGGTTTTTCATTGGAAGTTAAGGATTTGGTTATAAGTGAGCTTTTTAATATATAAAATAAATATATGAAGTTAAGTATTAAGTACCAGAGTTCAATGGGGTAGCACATATGTAATTAAGTCAGGATTTGGCCTATATCATCTTCCTTTATACTGTATTGTGCAGTGTTAGTGTTATCTACAAAATCCATATACAATGGAGAATGTTCAAGTAAAGTTCTAAGCCAGGATTTTGAATCTTCTGGCATTAGAGGCCTTAAATTTATTTAAATTAAATTAGTCCATCCTGTGTTATGGACCCTAAAATGGGTCAAATCCCAGCAGGGTTGGGTAGCCATAATGCAGAGAGGAAATTGGCCTCATAGCTATAAAGTAACTGCCATATCATGGCTGTGCAATATAATCTCAGCACATAGCTGAGTGTCCAAAGATCAGATTGTTGCATAATTCTCTGTTATAACAGAATTACGAAATAAGGCAAAACTTACTTTTATACTGATTTCAAAAGGCATTTGCTCCTGAACTGCTCAACTGCCAAAGGGAGTCAACTTTGATGAACACATTTATTTCACAATATCTTCTGTGTAAAGATACTTTTTCCCCTTTTCCTCCTCTCTCCTATAGGTCATGAGTATCTTCATCAGTCAGCAGAAGATAACGTTATTCTTTACAATGCTGAAACTGAATACTCAACTATCATCTTGACTAATAGCACTCTTGTATGTATCATTTCCATTTTAAAATACACAAAAGGTAGTTACTTTTAAAACCTCCATATAAATATAAATTGATTTAAATATTCAGTTATCTCATGTATGTATACTGATCTAATCTAATCTAATCAACTTCTGAATCTTTCAGAAAAAAGTTAATGCCTCAAACTATGCATTATCAGGTGACCACCAGTTTATAGTTCTGGAAAGCAATTACATAAAGGTAATTCCTTTTATTTATTGGTTGGCTGAGAATTTTGCCTTTAAACATCTGGTGTTTTATAGATTGTACTAACATATTCCTCAACATGAGATCAAGCAGCATTAACAGTAGGTTAGAAAGGTGAATTAAATTAAACTACCCTATAGCATGGGGTGGTGTGCAGGTGCAAGTGGAGGTCTAAGAGTCATTATATTTCAGAGATAATTTTTTTTTCTTGCTTACTCAATTTTTGCAGTTTTGGAGATACTCTTATACAGCATCTTACCACATTTATGATCTTCAATCTAGGTAAAGCCTGATATTTATTTCTCACATAACTATGGCCAAATACTCTAGTTATGTTCCTGCTGGCATTTCCATTTGAAAACTCTTTTCTTATACTAATATGGCACTCTTCTTTTGCTGCTTCAGTGTCTCAAGTTGCCTGCTGTTTGCTTGATTAACTGGTGCAAAACTAAAAAATTAGCCTGAAAGAAAAGGTACTCTAGGAAAATCCCCCCATCTTTTCACAACTGAGCACCTTCAGTTTATCTGAACTGTGATTGCCCGAATCTCTGGCTGCTCAGAATTCTAGTCCCTCCTTCTGTCCTTCATCCATCTCCTCTGTTTGACTTTTCCCTACATTCTCTGACTGCTCTGCAGTCTTGCACCAGCTGTCTACTTGGCTTTCCTTAATCTAATCCTCCCAATTTCTGGCTGATCTAATATATAGTTTCTCCAAGACTCTCCAGTGACCTTTTGGCTCTCAGTGATCTCATAACCATCTGTTCTGGCTTCTCAAGTGTATCTTAGAAGAATCACTCTCCTTCCTAGCTGATTCTGCTTTCTAATCCCCCCATCAAAGCCTCTCTTTCTTTGGCCATGTTTACACTAGAAATTGTTCAACAATAAGTCTTTGTGCTATAATAAACGCATTATATTTATAGCGAAATTGTGCGTTCACACTACGCTCCTTATAACACAAAGGAGTGTCGACACTGTTCTTTGCATTTCTGCAAGAAAGAGCATTGAATTGTGGACACCTAACCCACTATGCCACTCAGCAGCTACCAGTGCTAGGAACCCTGGGTAGAAGGAGAGAAGTGCTGAGCACTGTGGGTAAATTTACAAGTTCCCCTGGGATGCTGTGTTTCCTTGTCATCATTCAGTGTAGCTACTAGCAATGCGCACCCTTTTTCAATGTTGCCCCAGGAAAACAGGAAAAAAATTCAAAAGATGCCAGGGTGTCAGAGCAGTGAAGTCCAAGCGGAAGACCAGAGTGGTTAGGCTTGGAATTCTGGGACATTTCCGGAGGCTGCATATTGCGGAAGAAAATTCCGTCAGCATGCACACATGCTTTATAACACAAGAACTGTTCCACAATAGTTGTTATGACTCTTGCATAAGTGGTATTATTGTTCTGGTATAACAGGGCAACAAGGAGCATTCAGTGTGTACGGTGGACTTGTTTTTCCACAATAAGATGGCTTATTCTGCAATAACTCTCCAGTGTGTACAAGGCCTTTGTATCTTACTGCAGAGGAGGGCCTCTGCCTCCCTCCCTTTACCCCTTCTAATTGTGCAGCAGCTGGCACTTTGGTTTAACCTGTCTTGTAGATTAATGTGTGGGCTGAGGCCAGGGTGGTAGCTGTTGGCTCTTGCGTACCTCTTAGGCCTTGTACACACTAGAGAGTTATTGCAGAATAAGCTGTCTCATTGTAGAAAAACGAGCCCACCCGTACACACTGAATGCCTCGATTGGCACTCTGGGACATTGCTGGCGGCTCTCAAAAGCACAAAGAGCGTACACACTGCCTCTACCACAGAACAGCTGGTAAACCTAACCACACTCGTTTAGGTGGTTTACCTGTTGCGCGGCAAGAGGGCTGTTGCCGGGCAACAAGCAAGATTGTAGTGTGTACGCTCTCAGCCTTATTGCATGGTAAAGCTCCTTACTGCGTGATAAGGCTGTAGTGCGAACAAGCCCTTATTATAGCACGAAGACTTATTGTGGAACCATTTTCTAGTGTAGACATGGCCTTAGTTTTTAGCAGCAGGGACTGCATGTCTCTCTGACACCCATGGGAAGGTGCTGGCAGGGGGTGAAGGGAAGAAGCTGCTCTAGCCTGGATGTTGAAGCAAGGCATTGCACATGGCACTGCAGCTGCTCTCTTGAAATACAAAGGTATTGCTTATGCCTCCTACTGATGCTTTGCTGGCTGCTCATAGGTGTTACCACATGATTGATCATATGGAAGTTCTCTGGACCCCATGAGTCGCACGTTGCTAGAGCTGGTTCTGACAGTAATGCACGCTGTACAGTATAGCAGGTGACTTAGCTGCCTGTGCAACACTCGGACACAAGTTAAGACTGGCTATAGGATCAAGTGCTGCCTGACTTATGCACACAAAAAGTTTGCTAGCATGTGCAAGCCCTTATACACAAGTCACATGATTTTATGACCAACTGCCTACTTTGCACAGCAAATGCAAGCTTTCTGATGCCAATTTTGCATGTTCACAAAACAAAAGCTGTTAAAATATTGTGCTTCCTACTTGCTCTTCCTTTTATATGTGTGTACACTATTATGATATTTTTGCAGTGTGTGCAGCAGCTATTTCAACTTCTCTCTCTCTTTTTTTTTTTTAGAGATTTTGTAACAGACAATCCGCTTCCACATAAAATTCAGTATGTATCCTGGTCACCAGTTGGACACAAATTGGTCAGTAAAGATAATGAAGTGCTAGAATATTGTTACTTTTTGATGGAATAGAATAGATTTATTTGCTTATGAGTGTTTGCTTAAGTACTATTTCCACAGGTCTTTAGACTGTGTTTATCACCCATATTTAAGGGCTAGAATAATAAAGATAAGAGTGATGGTCCGTGTGGAAGAGGGAACCCCATTAAAGAAATACTTTATTCTAATCTAAAGCTCATGTTTTAACTTCTCGTAAATAGTAAATAATAATTAACTTGCTGATCCTCATTATTTCTTTCATCAAGAACTTCTGAACACGGTTCACAGCTAAGACATTTTCCTTGTAAAACACTGGTGCATTTGTATTCTCGCAGACCTCCAAATCTGAGAATGGAGGAAGAGAGAGGTCAAAACAGACTTCATGAGCCACTCGAGAATTCTGAGTGCTGCTTTACTGGTCATTTAAAATGCAATGTAATTAATGTTTTACTTTTATGTTATTAGATCAAATATTTGTAGCATTGAGACACAGTTTTCCAGGAAATACCTCATATTTTAATTTGATATGGCAGTCCCGATATACCCCAAATTCCTACTGATTTTTACTAAGTGTTTGAGATGAACAGGGACTGTAAAATCAGACTCCTTTTTTGCAAAAGAAACAGACAAACTGGTTTAGTAAAATAAGAACCTTTGCCCAAATCTCAAACTGAATCTGAACTGAGCTTTTTCTTAAGTTCCAGTAAAGTTTGATTACCTTTTAATATGGAGATAAGACCCATGTTTGTATAGATCCATCGCTTGCTGGCCCCAACTAGGATCAGAAACAGAAATGCCAGAAATCTCCCAAGAAAGCTTCTTCATCTGAGATTTCTAGCTCACTTGAAAAGATACAAGAGTTTCAGAAGAGGACTGCAAGCTTTTACGTGCTTATCCAAACTGAACTGAATCTTGGAATCATTTGAGGCTCATTTATGACTATTTCATGATATATTTTTTTCATTCAGTGCCTGTATATACTTTCCAAGACAGCTAATGGGACCTAGATACCTGCATCAGCAGTTTCAATGTTGCACCTTTTCCATATTGACAAAAAATCAGTGGAATTTCTGTAGATTTATACTGGTGTAACTGAGAGCAGAGTTTGTTCTTCAAATTGTCATTTACTTGTATTGGACCAAATCCAAATCTAGTCCCAATGGAGGTACTAGGATCTTGGGAAAACTAGTAAAAAAAAAAAAATCAATTGTACTTTTACTTGAATAAGGATTGGCTCATCAATTATACTTTATAATTATCTGTAATATGTACACAATAGCACCGGCTGTACAAAATTTGGTCAGATGTTTTTCTATAATTGTACACATACCTGACAAATACATTCTTGTCTTTAGGCATATGTGTATCAGAATAATATCTATTTGAAACAACATCCTGAAGAGCCACCTATTAAAATAACTAGTAATGGAAAAGAGAATGAAATATTTAATGGAATTCCTGACTGGGTCTATGAAGGTATGTTTATATTGGAAACTGCATTAAATAAGACTGGGTTTGGTCAGGACTTAGATGTTGCTTGGCGTTCTCCCATCTAACTGCGGCAAGAAATGGTGTTGGGAAATTTAGTATTTGGCCATCTTCTTTCTAAGTCAGTAGTGTGCCTGTCTGTGCATATGATGTACCCATCACATTGCTAACAAAGCAGTATCAACGAGCCACCCAATGAGGTGCTGGATGTGCAATGTTTCAAATGAGATGTAAAATCAAGGCCTGTGATCATTAAAGATACCATGGCAAATTTTATAAGAGTAGAGATACAGTGGCCTGACAAAATTTCAACCCATTACATTCTCTGCCGTTAATTTTTGTAGATAGCTAAAGTTAGATAAGTTACTTCTCACTTCCCTCCTGAACGCTGTGGTGTTGTGCCAGCTGGTGCCCAGAGTTTACTACATTTCAGTTTAGAGCCCAGAGCTTACTACATTTCAGTTGTGGATTTCTGCCAGGTTAGGACATCTATAATTTTCAGTGGGGATCTACAGTGCACTTTCTTCCTAGGAAGCCTTCCAGCAGGAGCTGTACTAGCAGAAGCCACCCTAGACCATGGGCTGAATTTAACACTTTGTAAATATTCCTTTCATCTGCCGTTGTCTGGTTTCATCCCATAATGCCTTTTTTGGGATAGCAGTGTGTGTTGGATGCAACTATCTAGTCCTTATCAGTGTAAAGAAGCTAGGACCTTATTTTCATGGCTCTATGCCAAGCCTTTCTGTCCCCTCTTTTACAATTCCTCCTCTTCCTCCTCCCACAAAAAAATTACTCCTATTAGAAAAGGTCATCTTCCCTTCCTTAGAGCCATCCTCCAGTGGAGGATGAGAACCAGATATCCTTTGAAGCACTGGTTCCTATTCTGAACCAGGTTGGTGACTGATACAGCAGAGTATGTGCAAAAGTTTTTCAATGAAAAGCAACACCTCCGTTTTGTGATGATTTAAAATCAAGATTCAGACTTAATCCAACTTGATTTGCTACCACAAAACAATTGGGCTGGTCTATTATTAAATATGTTTGCCTGCTCTAATCTTTTGTAAAACAGTACTTCTCTTGAGCCTAGAGCAAGTACATGGACCCAAAGATTTGTAGACTTGTACTACTTTTGAGATGATCTTTCAACTCCTTGTTTCACTACATGGCAATGATGTTCTGGTATCTCACCATATCAGTAGACCCTACCCTGTGTTGTTTCTTCTATGCAAACAATTATAGGCAAAAGATGAGTTTCACTGCTTGTAACTAGAGAAGTACCAAAGTAAGGTTGAAAAATGCAGAAGAGCATATGATTATTGCAAAATCCTATCAATGTGTGGGAAGGAAGTTTAGAGAGTGAGTAAATTGCCTTGTTTTTTATGGGTCCCAGATGTTTTGTAATAGATCCTAAATTTGGGGAAATGATAACTAATAATTGCCTCATCTTTATAGCATATAGTTGCAATAAAATAAGAGAGGACTCAAAATTAAAGAGTAGTAAATTGAGAATCAGTGAAAGGACATGTATATTTACATATCACATAATCAATCTATAGAATTCATTGCTACAGGAGGTCATGAAAATACATACTGTAGCTTTATTTTATAAACGAATGGGGAAATGTTACAACATTCAATATCCTGCAAATGGTGATAATGATTTCTTAGGATCAAAAAGGAATATCCAGTCTTCTTCCCAACTCAACCCAATGCATAGCTGTGCACAAAGTCCATTATTAGCACATTATTAATAAAAACAATGAGAGTCCTGTGGCACCTTAAAGATTAACAAATTTCTTCAGACATAAGCTTTCATGGGCTCCAACCCACTTTGTCTGCATCTGATGAAGTGGGTTAGAGCCCATGAAAGCTTATGCCTGAAGAAATTTGTTAGTCTTTAAGGTGCCACAAGACTCTCATAGTTTTTGCTGTACACAGACTAATACGGCTACCCCTCTGGATATTGTCACATTATTAATACATTATTAGTTTCTGCCTTCTTCTGGCTTATCCCAGTATCTGACCAGATAAATCAGTAGCCTGATGCAGAATGAAAATCCTTCTTGGTATTTAGGAATAGAAAAAGACAGCTTTTTATAATCAATTATGTACCAATTTTTGAGGTATTTTTCTGATAGAAACATGAGATTTAAAGTACTATGCATAATTTATTTTTCCTCAGAGCAGTGCTTTGAATAAAGAGAGGAGGATGTTTTCCAATCAGTTTCCACCTTAGTCCCATACTCTTTACCCCTCCTTTCTCTCCTGACCATCCCCTTAATCTCCTTTTGCCCCCTTCAGACATGGTGACTGACTTTATGCTGCTCTCAAAGGTTGGGACAGCCTCACAATTACTGTTCATTGACCCTATCCTTCATTTTCTTCAAAATCCAGTTCCAAAAGCAGTCCATGAAGTTTTCCAATTATAATGAACATATTTAATTCTGTACTGGCTGGTGTTAACTGTTCTTTGTGTATGTACAGATCTGAACCACAGCACTGATTCAGAATGCACTCAGACTATCAGAAGTTTAAACGTTGTGACTTGGCACGTTTTTGTAATACTCTGGATTGAAACTCATTTGAATTTGGGGGCCAATTGGATCTGGATCTGAACTTTGCCGATAAGGCTCATCTCCCCTTTACATTTACTGAATCGAAATGAGACTCAGTGGGAGTTTTGACTTCAGTGCGAGCACAGGCTTCAATCCAGCAAAACACTTACTCATATGCACAACCTTAGGTTTACAAATGGGTCTATTTGTATTGTAACCTTTTGTAACCTGTATGCTGAAATGTTTCCAATTAATATTAAGTTGTTGAAGATGAGGGTGCAACTTCGTTTTCAGGCTCAAGCCTGTAGGTTGGTGTTTAGTATAGAGGACTACTTAGTAGAGTGACAGTTTGAATGATAAAAGCAAATGTTATTCAAAAGAAAAATGATTAGTTAAGCAAACAGGCATGCAATTACCACATGCATACTACAATTATATTTACTCTGAATGAATAGTGTATCAATGAATGATCAGTCACTAACAGAGTGGAGGACAGCCTTATAATCTTGGAACTGTTTGATGTCAATTGGAATTCTCCCCAATAGTAACAAAATGACTCTTAAAATACTAATTAACATTAAACCGACCCATTGTCACCTTCACATTTCTGCCACCCCTTTTTTTGGTTCTTTACAAGACACAGGATATAAATTAACATTGCACCAATGTCTTTTCCAGGCAGCATTTTAATAAAACATTAACAATTTTTGCTAAAATTAGTTTATAACTGAAACATGGACACAATATAAATTTGAGATTATTATATTAATCCATGCTAACTTCAATTTTTCCATTTTACCATCTCTAACTTTGCTCACAGTTTCCCCCACTCCTCTACACTTAGGGTAACTTAAACCAAAACCGAATTTCTCTTTAAAATAGGCTACGGAATGCATAAAGTTATTCATGTTCTGAAATGATTTACGGGTCAAGATCATTCTTGTATAGCACAATTCTCTTGTTGGGAAGTGATGTCTACACTGATGGCAAGATATAATTTTAGATTATATTGCTTTAAAGTTAGGTCATAAATGATGAGCTGTAATTAACATGTGAATTTTTTTTAGAGGAAATGCTTGCTACAAAATATGCTCTGTGGTGGTCTCCAAATGGAAAGTTTCTAGCATATGTGGAATTTAATGATACTGACATACCAGTTATTGAATATTCATATTATGGTGAGGAGAAATACCCTAGAAAAATAATTATTCCATACCCAAAGGTATGTTGCTTACTTTAAATAATTTCATTCCCCTTGGCTTGTAAATGAATTGTGATGGCTCTTAACTAGCAAAACACCAAAGATGCATGAAAAAAATGTTTGTACTACTGGATAGCAGTGGTTAATCCTGCTCTAACTTTGAGTTAATTTAAGAAAGCAAGGTTGAGCCCCAGCTCTGCAAAGACACACACGTATATAATTTTACATGGCATGGAAGTAGTCCCTTGAAATAAAAGGTACTACTCCTGGAGATATAGTTAAGCATGTGCTTAAATGTTAGGAGGATGTTATTTTGCTTTCCTACGTGGTGTACTTATTGTGTTGCTTGACAATGCCTTTATTATAACATACTGTATTTTGAAAAAATAAGGCCTGTATTATACTAAGAAATAAGAGGATGTGAGATCTGAAATTTATTTAAATCCTGTAGGGACATGATCCAAAGCCAATTGAATTCAGATCAGTCAGGTCCTAAGTCCTGGCTTTTGCTTCAGGCTTTATATCTGTAGTTCCAAATATAAAGCCAAGTTGTTCATTCATTTGTTTGCTTCCAGTCTGTATTGGAGATTTCATATGACCCTAACTGGAGTCTTCTACCCCAAACTGAGGCAGTCTAAGTTACAGAGATCTACATTGTACACAAGAGAGAGCTTCCAACTGATTTTGTGTTTTTCTACCTCCAAGCACTAAGTTTCAATCTGAAAGGACATAGAATTAGACAATTTTCCTTCTTGATTCGTGAACTAATGCAAAGTGAAGTAACAAACTGTCACAATGAGTTACTCCAGATTTACACTTGTTTAAGTAAGGTCCAAACGTGCCCCCTTATGTTCAATAGTATTAGTGTTTCAAAATACTTTATATTCTTTAAAAAATTTATTTTTTTCTCTCAAGAAAAAATTGTTAACTTTAAAAAATGGTAGCAAATCCTCCAGAGCTTGATTTGAATAACCTGGTAATACATTTCCTTTGAAGGCTGGGGCTAAAAATCCTACCGTTAGAGTGTTTATTGTAGACACTACTAACCCTGACGGTTTAGGTCCTAAGGAAGTTCCTGTTCCTGCAGTGATAGCATCAAGGTAGTGTGTTCTCAACTTCATCTTCTTTTCCTTCTTGCTATTTTGTTAAATGATGGAACCTCTTATTTTCTTTTCTGGAGGTTCTGTTCCAGGTGCTGCAGCTTCATATTTATCTACTTTATGAAACTGGAGCTAACCTGAAGTTTTAGATACTGGCTTTACTGCTTCATACATAATGCAGTTCATAACCATTGTTGACAGAGGGCCAAATCCAGCACCATTGAAGACAATGGGAGTTTTTCCATTGTCTTCAATAGAGTAAGATTGGGGCTATAATGGATGAAATAGCTATACTTAATTTTTATATTGTAATAACCAGCTTTCATTCTTTATTTTTAGTGATCACTATTTCACTTGGCTCACTTGGGTAACAGATAATCGAATCTGTGTGCAATGGCTAAAGCGAATCCAGAATTTTTCTGTCTTAGCTGTATGTGACTTCCAAGAAAACTCCAATTTCTGGTACTGTCCAGAGGTACTGCACATCAAAATATATGCATAATATTAGAGTGAAACTGAATTTACAATAAAAGTTACAGAACTTGCATATAGATTCATAGATTTCTGAGGCCAGAAGGATCCATTCAATCATGTAGTCTGACTTGTATATCGCAGACCACTAAGCTTCCCATGTATTGAGCTCTATAATTTGTGTTTGACTAAAGCATATCTTCCACAAAGATATTCATCATGATCTGAAAACATCAAGAGATGGTGATTCCACCCGTTTCCTGGGTTGTTTGTTCCATTAGCTCAGTGGTTATCAGCCTGTGGTTGGCAGACTACATCAAAGGGGCCCATGGGAAAGGTTGTTCCCATACAACACTGGTTTTCAAGCTGAGGTCCATGAAGCCCTGGAGGGCTCTAGACTATGTCTAAGATTTCCAAAGGGGTCCACACCTCTGTTTGAAATTTTTAGGGGTCTGCGGGTTGAAAGCCACTGCATTAGTTAATCTCCCTAAAGGTTAAATTAAATAACTAATAACATAATCTAATGGTGAATTCCATGATACCATGACTCCTCTGGGGAAAAAAAAATCCTCTGTGTTTTCAAAGAGTTTAAATGTAAACGCTAAACAGATGTCTGTTGACTTCAAAGCCAGTGGGTTTATTTCAGACAGGAGATCTGTTCAGAGGGAGGAGCCTAATAGTGAAAAAAAATTCTAGTTTATGTGGTGTGGAAATTCACATTAAGGCTGTGCTTGGACTAAATTATTTCAGGTGGAATAGCTCAAAACTACAGATGTTAAGAGTGAGACTAGTATAGATATTATGAAATACTGTATAGAGATGAGAGAGCTGTGGTCACCGTTTCATGATAAATTTCATACAGATGCAGCCCAAAAATGATGAACACTCAAGTTCAGTAATTGCAGTATGGAGTCTCATTTATGCTCCTGTATTCAAAAGTCTCTCATAATGGCCATTATAAATCTTGCTTCTAGAGGCTCTGTTATAAAACACCCATAAAAATTCACTTCAGGTCAAAGCTCAGGGTAGATAGATTGAAGCAACCAAGTTTATAAAGAAAGAGGTTTGTCTGTTTTATAAAATTTTATACATTGCAAATATAAAGGATATGACATTTCAATTTATTCAAATAAACTTGAATTCAAATAATTCAAAGCACCTTTTGTTCTTATGTAACTAAATAAGCACAGCAGACATTGTTGACGCTTTAAAAGGAAGCTAAATTTCAATCCTGCACATAACTTTTCATATATGAACAGTTCCACTGAGTCCCTTCAGACACAGTAATATAAAATTACAATTTGCAGATCAGGGTCCTGTAAGCAATTATACATTTCAAAAAGATCATTTTCACTATGTAACAAATTCAATTCAAATTTTCCTAAAAATTGATTATGTGACCCATCACTAAACAGTGCATGTTTGAGGATTTACGCTTACATCAAAAACCAAAAGGATTTAGAAATATCAAGGGATTGTGGGGTCTGTCCTGCAAGATGCTGTTCTATCTGGCCTTGATCCAGTGAAACACATAAGTATATGTGCTTAACTTTAAGCATGTAAATGACTTTAATAGAACTAATTCCACATTTGAAATTAAGCATGTGCTTAAGTGCTGTGATGGATCAGGGCCAAAGTGGTCACCATCTTCCAGGATTATGTTCATATTCCTTTTTTAATTGCATTGATGCTTCCATAATGCTATGTTTATACAGTGATACAGTGCTTTTATCATATTAAAGTTTGCACAAATGGCCAATTGAAGGAGTGTGAACAGATGGGAGTGCTGCATTAGCTCTATTTGTCCTGAAGAAGTGCATCTCTGTGCATTTCCATTGGCAAAAATAGTTCCATCTCTGCTTTGTTTTCAGATTAAACCAAGGGTGTAAAATACAACAAATGTGTTATGCTTTATGCATTTGAAAGTAATAATATATTTTACAAGTAATTTCTAAAGCCATGATCTAGCACACTCAAGCACGTGTTTCTTATTTAGGTGAGTAGCCCCATAGAAGTCAATCTGACTTCAGTGGAGCAACTTGTATGAATAAAAGTTAAGTGTGTAAATGTTTGTAGGACTGAGGCCTATGAGCACATGTTGATGTGGGTCCCAGGCTTTCAAATACTTAAGCATTTAAGTAACTTTACACATATGAATAGTCCCATAGAATTGGAATTACTCGTGTAAGAAAAGTCAGACGTGCATAAGTATCTGTGGGATCAGGGCCTTAAATAAAACAGAGGCAAATAAATCAGGAATGAAGATGTTGGGCTTTACTTAACATTCTTATGTATTTGGAGCTCTGTACCTTAGAAAGAGTTGTTTATTTCATAAATGAAATTGTTTTGGCCAATTCCTATTTGGCATTGCTTTAATGTTTTTCTTTAAAATGCATAGATGTAAATATGCCTGAACTTTAAAAGACAAGCACTTGAGTAACTTTACTTACAGGAGTAGTCCCATGAAAATTGTTCATATGCTTAAGCACTTGCTGATCAGGCCCTAAGTTGGAAGTTGACTGTAAGATGCCAATGGGCAGAACTGCACAAAGTTAAAATTGAATGTGATTTTACTTTGCAGACTTAATAGCTTGCAAAATCTTACCATTTATGTTTTGCGTTTTTCTGTGAATAAGAAACAAAACCAGGCATCTGGGTTAATTATTCAGCAGAATGCTGCACAAGGATTCCATATTACAAGGTGCTGAGCACTCCTCTGAGGTGCTGAGTGCTCTCAACTTCCACTAAAGTCAGTGGGAGTTAAGGGTGCATAGCCCTTTTCAGGACTGAGAAGAGGAGGAAAAGGCACAATTCTGAATGTTAATGAGAGACAACTACATTAAGGATAAGAAATGAAAAATGTTTTCTTCAGAGAGCAAAATTTGGTGTACACATTTCACAGGGCTCCAGACTGTGAAGAAATGTTCCATTAAATGAATAGTTTAAGAAAATCTAATTTATATACTTAAAAAAAAGTTATAAATCTATTCCATGTGGATTTGTTAGCATTAACCAGTAGATAATTTAGTTCCATCTAACAATTAGGACATTACAATCTGCAACGAAACAGTCATTAGAAACTATTGGAAGTGCATTAGAAACTTTCTAAATCAAACATAAATCAAAGCCTAAAAATATAAAATTATCATTAGAGCTGATGAAAGTATTTTCTAGATCTGTGTAGGACAATTTTTTTCAGGTCAACACCATAGATATTTGGAGAACTTTCCTCTCTGTGAATAAATTGTGGACTTCTCTTTCCTACACATCTTAAAGATTGTGTCCTTCATTTTGTTTTTCAGAATCGGCAGCATATAGAAGAGAGTCAGACAGGATGGGCTGGTGGAGTAGGGTTTTGTTGTCTTTTACTATGATTTAATGAAAAGCTACAGTCATTTACTTATCTTCATAATAATGTTGGAAATATGAATAAGCTGGCATCACACTGTATCATGGAACACATATACTACTCTAGACCTGGTGCATTTTAAGGCTGGGATTTTCAGTGTGCCTACGGGAGGTAGGTGCTTACCTCCCACTGAGTGTGCAAATCTCAGTCTTAATAATTATGGACTATACTGACGTTATAGAAGCCACATCCACACAAGGGGAGAAGGAATTGGGTGCATATTGCTAGTGGTAGTTGCTAGAGGCATTCTGCTGGCAGAGGACAGTGATAAAGAAAATTCCTCTGGCATCACTGAGGGCAGCTCTTACCTCTCCATATATGTATATAATAAATACATTTCTGAAAGGCAGTGATTTCAGAGTGTAATTTTAATGCAAAGTGCTACTTTTCTTTACCAAGGGAGGAAGCTTTGAGCCCAGAAACCAGTAACCTGTGGGCAACTGATACTTGCTTTCAACTATTGATACATCAATATAAATATCTACGTCCAATTGCTCCACAGCATTCAGATGTCAAAGGAGACATAATCCTCGCCTTGCACTCTAAAGACCAAAAAACAGACAATGTGTAGGGAAACAAGGTCGACACATAAAATTACATTAACAAATATTATGCATGCACACACGCACGCACACACACACACATATATAGGGCATGTCTGATACTCCTCAACCATGATGATGTCAATTACCAAGATTCAATGTGTAGGACATCAAGTGGTGTCTTCTTTCCCTGGGCTTAATGAAAACTTCAGTCCTATTATATGAGGTAAAATATACTCAACATCCACAGGATAAGACACTTTGTTTGATCCCTTTCTCCCTTACCTTCTCTTTTGCATTAATGATGACAGGTTGCTATAAGAACTAATAGAAATATGCATAAAAGAATTTTATTCTTTATGTGGGATTTCATGGCTTAGGAGGATTAATAATAGGATACAGAACAATTTAACTCTTGGTCACAAGTTCAAATGAAGCTCAGGTCAGATAGCCTAGTGAATGTCTGATGGCATATGCAAAATGGGTTGGCAGTTTCAGATCATTTTCTGTTGAACCATTTTCTCTTATTAAAAAGATAAAAATTACAATTGTCACTAATTTAGTCCCTTGTTGACTGTCTCAGCAGAGACAAATGTTTGAGCACAGTTAGGCTATGTCTACACTTGTTAATTTAAGTCAACTTAGCTAAGTGGACTTAATAAAGTCGACTTTAAGTCAACTTTGTTAAGTCAACTTAGCATGTCCCCACTCAAAAATTAAGTCGTCTTAGAGGGGACCCTGCCAAATCGACCTAGAACGTCCAAGCTTAAGTCGACTTAATTTGTAAGTGTAGATGCACCTTTAGAGATTAAATTTTTTTATTCTTAAACTATTCTGAAGCATACTGCTAGGGCAGAATGGGGGAGGTTGGACAACGACAGCCCAATGCTATATCTGAATTGTGCATTAACAGAAGACTTTATTCACCAGGACTTTTAATCCAGCATCTTTCACAAATACTAATTTTATTTAAAAATCACTGATTCTGACTAATTTAAAAAACAAATAAATTTAAAAATTGATCACGCCGGGCCCCCCCCCCCACACTAATTCCACTCACATGAAGCAGAAAGTGTCTGTACATGTCGGTAGGCATTGTGGTATGTCCACATTACCAGTTAAGAAGTTTGACAGAATATACACTGTGACAAAAGGGAAGAATAATTGAAGCACTCTCTTTTTGCTTTAATAAACATATTACAAACTGTGTATATCATAAACTGCTCAAAAAGCATGGTCATTTTCATTTCTGTTCCTTTGTTTTCAGTTCTTTGTTTCAACACCGTATTTTACTTCAGACACCACTTCATACTACAAAATTTTTAGTGACAAGGCTGGTTATAAACATATTCATTACGTCAATGGCTCAGTGGTATGTCAAACAAAGAATTCTCCTCATTAAATTCATATATTGTAGGTTCCTGAAGTAATCCTGCTATAAATCTCATTTCACAGGAAAATGCAATACCAATTACAAGTGGACAATGGGAGGCAATATACATTTTCAAAGTAACGGACGATGCAATGTAAGTATTCTATAGAACCGAGCATGTTGTTTATATGCTATTTGCTGTCAGCAAGAATGTACTATAATTATATTGATTTCTGTTGTGTTCCATTAGTCTCACTGGACCTGATATCCAAAGGGGCAATTGCCCGGGATCTGTGTACACAAATGCAGTATTTGGGCATGGACATGGCTATAGTTAGGTATGGTGGAAATATCCAGTCTGTGGACACAGCTATAGTAAACCTTGTGTACAAAGAGTTCTGCACATGTGGGCCTCTAAAACACCTTTTGAAAATCAAGGTCCACCATCTTTATCTAATAATGTTTAGGCCCCTATTCAGCAAAGACATAAAGCACCTTCTTGATTTTAAACATGAGTAGTCCCATCATTGTTCATCAGGACTTCATTGCTTAAAGCTGAGCAAATTCTTTGGGTCATGCTCAACAGTTCTGCTTAGTTCTCTTTTGTACAAATGGATTTATACATCTCAGTTCATTGATTAAGTGACACATAGGAATTAAGTTGAAGCCATTAGATTTCATGATTCAATTGTCATCTTATGAGCATGTGAACAAAGGTTTGGAAGGGTGAGAAGCTAGGTGATCAACCCACTGGTCCATCTTGATTCTTCTTACACATAAAAAAGTCAAAATCCAAATTCTAGTTTAGTTAATTATAACTTTTCAAGCATGCTTCTGATGTAGGATGCCTGATGCTAATTCAGAGTTTATGATTTCATCACAGACTACTGAATAACATGTAAATTTATTTCTAGATTCTATTCGAGCAATGAATTTGAAGGCTATCCAGGGAGAAGGAATATATACAAGTAAGTTTATATCAAACATTTATTATATTGATTAAATTAATATCAGCTGGAGTTGGATTTATATCATATATAAGGGAATTCTATGGAGTCAGAAACAGTTTCAAAATGCTAAAAGTAAATATCAAGAAGTTCTTACCTAAAATTTGAATGGAGCTGTTGCACTGTATGTGCAAGTATCTTGTAATGAGTAGATAATATGTTTTACTATATTTAAAGTGACCATGCTTTTTCGAGTGGTATACGACATTGGGATAAATTTTCAAAATGTGGTCCCCTCTGTGTGTAGATAACTTCAAAGTATATTTTGATACTATCATGGATATGTGATAGTCTTGTATGTGTAAATCATCTGAACACACATATTTGGTAGTGGTAAAAATGTGTAAGCAAATGTTTCTAAATGCAGTTTATGCACACAAACAAATGGAGGAGAAAGCAGGGTCTTATAATGTACTGGGTTAGAACTCAGGAGATCTGACTTCAATTCCCATTTTAGCCACAGACTTCCTGTGTGATCTTGAGAAAGTTACTTAACTTATCCCCAGTTGCCCATCTGTAAAAGGAGGATAATACTTCCCTATAGCTGAAATGTTGTAAGGTTAAAATCCATTAATAATAAATGTGAGGCACTCAGATTCTATGGTGATGAGGTCCATGTAAGTATCTGGATATATAAACAGACAAGCCATGTTGAAGACTCATTGAATATATGATCCCTGAAATACTAAGCATGTATCTAAATTTGGGATGGGGGGGATGAATATTGTGTGAACTATACAACTGTTGTTTAAAAAATTGAAAAAACTGTAAGTCATTATTTAGAAAGTGAAATTTAAATGTGACTTGACTTTACCATATAGATGTTTTGGAACAGATGGGGCAGCATGATGTGGAAAATGTACTTCAAAGCAATATTACATGGCACCATTTTGTTTTCATTTCCTCCTAGAATTAGCATTGGAAGCAATCCTCTAAGGAAAAAATGCATTACTTGTAATCTGAGGAAAGAAAGGTGTCAGTATTATTCAGCGAGATTCAGTGAAAATGCTATGTATTATGCCCTAGTCTGTTACGGTATGTATAGCATGTGACCAAACAAATTCTAAATTGTATTTTCACAGGAATATGAGGTAGATGATGATATTTATTCCAGAAAATATTCTTTCAGCTTGACAGTTGACAGAAGAGGTTTTAAACTGAAAAATGTTGGCTGCCAAAAATTGGAAAAAATGTTGTCAATTGCTGAAAATCAAAATATTTTCCAATTTTGGGGATTTCAGTTTTTTGACACAAAAAACCTGACTAAAACAAATTTATTAAAAAATTTTCATGGGAAAGAAAATCATTTTCTGACCAACTTTAGCCAAATTTACTTGTCCAGTGGCTACTAAGGCAGGATATAGGAACACCTTTCTGTTTCATTCTTTGGCTGCTAGTCCGTACACTTGGTTCTACTACAGGGGGCTAAATTCAGCTGTGACATAAGCAGATGTAACTCCCATTGAAATCAGTAAGAGTAGAATCTGCTTACGCCGGGGCTGAATTTGACTCAGAAAATTCAGACAGTTTTTTAAATGATGTAGTTTTCACAACAGATATAAAATTTCTGAAAATAGTGAGAAACAGGAATAATCACAAGACCCTTGAAAGTGCTCTCAAGGCAGAAGTGGATAAAATCTTGGTCCTATTGAAATCAATAGGCATTTTTCCATAGACCGCAGTGGGCCAGTTTTCACTCATTATCAGGGCATTGTAAATAATGGACAGCAAATCTATATAATATAAAAATTCAAAAGCAAAACTCTATACATTTCTTCCTTCACAATCTTGTATTTAGTGTACCATCTTTTACTCCCACATTTCAGAATTTGAACTGAACGTTCAGCTGTACAAATAATAAAAACCCTAGCTAATGGAGCAAGCGTAACTCAATGATAACAACACTCAATCATTCTTGCGAAGAGTATTTGATATTGTCGTCACCACATGAAATCCATTCACCTTAGCAAATCTGATGTGACATGTTCTCAGAAGCCCATTTCACATTATTAATTTTGAGTTCACCTTATGTAATGGCACCTTAGCTGTTAATGGGATGTCACTTTGTTTATAGGCTACCTTCCTCCCTAGAGCTTTGTTGTATGGTAATGGCTGAGATCCTCCGCAGTGATTTTGACATAGTATGTGTAGCAGTCACACCTGTATTATGCAGTAAGAACCCCAGAATTATGCAATATTGCCCTCACCCATGCCAGTATCCCTTACAGCTCCCAGCCCAGTACAGAACAATTAGTACAGGGACTTTTGTAATTTCATATTTTGCTACTAAATTGAATTTGAATTTCCCACAATTTTTCATTGTGCCACAGATTTTTCTATTAAAAATATATCACTGCATTGTACATATCTAAGTATCTGGAGATTTAGACAGATTGCTGGAGAAATTTGGAGCTTTGGTACCAAGACAATGGACAGAAAGTTATTCTGGTTAACATTCATTCATTCATTCATTCATTCATTCATTCTGTTGCTCATGGAGCATAGAGTGCACGCTTTAGATCACCTATTTCCAGAGAGCTCCATCTCCTGCTAGTGTTGCAGCCTGCTCTATCTTAAGGTGAGGTTGGAAGCCATGACATCTCTCCAGCATAAGTGAGGCTGCCCGTGAGGTCTTCTCCAACCATCTTTTGTTGGACCAAATGCATAAAGCTGGTGGGATGCTTTGGACTCTGGTATATGGAGCAGATGGCCAAGCTACTTGAGCTGACATTGAGTCACTTGGGAAGACATTGCAGGCTGATTGGTATGATGTTTGACGTCCTTGTTTGTTTCATAAGTATCTTGCTCCCATTGTTATCAAGGAATGGTGCTACCTTGGTGACATGAAACCTTGAATCAACAAGGCTACAGGTATTATGCCTGCTCTGTGGAAGCTTCTCTGATGAAACACTTTTGACATGAAACAGCAACAGCATATTGGGCAAATGGTGATTTCATCACATTTGGTTAATAATGGTGACATTTAAATTGACATTCTTAGGCTTCTGAGTTGACATATTATTGAGATGACTTGAAACACTGCACACCTTTTCTTAGAGCATTGTTTCAGACTATTTATAGCCTCCAGCAGAGAGCACTACATGGAAGTTCAGTTCACTTTTTGAAAATATTCTGTGCAACCATAAGATTTATTTATTTTTAAATGAAAGCTGGGATTCTGAAGCATAATTCTTCAGCAGTTATCAAAAGAAGAGCAATTATACAGTCATTTCATGTGGCCATATTATTGCACTATGCATGGGCTTTGGTAACACCTATTATTACACGTGTTAATAAAACATTTTCAAAGGGAGTCTTTTTACTTCTTTGTGGTGTAGATACCTAATAGTGCCTCAGTGCAGGGGATGGACTAGAAGACCTCTTGAGGTCCCTTCTATCCCTACATTTTTATGATTCTGTGAAAGGAAGTTATATGCAAACATCCAGTTGAGAAAGTTCAGGTAATCTGACAGGTCTCATCAATGATATTATAATAGTAACTCTACTCTTCAAACCAAATGATGTTTCAAAACATATACTATCTTTCATCTTTTTAAATTCTCATTGCAGGTCCAGGCATTCCTATTTCCACTGTTTTTGACAGCAGCAATGATAGCGGTACTGCAAATAATCTGTATATTTCGTTGCATTGTTTTTATCCTGAATATTTATTAAATAAATCTCATAAGCCACTATTTAGACTTGCATTGAAGATGCTCTTAACATTCTTTCAGGGTCAGATTCAATATCCATCTTCTTTCTTACTACATTGTAAAAATCTTATTGTATTTTATTGTTGAATCAGTCCATCCCTGCATTTTACATTGCTACAAACAATGGGTATAGCATTGGTAACTCTCAGTGGTCCAAATCCTGATACCAATGCTGTAGACCTGCATTTTCCCTGAGCAACGGTTGAGTAGAAATTTTGAGTGGAATCCAAAAGAAATGTTTGAAGCTGGAGAAGGTCTTCCATTCCCAACATGTACGCTTTTGTTCTCTAGTTATGTTCTTCCAGCTCTTCCTTCTGCAAAATCTTTGCATGAATTGTCACTTATATCTGCACATTAAGGGTCCCTTCTAATTTCTCAGCAAAGAGCACAGTCTGTACGAAATGGTGGACAAAGTGCTTAATTGTCAATATTCCACTCTGCTAACTCCTTGTGTCTAAGAAACAAATGTTTAATTTAATGCATTTTCCCTTTGCCTTCCCTGTGCATTGCTCAGCCATGCTGCTTCATTGTTCAAGTTACCTTCTTACGTCTTTGTAAGGGTATTGTGTAGACTCTTGTTTTAGTCCTCTTTGTGTCATTTGGGCTAACTGCATAATTGTTAGGTGATCCGGATAGTGCTTGTCTTGGACAAAACTGCAATTGCATAGGAGGAGTGATGAGTCCATTTTCATTGTGGTTGGCAGGGATTTGACAACACTCCACCCATTAATTCAAATGGGAATTGTGCAACTAACTTCTCATACACCAGTCTGGAGGCTTATTCTGAACTGTCAATAGGCTTGGGCAAACTTCAAAAGATTTGGAGCTCCAATTTGATTTGGGTTCAAAGACAAGATATTTTTTTCAGCCTTTATCCAAGCTATCAAAATTTACTGGCCTAGACATTTCACTATAACTGCCTTTCTTGAAAAAAGCCTGGGATCTCCTGTTCCTGGTCAGCCTAGTCAGGCTGAGTTCTTCCAGTATTAATGCATTCAAGGAGCCAGGAACCGTTTTTCAAAAAATGCAAAATAATCACAAAAAGTTCAATGGAAGTTGTTAAAAAATCACGTAAGGCTCTGTTTCAGTTTGTGGGTGAAGATTCAGGTCCCAGACTCTCACATAGCTAGTCATGTTAGTTTCATTTGACGTAGCTGGCAATGAGATATTATTGTGCCTTTTAAGTTGCCTAGTACGGTAGCAAAGAATCACACTGTGCTGACTTAATCATAGGTTAGAGGTTTTTTGCAGGAAGGGGTAGGTGAGGTTCTGTGGCCTGCATTGTGCAGGAGGTCAGACTAGATGATCATATTGGTCCCTTCTGACCTTAGAGTCTGAGTCTCTGAGTCTTCCTCTCAGACTGATCAGCCAAGATGCTTAGGTGCTTGTCAGCTTCATGTGTGCTTATTTATGTGTCCCACAAGGGTCAGTCTTATTACCCCACACTATTCATCATATGTTAAACCCCAAAGAGAGACTGCAAGAAACCACAGAGCACAATGTCAGCAGAATGCAGATGAATTCCCACCCCACCCTGCTCTGTATCTTCCACATGAAATGCAGAGAGCACCATCTCTCAAATTTCAGCTTTCCCAGTGCCTAAATGAAAGAAGCACCTGTGTGAGGGTGTGCTGCAGAGCAGCCAAGAGCTGGGTTGCCATACCTTCTAAAGTAGGGGTCAGCAGCCCCTGGCATGTGTACCTATTGCCAGCAGTATGTGGCACTGCAGCTGCTCCCCCCGCTGGCCCTGCCCCCAGCACCTGCTGAGGGTGCGGTGGGCGGGGCTGGCATAGGGGCTTGCAAAGGTTGCTGACTCCTGTTCTAAAGGGATTGGGATCTCTGGACTAGCCTGGCATAGTAGGTGCCCAAGTATCTAATGGCCATAGCAGACTGCACAAATGGCACAGGCAGACTGCAGCCATTATGGTAAACCACAGGATGCTGTTGAGCAGCCCTGCACTCTGACCCACGGATGTGGGACAGTTTTTGCCTTTCCAACCCCCATCATGACACCCCTAGAAGCCTGACTTGTTGAGCTTTCCTTATGTGACAGAAATGTCCCACTTACAAATAAACCTTGTGGTTTTTAGTGTTGCCTAATTTTAGGTGCCTAATATTATTGTTTATAGAATGGGGTTATTCTATAACCAGTTAATCTGGTCAGAAGATAATACAGTTCTTGTCTCAGAATCAGGCTACACAGATTCCAGATGGGTAGCCATGTTAGTTTAGTTCAGCAAACAAATTTAGTCTGACGAAGTGGGATCTCTTCCATGATAGGCTGCACAGAGTTTTGCAGGGACCCTCAGGATTTATGACAAGGATACTCACACTGAGATCCTAAATGTAGCCTTAAAGACTTTTATTGAGATAAAATAGAATAATAATCTAATGGATAATAATCAGAATTAGGCAATAATATTGTTCTAGCTAGAGATACATGTGGCATTGTATACTATACAATTTTTTAGATTAATATACTCAGACTCTTCCTTAATAACCTGGTGGTAAGAGACAAAGGTCCAGCCTCACCCTGGTGATGTCCAGGTTCCTTAATTCTTGAGTGAGAGGTGGAAGAGTTTAGGAAACTCCAGAAAGCGAAGACCTATAGAAAGACTATAAGATCTAATTTAGAAATAAAAGAACTCTGTAGAAAGAACTAGGAATAAGACTACCCTAACATGGTGGGTTGCCCCTCTTGTAACCTGAGCTCTATGTGCCTTCCTTCCGTGTCCAAACTTAACTTCCTCCCCCATAAAATATTAGGGAACACTTATTAGATAGGGTCTTCTATAGGCTGCCATGTTCATGTATTAATGACATAGCCATACCCTTTTTCAGACCATTAACTCATTCTTACCTCTATTATTTCTGGCCTAACCATGTTTTTTGTGCTGTACCTGTTAAGTCTCCCAAGGGCATGAATTGAAGTAGTCCCCCTCCCCCATTTTAATACATCCTGACTTATCTAGGATAAAGTTTACAAACATATGTACTTTATGCTTTAGCTCATTATCACTTATCTAGGCTGAAAGTCCCAAACATATGTATGGTAATTTACCTTATTTTATCATACAAAATGGTGGCCTGTCGATTTCTTGCATAACAGCCAAAATACTCTAATACAAATTTATTAATCTATTATAATAAAACAAGCAATTAAATTAATGAGAAAAGACATATATGCAAGCAAACAGGCTACTCCTATGGGCTACATTAGTCAGACAAAATTTCCATTGAAATTGACAGGAATTTAACCTGAGCTAGGGTTGTAGAACATGCAGAGGGCTGGGGAATATGTGGGCAATTAATTTCGTTGGTTGAATAATTAAGACCAAGTAAAGTTTACTACACTGACCTCATTGCTTATTTGTAAATGTATTCCATAGATTTTAATTCCAGTGTAGCCACAAACAAAACAATGGAGTCTCAATTATACAGAGATAAGTGGAAAATAAAATTGATTCCTAATGTGGAAACTTCTTTTACCTAGAGATTAAAGTCCTGGAAGACAATTTGGAATTAGAATCTGCATTGAAAAACATCAGAATGCCTAAGGAGGAAATTAATAAACTTGAAGTGGATGGACTTAGTAAGAATTATACATATTTTGTTGTACTGGTTATTTTTCTCTCATTTTTAAATTTATTCTATTGTAGACAGCATCATCAAGCAACTATTAGAACAAGGGGTGTGGCATTAGGTTTCCTAGGTTGTGTTTCTAGTTTTGCCATGGATTCACTATTTAATTTTGAGTGGCTCATTTAATATTACTGTACCTCAATTTGCCCGTCAGTGAAACAGAAACAATACAGTCCTACCACACAGAGCTAATGTTGCTAAGAGACTTTATTCATTAATATTTTTAAATTTAGTTAATTTACAAATATTTAGTTGTATATATTTCCTCTCTCACATGAGAGAGGAAAAATAAAAAGTATTGTGGTCATCATAAAAAAGTAATATGTAATCTGGTATGCATCCGTTACTCATTATTCTGCCTTGAGGACAAGGTTTGAATTGTGATGGTGCAATCATTAGTGATTTTATAGCACTGTTTTATATTACAGTAATAAATTGATATAGCATATTCCCTAAATTTGAATATCTCATCATTGAGATAGTATTTGTCACTGTGATTTCATTTTTTCTAGCTACCTACAGAAATTAGACTCTGATATTATTGTATACCATTTAATTAAAAACCGCAAACAAACTCTCCAAACCCCCAACACTTTATTTCTTCAAGATTTTTTTTTAAACAGTTAAATAGGAAAAAATGACTTAAATCAATGCCTGACTTACAATTCATGAATCCTGTGTCTCATTGCTTATTCATTTCATATGCTACTCAACAGATTATGGCTCATACATAGAAAAAATCATCTTAAACATTGATATACTTGTAATATATCTTTTTTTTTTTTTTTTAAGCTTTGTGGTACAAGATGCTTCTACCTCCACTGTTCGATAGCTCCAAGAAGTATCCTCTGCTTATTCAGGTGTATGTAAGATTTTCTTTTCTTTTTTCACAGTCTTCTTTATTTGTTCTGACACTTCCCGTGTAATATAGGACAAATGAATTAGTGTATATAACAAGCAAAGCACACCAGTTCTTTGGTTTTAGGCGATATTTCTGAAATAGAATCCTAATCCTTTTGAAATCAGTCAGAGTGTTATTGATGACTTTAGGGAGACTAAGTTTAGCCTGTCAGAAAGAGAAAGAAATTAGGAATTTGCAGCATATCACTTGGAATAATTAGTTGTATTGCTGCTTTCACATAACATGAGACAGGGCCATCCCTAGTAGGGAGCAGGGCCCAGGGCCAATTGGCCTGAGGGGGCCCCCACTCCCACCCCCGCCCCCAAGGGGGGAAGGGTGGGCCGAGCCAGCCCACTCCACCCCCCGGACTCCAGCAGGAGCCAGACCCAACTGAGGCTGCGGCCACGAGCTGGCCCCAGCCAAAGCCGCTGCTGCCCTGGCCGCAGCCAGGATCCCAGGCTGCCGCAGATGTCGCCCGGCTGGGGACCCAAGTCTGCCGCCAGGAGCCGGCCCTGGTCGAGGCTGTGGCCGGGAGCCAGCTCTGGCCAGGAGCTGGCCGCAGCCAGGGACTCCAGGCTGTCGATGCCCCAGCCACGGCCGGGGAGGCACCCAAGGCCACGGTCATGCTGCTGGCAGGGGCCGGCCACGGCTGCGGCCTGGTCTGTGTGGGGCAGCAGGCCGGCCCACTCACTGGGCCCAGAGAGCCCTAATGGCTGGCCCCACACCTGCTCTGCCCCTGCTCGTGCCTACTCCACAGTGGGTCCAGCGAGGGCCGGCCCAGAGGCCGGGCGAAGTACTCCTGCCCTGTTCCCTGCTGCCTTCAGCTCACAGCCGACGGCAGTGGGCAACAGGGCAAAGGGCGGCCGTCGGGGGAGCCGCAGGGCCCATGTAACCGCAGGGCCGAGGGCAATCGACCTGTTCGCCCCCTCCCACCAAAGACGGCCCTGCCATGAGACTTATGGGTTTCACTCTTGTTAACTGTGAAAAGCATGATATGGGTCTACCTGAAGTGGCTCAGAAAAATAAAGGGAAAGCATAATGGTCCAGATTATCTCCAGCTTTCATTCAGGGCAAAAGGGAGAAAAGCCCTTCCTTGTCTTGCTCAGACTATCAGCTGTGGTGTCAACTGTCAAGGAGAAAGCAGGTTCTGCTCACTTGATGTTCCACTTCATAATCAAGTTGGCAGAAAGGGGCAAGGAAGCCTAAGACTTCCCTCCTCATTGCTGACTAGATTATCAGGCCAGAGACAGATGGGTGGGAAGTAAACTGTATCCCAGAAAGGGATGAGGTAATTTACTCTGCTCTGCCAAAACAAGGTGATAAGGGGAGGAATTGTGGCTTTGAGGCATACTATCCTCTTGGTGTTCTTCTTGGGACAGTGCAGCCATGGTCTATCCTTATTCTGGGCCAAAACTAATGGGTCATCCTGGTCCTACAAGAACCGAAATGGATCACAAGTTGGCAAAATCCCATGCCTATGTCAGTGAAAGTCTGGCTGTTTCTGTCTACTTAATACCATGTGCCTTTTCTGCCTTATGGGAGAAGATATGCATGGAAAACATGAAACATAAGTATAGCAACACTTATCTCCAGAAATTTCCCCTATCCAGAATTAAGATTTTGTTAGGTTGCCCTTGAGGGGCTATGCACTGAAGAAGTTTCTTTAATATTAAATAAAATCTGAGGTTTGAACCTTAGTTCATCCTTTATTTATGTCTGGTATTTGATCAATTTTTTAACACCATCCACTATATTTAAATCTGAGATTCTGCAAATATACCTATTAGGTATGGAGGACCTTGCAGTCAGAATGTAAAGCACACCTTTGGGATTAGTTGGATAACCTACCTTGCAAGCAGAGAGGAAATTATTGTTGCTCTTGTGGATGGCAGAGGAACAGCTTTTCAAGGTGACAAGATGCTGCATGCAGTATATCGAAAACTAGGAGTCTATGAAGTCGAGGACCAAATCTCAGCTGTGAAGTGAGTATCACAGTAGGATTGAATAGACTTCCTTCCTCATGTTAAGGAACACTGAAGCAGTGGTACCAGAAGACAGATTACTAGATGATTTCAAGGTTTTCTGAGATCAGTTGAGATAGTAACTATTAAGAATGAAAATCCATATTGGGCCTCTTCCTCCACTGCTTGCAGTAGGCAAGCCAAGAATTGGGACTCATGGGGAGAAAAATTATAGAGGTACATGTTACCCATGTGGTTATGTGGTGTCCTCTGAACCCATCACATGATCATGTAAAGGGTGTACTTCAATCCTGCTATTTCAGCTCTTTGAGTAGTAATTTGCATGGCTATAATGCCTCCAACCCTGGGATCTACAGGCACTTGCCAAAGGTCTGTACCCACATTTCTAGACCATCAGAAAGCAACAAATACCCATCTTCCTTGCCATTCCAACATAGCAAGAAATGGCAAGTGTGCCTGGGGCCAACAAGTGCTGGCAACAGCCTCTTGCAATTGACATACCTGAGCTCTGCATCAAAGCTACCCAGACTACAGGTGCTCCAAACAGAAATATCACTCCTGAATGAAACCAAAGGAATGGAGGAAGAGAGGGTGGTCAGTCAGGGTGAGGGACCCAGGAAAGAAGCCCCAGCGTGGAATTTCAGCATCAGAAGATACAAAATCATTATCAAAGCAGGTATTTAGAATGGGAGCAGGGTTAGTTTGCACCCTCAGGGAATTGTGTTTTAGGGGAGTGGGATTAATTATGTCTTGTGGAAGGTGACCAAAAGGGGCTGATGGGTATCTGGGGAGATGTTTTCATGCCATGGAGGCTGGCCAGGGGGAAACTGGGTGTCCCCTAAGTGTTCAAACTGTCCCCTGAATAGCAGTGCCAGGAAGAGAATCCAAGAACCCTGACTCCCACACTCCTGCTTTATGTGCTTGACAGCACTGCCTCTATCTAAGTACCCTTATCTCATCCTTCCTCTTTCTGCTTGGTGACCTCTCCATTTCCTTCTTAGCTATTATTGTATTAAGTATCATGTTGTTGTTATCCTTTTTATTGAGGACTGAAGCAGACTACCTGTTTTATCTTTTCAGGCTTCTCAGTGTCATCTGTTGTTTGCTTTTCTTTCCTTAAATATTGCAGTGACATAATCACTCGTTTTATGAGATCGTAAAAGCTATAAATTACTTCTTATTGGTCGGAAGTGACACTCGGACATGAAAGGGGTAGAAATCGACCCGTGAGAGGTGCAGCTGCAGTCTGGTCTGATAGCCTGTAAAGGAATGGCTGAAATGATCACTGAGTTTCCATGCAAACTTCCCCAATTCACTGCCAGCATTGCGTGTGTGAGATGACTTCCGCTTCATTTTGCTAGTCTGTCATAAGACTATAGGCCAGATTTACAAGCAAGGGCCATGTGTCCTAGTAGGGGACTGCCTTTGGGAAAGAGGTACTCTCAGTGTAGGAGCCCAGTTGGCTAATAGGGCTGCAGCAGAACTTTGCTGATTTAGTGCACCCTTTGGTAGCCCATATGCCATGTCTAACCAGGTCCCTCTCAGTCAATACCTCCTTTTTTAGGGGTGGTACTGGCTGAGAGCTTCCAGGCAAAGGGAAGTTAGCAGCTGGTATTGGTGAAGAACCTGGGGTGAATCTCTATTTGGTGCATTAGTCACTATGCTTCCTCTAATTTGATGTGAAGATTGCTGAGAGAAAGAAAAATGAGAATATATTGCTGACTGGAGCTGGGAAGTTGCCTTGGGCCTACCAGTTTTTTAAATTTTTCTAGTGTCTTTTCCTTCCTCCTGCCTCTTCTTCCCTGTTTTACCCTGCACTGATAATTCACCCATATTTACATAGCTTTTTTCCCCAAGTGGCTTCTTCAGGAAGATGTCCCTGTGCACAAAACTTCCTTCCCTCTCTAAAATGTTTCCTTCAGCAAACTGCATCACTGCAATATGATGCAGAAACAGGAAACCCAGCAACAGTGATCTGGTTTTCTCTTCTGCTGCTTCATGATCAAATGTACAAGTAAGGCAAAGCCTTCCCCTCTTTTTTGAGCTTTTCAACATGCATCTACAGCAAGCATTTGGACTTTTCCTTGTTATTTTTTATTAGAGAGCCATAAGAGTGCATGACATTTTACAGACAAATAAAAGGACAAGTAATTTAAAATCTCAGGGCCTGATAATGCAGGGCATCTCCTTTAAGAAACACCGTCAACTCACACTGGATGTTCAGTATTTTGAGCACCTTGCCAGATCAGGCCCTGATTTTAATGACAACACAGTAAAAGGTTGGCATTAAGAAAAGAGCAAAGGAAATAATGTGAGAAGGGGAGTACCAATAATGGAAAAGCAGAAGATACGTTTATTGGTGTGTATGCATCTTGTTAGCTCCTTTTTAATAGATAAATTTAAACTGTAAACACAGTCAGGAACGTAGGCCGAAGTGGGTATCAATGATTTCTGAGACTATCTCTGTGATCAGTACTGCCACTGGGCTCCTTGGCTATATCTACACTAGAAAAAGTTAGGTCAACTTTGTTAAGTCGACTGAACAAAGTGCTTATCGTGAACATGGACTTAGTATGTCAACCTAACTGCCCTTAAGTTGACTTACTAAAGTTGATTTAAGGGTTAATCCAGGTCCACACTGTGCTCAAGTTGACCTAAGGAGTCGACTTCAGGGTTAGGTCGACCTAACCGGTGATTCTTACTAAGTCGACTTAAGGAATTTCTTAAATTGACTTAGTGAAAGCCCAGTGTGGACAGGGAGCAATTTAGGTCGACTTAAGGCTACTAAGTCAACCTAAATTGCCAGTGTAGACATACCCCTTGAGCATTGCTTTCAGCTATGCCCCAGTCTCTCTACCTACATGAAAATAAATGTGTTTTAAATATTCAGAGTAAAAAGTAGACTAAAGGGCGTAACATTCATTTAGGAGTTCAAGGAGACAATCATAATCCATGAAGCTGTTACGTGGTCCTTTGTAGAAATCAGATGGACTTTCTGTTCTTAGTGATATCCTAACATCTTTGAAAAGAATAAAAGAAGTTTGAACTCTTTTTTTTTTTTTAACTAAATGTAATGTAAATTATCCTATTGGGCAATAAGTATGACTTTCTAATGGTGATTTTTCTTTTAAACAGAAAATTTATAGAAATGGGTTTTGTTGATGAAAAAAGAATAGCAATTTGGGGCTGGGTAAGTAGTTACTGTTGTTTTTTATATTTCCCTATATACCTTTCTGAATCTTACTGTGAGTGTTTTCTAAAATTCTTCCTGGTTTCCTACTAGTCCCCCTAAAGGCACGTCTCTAAACTTTTGTCATAATAAACATTTAAGAAAGAAAGAAAGAAAGAAAGAAAGAAAGAAAGTCCTCGCTGAATCTTTTTCTTTCTAACTCTTAGAGAAGCTTGTGTTGACTTGCAGGAAGGCCTGGGATGAATTTTGGTTAGATCTTAGCTGTAAATGTGGTTTTGGATTTAAACCTGGCAATAATCAGAAGTTTCATTTGGCTTCACTGTTAACTATGGCGTTCTTTGAACAGGATACTTGCATCAGAATTCAAGAGGTGTGAATTTATATAATCTGAAGCTTTTTTAAAAAGAACCCAAAGAACAGAATCTCATTAATCTCTTTGATTTGAAATACTGACCTTGACATCAGCTTGGCTTCTAGTGCTTTGTGATTTTTGTCTAGTCATGAAATAGTACATAAGAGTGAATTTGAGGAAAAAATACAAGTGACCCAAACCTCTTTCCCAAATTACAATCTGGGTTGTTTTTTTGTTTGTTTTTGTTTTACTGATAAAGTGAAAGGATGATGGCTGCACATACTGAGGGTTGGGAATTCCAAGCAGGGATGGGCAAACCATATTGGATAAGAATCAGGCCAAACTATCAGCCAGAACTTGAATAAAACCCATACCTCTGAGACTGGGAAAAGTTTCTTTCCCTCTGTTTGACTTTTCCTGTGCCTCTGCTCTTCCTGATTGGATTTGAGTGGAGTGAGTGAAATACACAAGGAAAGTCATTCTAACTGCATTTCTAGGCCTATCAAAACCAGAAAATACTGGAGATCTTACATAGTTTTTATTTGATTCTTCATTATTGAAAGGAAAGAATTGTAGATCAACTTTCTATTGGCCAGGTCCTGCCATCCTTACTCACCCTGAACAGTATCTTAGAGTACCAGAGGGTCAGATTTCTAGAGCAGAATCTGGCCTTAAAGAAAAGAAAGAACCCAGTATAATTAATATGTCTTTTCTCTTGTTGTCATTCAATCTTCAAGGTAAGATACCAGTACTGAAAATTGTGCTTAAGAATGAAGAATGAGCAGTGGCCAAACAGAAATGAACAGCACTAGCTAGAAAGGCTTACAGACTAACCTGGAACGTTAGTCACCAATTAATTGATTCTTTCCAATGTTTGGCTGTTTATAAATCTAATTTTTCTTTGATTATCTTTCAAAAAGGATTACAATTTCATTCTCTTCAAACATACTGTCTTTTTGCCAAGAGAATTCTTCTAGTCTGTCATTATTTAATTTTCTTCTGTTTTTCCTTGGTCCAGTTAACCCATAAGCAGTTTACCCAGAAATACATTACAGGACAGAATTTGCAAATTTAGTTGAACAGTAATGAATAAAAGTGACTGATAGATAACATGTGAACAAAGCTGCTAACAACTTTATGAAGTTAATATAAACTAATATTTTCATTACTGTGATCATTCATCAATAAAAATACCTAGATACAACTCATCATAATAGGATGTAATTAAGCAGTGCCTCTATTTATGAGCAGGTAATTCTGGAATAATATTTAATATTTTGGGGGCAAATTCTTAAGTTACTGAAATGAAAATATGTTTTTAATCAAGAAGTATTTGATTTAAATAAATTACACGTTTCCCATAGAAATAATGGAGACAAGGTGGATGAGGTAATAACGTCGATTGGACTAACTTCTGTTGGTGAAAAGAGGCAAGCCATCAAGCTTAGAGAGAGCTCTTTTTCAGATGTGTAAACTCAAAAGCTCATCTCTTTCATCAACAGAAGTTGGTCCAGTAAAAGATATTATTTCCTCCACCTTGTTTCTCTAATATCGTAGAACCAACACAACTACAACAACACTACAACCATATAAATGGTGGCATTTGACAGGTCTGAAGTATCATGGTCCATAACTAGATGCATTATTAAAATAATGACACTATTGCAGAACCTGTCAGTCTTTATATTTTTTGTGAAAAATTTCTTCCATGAAAAATTTCCACTTTTTGTTAGAAACACAGACATTTAAATCCGGGGGGGAAATAATCTATTTAAAAAAATGTTACTGAAATGCTGGATGGGAATGATAGTTTGGATGCTTCTAACCTCAATTCTTCTCAGTGGGTCAGGTGGGTTTCTTAGGGGACCACCTCTGCTATTGCTATCTTCACCACTATCAGGAATTTCCAGAATGAATCGTAGTGACTCTGCAAGAAGGGAGACTAGTGCATTATGGGAAGTGCAGTCTGGGTCTGTAGAGGAGACTGGTGCCATAAGATACACAGTTCCCTTAGGACACTGCAGCAGCATTTCCAAATCAAAATGTTTGGGTTTCTGCTGTAATTTTTTGTTTTTCAGATAGAAATTTTGGCATTGGGATTTTTTTTGCTGAGAGAACTAACTTCCCCATAGAAAATATTGACTAAAAGTTTTTTTTTTTTCATCATTTCTATTAAAATTTTCTCCTAGGGAAAAAAATTCCAACCAGTTCTCCTAGGCAGTCCTACAGCACATGGACATTGTTAAGGCCTTTAACAAAAGCCTGGCCTATCCTTGGGGAATTGTGATCTGTTTCAAAGTCAACATCCATAGCTTTCCAGAATTTGCTCTCCATTCCTAAGACATTGAGCTGACTCAGTGTAGTAATTTTGGAAGAAGGTAGGTCATTGAGTAGGTGAGGAATACCAGGATTCATCCTGAACCAAGGTCCTGGATGAAATAGTAACATAGATGGCAGGAAGGGGTGAAGTGATTAGATAGAATTGTCTTGTCCTCCTGTTCCTCACAAAAAGTTAGCCAAACTCAGTTTATGCTGGTGAAACTAAAGTCGCCAGTTGCTTTACCTCCCATGCTATTAAAGCAAATTATTTCCTTTGGATGTAATGTTTTGATACTTGGATTCTCAGAGAACAAAGTGATAGCTAACTATATAGTATTAATCTCCTTATGATTTCTCCCTAGTCCTATGGTGGATATGTAACATCACTGGCACTTGGATCTGGCAGTGGAATATTTAAATGTGGAATGGCAGTGGCTCCTGTCTCCAGCTGGGAATATTATGGTAGAGAAACATTTATTAATACTGACTTAGAAAGCAAGACATAACATTTAATGAACTTTCTCTTGTATGTGCCCTTGTGGCAGGTTGCTCTTGCTGTTGGTTCCTGGAATTTACTCTACTTGGTAAAGCAATCTCAGCCTTTGTCTATGAGACTGGGTATTTCAGGTAGACTGCTGACACTTACATTTGATATCTCTCAGGTCATGGTACACAACTTACGTGTTCACTCAGCCCTTTTGTTAGGTCATTCCTGGCTGGGTATTTCTGCCAGGGCAGATAAAGTGGCAGTATGTTTCTCAGTCTACCTTCATAAATGATTTTTGTATGTGGTTGATTTTAATGTGAGGCAGCCAGGTGCTAGTGGTAGATACCACAGAACTAGTCTAAAATAAGTAATACATTTAGCATGTATTAATAGAAATATGTGTAGTTTAAATGTGTTCCCATAGTATTCAAACATTAGATGTATGTATATTTTGTCTACAGATCTTTTTTTTTTTTTTTAAATATTGTAGCATCAATCTACACAGAGCGATTTATGGGCCTCCCGACTGAGTCAGATAACCTTGAACACTACAAAGTGAGAATTCTCTTCATTGCATTCATTTTCCTCAAACTCAAAATTACATTAGTGGGGAAGGATGGAGTTGTGGGGAAGAGTAGCAACAGCCCTATAACAGTGCAAACAATTAACCTGGAATTCACCTGCGTAAAGTTACTCTTTTTTTTCTATATTGAATAGTCTTAAATATTCTATCTTCAATGGGTTTTGTTGTCACATTGCAACAGACAGGGTCAGTTCAGTTAATGCTGTTTGGGGAGTGGGGGGCCCTCACCAGAGATAGGGAGAAATTAATTATTGGTCATTGCTAGGACCACTTGGTATGGCTTGCAAGATGCTTTATGCAGATTGAGCTCTGTGGTGAAATGATATGAGCTCCCTAGTTAATCAAATTATCTTCTTAAGTGGAGGCACACAAATGGTTCCTAGTGGTTTAACAGGAAATTTCCATTCTCTATTCCCAATTCCCTCCACAAATATACAGACAGGGCCTGATTCAAATGCCACTGAAGTGAGTGGAAATGCTCCCATTGACTTCATTAGACTTAGGACAAGGCCCTTATTACTCATTTCCCAACCCCACTCAAATAGCAGAAACTCCTCATTCCAGAATTCTGTGTTAGAGCATTTCGGAGCAAATGGGTGGCATTGCAGCCAGGATCTGGGATGGGTCTGGGTCCTGAGATTTGTGTGCATTGGCCTTGGGAAGAGACCATAGAACATATCTGGATTCCATTCCACCCCCAGAGGGAATTAAATAATCACTTATTGTCATTATAGTGTCAGTTTAGATGATGATTCAGTTAGTTTTATACTATGCAATGAAAGGCTTTTACCTACGTGACTAAGTGGTCTAAATTGCAGCTGCTGAAGTATTCTTTTTTCCCCTGAACAGAATTCAACTGTGATGGTGAGAGCAGAAAATTTCCGAAACGTGGAGTATCTTCTCATCCATGGAACAGCAGATGGTGAGGTTTACGAAAGGCAGTTTAAATACTGAGCCCCAACGTCTTTGTTTGAGAAACATTAAGCATCTTACTTTGACTTTGATTGGGGTCAGTACTTAGCTGTTTGGTACATTTCCATAGGATACATAAAGTGTTGCTTACTCATTGTTAGTAATGTCACCTGTATTGCTCAATAATTGATGGACTGAACTTAATGCACTATAATTTTACGCTATCTGGTATTTACCTTGTTTTAATAACCACCTTTCCCTTTTTTTTGTTCCTTTTTCTAGATAATGTACATTTCCAGAACTCAGCACAGATCTCTAAAGCTCTGGTTAATGCACAGGTGGATTTCCAGGCAATGGTAGATAACATCAGACTATTTTTCTTTTTAAGCACTGTCTTATAATTCTCTTAACAAATTCATCTTACATCTGGGAACATTTTTAAGAAGCTCATTTTAACCAAGTGAATCCCATGTTGTAGCTTGTAGACTTGTGATAGCCTTGGGAGCACTTTCTGCTAGTCACAGAAATGGCTGGCTAAATGGGACTGGTTCTATTCTTTGTTTCCAGCTGCTTCTATAGAAGGTCAGGTTTTCCTTTGGAAATAATAGCTTGGAGGCATGTAAAAGCACCTGGAAACTAGAACAAGCAACCAGCCTAGATACTTCTTTTTGGGGCTGTTGCTACCTAATAAAAGAGAAGGAAGAGGAACAGAAAAAACTGCTTTCAGGGACTTGCCAGCCACAAACAAGACATGAATGATCACAGAAAAGGGAACAAGGCATTTGGATTGTAGGTCCTGAGGAAGAAGAGGCCACATTGTTAGGGAAGCTTGTGGAGGGCAACAGGGACAGAGAGAACAGAATAGCTAAGAGGGTGGAAGGGATGAATGAAGAGCCCCTGCAAAAAGGCCAAAATATTACTGCTTCTGTACTAGGCTTTGCTTCTTCTATACTCCTCACTCCTGAGCTAATGACAGATACACCAGCCCTGTTCCTGTCCTACCTCAGTCTATGAGCTGCCAAGCATGAATACACAGGCAAACTCCATGTCATGGGGTTTGTGCCACTCTGAGTGTGTGCACTGTTGTGTGGGCTCTAGATATGCTGCATTCCCTACCAATACAGGGGAAAAAATGCTGGTTCTGCAACATCTGCTGAGAAGAGAAGGACCTAGCCTAAAACAAATAAAAATAATTTGAATTCCAGAGAGTCTTTATGACACCTTGATGGAAATAACTTAAGACAAATTGTCCTATTAAAAAAGTAAGTGAAAATAATTGCTGCTATTCCAAGGTATAACATAATTCATCTAAGTCACTTGTCTCACAATGCCCAAGGCACTGATATGTTGCTGAAGGATTTGGACAAAGCTCCATAATTTTTAGACAAGGGCTGTTGGTGAGATCATACTAGTGCTAGCTGTGTTTTTCTTCTTAATGCTAAGAACATGCAGCACATGCCAGGGACTCTTGGAGCTTTTGGGGGGTCTGGTTTGATGTAACTAATTAACCAGACAGCCACTCAAACTCCCAAACCACAGATTATTTAGAAACTTTGTTCAATTGCAATAGGAAGTAATGAAAACTGATAAAAATAATTAACACAAAGGCTATGTCTACACTTACCAAAGTTAGTTTGAATTAGTTAATTCGAAGTAACTAATTCAAACTAATTTTAGTTTTTAATTAACTTAATTTGAACTAGCATGGCCCCATGCATGTCACTTGCTTAGTTCAAATTAGTCAGTTGCATTAAGCTCAAATGTGCCAGTTAGTTCGAACTAACATGGCCACATTGACTTAATTCGAACTAACTAGTTCAAATTAAGTGTTAGTTCAAAAGGTATAATCGAATGTATTAGTTCGAATTAAGGAAGCCTTTAATTCGAACTAATGAAAGCCTAGTGTGGCCAAGGCTTAAGTTAGTTCGAATTAAGCTTCTTTAGTTCGAACTGACTTGCCAGTGTAGACATAGCCTTTAAAAAGAACAAAGATCTAACAAGTCACTTCCCATTTGCCTTTGTGAGGCACCTTGCACCCTTTATGGGGCTGTAATGGTAATTAATAAAGCTTAAGCTTTTATATTGTTTACTTACTATAGGGTAGAGAAATCAAGTCTACTTTGTGGTTATTTTTTCTTTTTCAGTGGTACACTGATCAGGACCATGGAATTCCAGGCCTTTCAAGTAAACACCTTTACACCCATATGACCCACTTTCTCAAACAATGTTTCTTCCTGTCAGAGTAGCAAAGGTCTTCTCAGCACAGTGAAGCACTGAGAGCCAGGTATGCCTTGATGGAATGCAACCGTAGCTGTGCAAAGATAAAGTAAATTCTGCAGGAGGATTAATAATTACGGACTAAGGCACTTTTAATTTGGAGTTTACATCAGTTGTTCAGGCTGTATTAGCAGATAATACACCACTGCCGTTTTCAGCACACTTAAAACTTGCTTGTTAGAAAAAATAAAATCCAAATTTAAAATGCGATGTATAAACTTGTGTTCTAGGTTCTGACTCATGTTCCAGAGATAGATGTTCATTTGGGAAGAAGACATAAAGCCAAATGCATGTTGCTTAGTTATATTAGCATCAGTTGAGAAAAGCAAAATGATTTGCTAATTAATGTCCCAGCCCAGCCACAGGGGCAAAACCTAGTGCTGATGAGATCTGGAATTGCAGTTTGTATAAACATCCTGAAGCTTAGATGCTTGTCCAAAGTTTAGTTCATGCTGGTGGATTTAAAATCCTGATTTCCAAAGAGGAGTCTTTTCCTGAGATTTCTACTGCTTCCTACCATGAGCAAGGTCAGTAGCTTGGTGTTTTGGGTCTTCATCTGGGCTGATATGGAAACAGTCACAGATGCTTGAAAACAATTTTTCAGTTAATCAAATCTTCTGAAAGTTAAACCAAGTTTCAGTTAGGATTCATTTAAAGGGTAGAAGAAGACGGTTATTTTATCCCAGGTGTTGTTTCCATTCTTATCCAGAACTTGCTAGCCACATTGTGTGTATCCACTGACCAAATCAGTTGCAGTGGCATTATTTTTATGAAGTTTCGATGGGCAGTTTTAGCCTGGTGATGCCCATTTTCTCTCTGGGATCCCATTTTACAGATGGGAAACTTAGGTACAACGTTCTCAAGGTCACACAAGAAGTCTGAAATGGAGCAAGGAGTTGAATCTGGGACTCCTATGTCCTAGGCTGTTCCCCAACCACTGGGCCATCCTTCCTCTCTGCTAGTCAATTAGCCTCCATCAAATCACTAACTTTAATAGCAACACTGAACTGAATCTCAAGCGCCATTTACTCAAAGATTAGAGAAATAATTCAGTCTTTTTTTGCTTTGTTTTCAATTAGTGTCGATTCACTTAAAACTGATTTTTTTTTTAAATGGCCCAATGATGTTTGGGTCCTGATTCAATACTGCATATCATCTGTTTTACATTGGTGCAACTCTACTGAAATCAGTATGACTGAAGTTAAACTGTGGTGACCCTGAAAGTTTTGGGCACTGATTCCCTCTCTATGTTTGGTGGGATGGAAGGGGGTGGTTCTGCTTGGGAAGAGTAATTTTACAGGTGCAGACTTGGGAAGTGTCACCTCACCATTTCAAAATAGATCTTGCTAAGTTCTGGAGGATATTCAAAAACCAACTAAATAAATTCCAAAGGGGTAGCCATGTTAGTCTAGGTCAGCCAAACAAACAAGGAGTCCTGTGGCACTTTTAAAGACTAACACATTTATAAATAAACAACTAAATAAAGATACTAAAAAATGGAATCTGTGAGGAAAAGTGAAGTGAACTGGACAAAGAGAAGCTGAAGGGATAACACAGTTATCTACAGATACACACAATGATGCCATAAAGATGATAGTCATTGCTAGAAAATGAGAACAGAATGTGGAATAATGAATTTAAGACACAGAAGAAACACTTTAAGGTAAATATTTATAAAAAACTCTAAATTCATGCTTCTTGGCATGTAGCATTCTACACATGGGGCAGGTCTTTTTGTTCCGAGTTTGTACACAACCTAGCCCAGTGGGTTCGTTGTGTAACTTTGATGACCCTCGGTACTTCCACAATGTAAATAATCGAACAACAACAACAGTAAAAGGCAGTTGGAAAAGAGATGCCAAGAGTGGCTCTGAAATCACTACCAATGGAGACATTTGACCTCTACACTAGCCATTCATCTATCAGGGATGATTTGGGAATTAAATGAATCCTACCATGATGCAGGGAAGTGGACAAAATGTTCTACTAGAGGTCCAATGCAAACCAAACGATTCTCTGATAATACTTGCAAGGAGTTATCATACTATATCCACTTCAAGGTCCATTTTGCTCAGCTTCTTTTCCTAAATAATAGGCAATGCATGATTCTTTAGAGAAAGGAGCAAGAAACCCTGAGATGGGCAGTTATGGAATAACCTGCCCAAAGAGAAACTCTTTTTCTGCCCACATCCACTAGAGGTTGATTTAGAGTTCTTTGTGGGAAAGCAAAGGCCTTCATTTGGCCATAATGAAAAAAGTACAGGATTTGTCCAATGGAATTTAAAAGTGGAAGTAACGTGCTGTATAATAACTCCCTTTGTTTTGTGGATGGTAATCACAAATCTGATTTTCCTCATATAAGAACATTCTTCAGAGACAAATAAATTTTTATGTAAATGTTTTTGCCAAGCTGTTTGTAATGGTTAAATTATACTTTGATGGGAACTCTTCAGAAAATATTCAGTTAAGTTAAGGGTTTTTTTGGAAACACTACCAATTAAGTGACGTTAATGAGCTTTTTGTTAGTAATGTAATTAAAATTCAGCTGTTCTAATTGTTAAAAGGAAAAATTATAGCTCTGAGAAAGTCAACAGTAAAATAAACTAATATAACATGAAGTGGGGCTAATTAAATGGTGATTATATGGGCCTCAGTGAGAATTCTACTGACAAGAGTACGCTCAATAATGTGGTGATTTTAGAAATGAGGAATACGAGTCAGCTGAATTTATTAGGGACTAATTCCCAACTCTCTTACCCTGGTGTAACTCCAGAGAAGTAAAATGGGTATGACTCACTGGAGAATCAGGCTCCTAGGGCCAGATTTTCAGAAGTCTAAAGATACAGATAGGCACCTACTGTGATTTTTGAAAGTACATAACTCCCATTGATTCAAATGAGAGAGACACTGAGGCACTTTTAAAATGTCACTCAGCACCTATTTGTATCTTTAGGCATCTAAATACCTATAACAATTGGCCCCTAGTGTCTAATATTGGAAGTATACCCAATGAAATGATTTTAACCCAAGGAGTCATTCATAAGTCGTTTAAGGTATGAAACCAGAAGCACTTGGAGGGATGGGCATACCTACAAGGGGGGAGGGGAGGGGGAGAGAGAGAGAGACAGAGAGGTATTAGATTAGATAGGTAAGAGGAAATAATGATTACAAATGGATGAACGGCCTGGGCATAACTGTTAATCTGCTCTAATGCCTGTTTATTTTCTGTGGAAAAAGAGCATGCACATCCTCCGATGTGCTCATTGTTAACCTTGGCTTCTGAGGGTCAGGGAGAAAGTAGTGGGGAAAGAAGCAGACTGTTCCGTTAATTCTGCGTAATGTTTTTCTACACCAGCCATCATGCACACTGTTCACTGTTGTTAAGGAAAAGCAGAACTATGTCGCCAGGACAGTGTGACAACCACCCAGCACTGCCAGAATATCTTCTACCCTGCAATCAATAAGACGGTGCAGGTGGGTTAAGTAATCATGTATCCTAGAGGGTGGGGGGCGATATCTTCAGCTGATGCCAGTGTTGAAATCTAGTAATCACATATGCTCCGTCCACATAGGCAGTCTGTGTTAACAGACAACAGGACTGATGTGCAGTGCAGAAACTCTCATGCGTTCATTCCTTAGCAATGGACACAGTGCTCAACAGCATGCCTGCAGCACTCTCCACTCTGTATAATTGTCATCCACGATGGCTGGTGCTGCCCAGCATATCCACTCACTGGGACCGTTAGAATGAGCTAGCAGACTCTTCTCCTCATGCAGCGGTTCAGGTAGTCTAGAGCTCCTCACAGTCCCTACCTCTGATCAGGCTTTCACCTCACTCCTGGAGTAGCCTGCCTGTTCTGCTACTCAGCCTTCTTTCAGGTGGCTTCCAAAAGAGAAAAAATACTCTATCTCCTTTTCTCTGTGTCTCCTCCCGAGCTGGGCTCTCCCAGCTCTTTATGGAAATAAACCCTGCTTTGCCCAGGTGGGCTTGATTTCTGCTTAGGCCTGGCCTACTCTTTGGGTGCAAGCAGGCAGGGTAACAGACATCTCAGGCCCATAGTAACCCTTTCCCAGGATGTGGGGTGAACATCCCATCATCTCAAACACAACATTTTAATGCTGTCTGACACAATTTACCAACCAAACTTTGGCTTTAAATAACTCTGGGCGTGTCTACACTTGGAGTTGAGGGTATCTGACTCCCAGCCAAGGAGACCTACCTGTGCAAGCTCAAATCAACCTAATGCAGTAAAAATACAATGCAGCCATGGCAGTGGGAGCAGCTAGCCCCTTTGAATACAGTCCAGTTAAATATGATAGGTACGTACTCTGAGTTATTTAAACAAGGCTGCTAAGTCACTGGAGATGGAGCTTTAGAGAGGAAGTGCATAGATAGTACTATTTTATTTGTTTTGAGCAGAAAAGTCCTTGTATTTGGAAATAATCAAACACTGGTTAGATTGGATGCACCTTACTTTATATATTTACAAAATAAAACAAACATGGTGGTAAAGCAGGGGCTGCTTCACTTCAGTGGCTTAAATAGTTCACGTACAGTGCCTACAGATGCACAAGAGTAGATCTCCCGGCTTCTCTTCAACCCCATGTGCTCTCCTGCTCCCTGCCCTTACTCCATGCTGTGCAAGGTGCACACACTGAATGCACATCTCTCTTACATCCAGCATCTCTTGCCCCTCCAAACTCCAGTTCTTCTGCAGTCGACCTTCTGTGGCTGCAGAATAGTTATGGAGAAAAACATTAGTGAAAAGGCTGGGTGCACCTCCAGCCAGGCCTCTAGGCCTTGGCTCATGCTCATAACAAATTGAATCAGAGAGAGTCAAATTCTTATCACATTCAGTATTTTTCTGTTTACCAGTCAGCTCCCAATTACAGAGCGCAATTGTTAAATACATTTTTAGAGCCATTTGGATTCTTTGTATTTAATCTGAATATTTTATCCCATTTACTAATGGTATTGGTATTACTTTCAATTAAATACATTGTTTTCACAACATGTAACATAACTAGCATACAGTGGGACAAGTCTTCTGCTTGCGCAGATTGCTGACGTTCTATTGATTTCACATGAGGCAGCACCTATTCGTAGCATCAGACAACACAGCCGATTGCATAGGTGTGATATCTCTACTCACTGTGGGTCAAATCCCAATGGGCAGTGGTGAGCCCAGAACAGCTCGGTCCTGGCTGGCAAGACAGAGGAACACCTCCAGGGTAAATGTCATGAAGAAAGGGGGACATGTTTTCAGCCCATTCCCAAGACACAACTACACCCAAAATGCATGTGTTGTGTACAGAAACAGAACTAATAGAAAAACAAGAAAAAAAAAGAAGTCACTGGATTGTGCTGATGGTTGAAAAACAAAGGTTTGGAAAAAAAAAGTTTGCACTTCATCAGAAATCATATTGTAATGAGAATGTGAAATTCAGAACCTCTGATTATACTCGATACTGTTCTTTAATTTTTTTGGCATACAGCTCACACACTGCACACAGTTACATTTATATACAAATGTACAGCAATAAATAAAAGGTTTACGGATCTTGCTGCATGGTTTTGCTTCTTTCCTATAAGGATTTTATTTCTTATTGTGGATCATTCAAGACAGATTATCACAGCAAGATGGTGCTGACTAAATAATCTATGCAGAATATTGCCTAGTCAGGTGATTCAACTGTTCTGTTTCATACTTCATACTCATTTGAAATGACTATACTGTAAATAGAAAACTTTATTCTTGTTTATTTACTCCTATTTATTCTCTGTTGTAAAAATAAACAAAATGCCAGCATTCTGAGAAAGGTGATAGTGTTTTATTTTCTCCAGAGATGATTTATGAGGGCTATGTATCTTTCAACTAATAATAAATAAAATTCAACATGTAATAAGGTAATGTCAGTAGCAATCCATCACAGCAGGACTATCTATATACTTCGCTGGCACAGGAAACTCATATAAGGCCCACTGAACACCATCTGCTGTCCTGCCTGGGAACTGCACTCTGATGTGTTCTCATAAAAGGGTAGAGATGTTCACCAACATGATGGATCAGCTCAGCGCCTTGCTATATTTAAGGGCTAGACTTATTTTCCCATTTAAAGTCTGATTTTGCCCCCCATACCTAAAATCATAAAATCTTAGTCCAGACTGGATTTTTAAAAAAATCAGGGCAAGGTAGGTAAGGCATGTTAGTGATACTGATGCTCCATAAAGTGAATGGATTTGCGTTTTGCAAGTTGTATGAAGGCTTAACATGGCTTCCAAACTTCTAGGCATAGATATTGCAGAGCTGAGTCATTTCGTCAGTGCAGGGGGGAATGGTGCCTTGGATTAGTCTGGTGTGTGTGTGCACGCACGCATGCACGTGCAGTGAGGGTGTATTGGATGAGAAAATATACAGATATTAACAGCATTTTTCAGACAAAAGTCTGAAAAAGCCAATGTCTGTGCTATATATATGCGCTATTTGGAGCCATGTTTTAATATATGTAACACATAATCCCAATCCATACATTAAATCAGGGCTTGAAAACATTTTGAATTGGTGGAAGAGAGAATAGAAAGATTGTAGGGAGAGAAATAGAAAGCAGGAAAGGGGAAGAGTAACAAGGAGATTGATGATGGGGGAAAGTGATGTGATAAGAAATGAATGAGGAGATAGAATGAATTGATGCAGGAAGGAGGAAGAATGAATGAAAAGTAGAGGAATGGAAGGAATAGGAATGGAAGAGGCTGTGCATGTACATTTTAAATTTCAGTACTGGCAGTCATTTGTCCTTCACACAGAAAACTTGCAGGAGACTTTGGTCTCAGTACATGGACCTGTGAGTGGAGCAATGCAATAACTTCACAATATTAGAATTAAGTAACGTGGCCAGTGCAGTGCAGAATGATACGAGATTTGCTGGTCCCTTGGTACATACAGTAATACAGTACTAGTTACATTGGTATCTATGGGGGAGTTGGTGAGCATACGTTACAGTTTGTATTTGCTGTTATATTACATATATGTGCTCTAGACTTATACGGCTAGATTCTGGTTTATATTTTGATTCCTTTGAGCTGCCCAGGCAGTATATGTGGTTGGAATCTGGCCACTGTAGTCCAGCAAAGAAGTCTTCTATTGAAGGGGAACTCTTTGCTGGTGGTGAAGGGTGAGGTGGGAGGAGAGAGAGGATGTATCTTTAGGGACCAAATTCCATAGAATAAACTAGCTCCTACGATGCTTAGTTCATGCTGGGACCATGGCTGGTGCACAGGTTCAGTGAGCCGGAAGTGGCTCCCTAATGGTCCCATGCCCTTCCCTCCACCAAGCAGAACATTAGGCTCAGGGGAGTATTTAGCTCTTACCTGTATCATCTGATCACTTACAAATGTTATAGGCATTTTCTGTCGTACATGGATTATCACAGTTTGTTCTTACAGACTAAGTAGGTGGTTCCAGATCCAGATTGTTCCCACCCTTAAAAAAAACACCAAAAAACACAGGAGGAATTCTCCATTGGGATCCCCTCTTGGAAATCCCACATTGTTGCTCCATAGAAGAGAATGAAGAACCCACCTCCCCTCCCCCTCCCCCATCCCGCTCAACACTGTCAGGTCCTCAGGGATCTTGCCTGATTCCAAGGCCACCTGCATAGAAGCTTTGTGTCTCTATACCAGCTCTGGTTATTGGTGCCCTTCCCTCCTTCCTCCTTGGCAATGCTACTTCATCAGAGTTCAGCTACTAACCCAGACATTGATGCCACTAGGACTCACTCTGAAGGACAGCTCTACAGAATATAATACAGCCTGTGCCTGTATGACACTTCTAAACTCATTCCCAGGGCACTGGAATATATTAGCATATCTAGGGGACATGACATACCCCTCAGTTATGAAACATGTATTTGGCATACAGGTCAGATGTACCATATATCTCATATGTAGGAATTTACAAAATTGATACATTGCATCTGGTCAGCAGATAATCTGAATCGAAACCAAGTGTTTCTATTTTACAGGCAATGTTATACAGGTTTGTACGGGTGCTCACCACTGAAGTGTCTCAGCTCCTCTTGGGTTAATTATATTGGCACAGTAAGGTCTCTGGTGAACTTTGTGGAGTCTTCCCCCTCTCTCATTGTGGGACACTTTGCGTGAAGTTCATGTATTATTATTATATTAAATGTATATAATTGATGGGTGAAATCCATGTCCCATTGAAGTCCATGGGAGTTTTCTTATTGACTTCAATGGGGCCAGGACTTCACCCATCGGCTTTAAATTTAATGTTAGATGTGCAAACATGAATTTAAAGGAATTGTTACTTTGATTATTGGCACCTTTATTTAATTGAGTACAGCCCTAATAATCTCCTGATTAATATTTATTACTTTTGATATTGAGACCTCATTCCTTTTGTGTCTCCATTAAGGACCCATTTTGCTACACTGATGTCATAAAGTAAGCAGAATCAGTATGTGAAATTGCTCGTAAAAATTGCCAAATGTAAAGTAAAGAATGGCAAATATGATTTTTTTTTTTGAACAAGGAAAGTGTCAGCAATGATGCACTCTCATAATGTTTACTAGAGCTGAACAGTATATATAAGGCTGAGCAACAGAGGCAGCTAGGCAGATCTCAGGATCCTGAGCACTTCCCAAGTTCCAGAAGAAAGAGTAGCTACTCTTTCCCCAATTGCTGTGTATCACATCGAAGTATCAGAAGGTAAGATTCATTCTAGCTACTGTAAGATTTGCTCAATGAGTGCAGTTGTTCTGTCCAAGGCTTGTAAAGAAATAGACGATCTCTCAACATGGTGCTCTTTAAAAGCTTTTCTTTTCTTATTTATTTATTTATTTATCTTTTGATATTTGGAATTAATAAGTGGTATATTTTAAATTTTAAATCAGTTTTAGTTTATTCAGTGGAAGACAGCTAATTTAAGAAAGAATCATCCAAAGATGCAAAACTGACTTCAGAAATGATAGAAAGAAGGAAGATTAAACATGGAATCATGGAAGAAATACACTGTAGTACGAATTTAAATGTTAAGACACTTACACATGAATATTGATTTTTGTTTGTCTTACACTCCTATTTTCAAATATCATTTACTAAACATGTGTCCATCACAGATACTGAACCAGTCTGACTTTAAACACTATCAGCACATCTTAAAAGTGCTATAGAAATTAATAGGGATGAAACCAGTAGGGGACTAGAGAAATTAATTAGATTTCTATAGACATTACTTGAAAAATCTCTCAAGCCAGATTTGCCACTCCTTTACAACAGTTTTACACTGATGTAACTCCATTGAAAGCATGTGGTTTTCATTCATTATACATTGCATCATAAAATGCCATATGGGAAACTTGTTTATCATTTAATATAAAATTATAACCTTCTTGTTAGTTATTTTGAGCCACACTACAGAATTTAATACAGAATTCTAGCTCTAGTTACAAAATTCTGTAGGATGGTGCAAAAAACCTCCAGGAAGGTATTGATTACATTCTATAGAACTTTTCCATAAATACATTTTACAATGTAGTGTGTATAAATTAGTATTAAATGACATATACACGGAAAAGATAATAGATTCATAATTAATAACCTATGCTATCTGCAACACTCCCATTTTTCCAGAAATCTATTCTTATTCTCATTTTAATTTTCAGATAAAATATTTTTCTCTATACAGCCCTGATATAGCTCAGTTGGTTGTTGTGTATTTATACTAGGAATGAATTGCGTTTTTAGTAGGATTCTTTGTTGAAAACTTTGTTGAAATATATCCAAATACGGATTCCACTCAGTGCACTGAAGAATCTTTAAAAAAATATGTTAAGACTAGTGAAAATTCAATTTATCAAGAAAAAATATTCCTTTGTGATTCCAAATACAGAGTAAATGCTATATGATTTTATGACTTTAAACATTTTGGTCAAAATTTGATAATATGTATTATTGATAGTCACTCTGGTAGCTAGAACCCTGGTTAAGAAATCCATTCAGCTGATTTATTAATTTTCATGTGTTTCACTCTAACAATCTCAATTTAGCTAATATATTTTGAAATTGCAGGAAAGGGAGGACCTGAACTATTCTTTCTAATTCCTAATTAAAGAGGAATTAGAAATGAATCCATTAAACAACTGAAAACCCCACTAGATAATCTTCTATTTAATATTGATTTCAGTTTCACTGGAACTTTGATACTTGAGACCACATGGTTTTGAGATGGTTTCTACAAAAACCTAAACCTTTCCAATAGAATCAAGAGCTATGTTCCATTTGCTATGCAAATAGTTTCATCTGACTTTCAATTAGTGATTATAGGTCATAAATCTGTATAAATATTCTTTTGTAAATAATTCCTCTTTCTCTGTAGGGCAAACTTGGGTTTTCTGGAATGAAGTAGTAATAACACAAGAACACATTTTTAGTTACTATTTTAATTTTTTTTCACTGATAGAAAATAAATAACTATAACCGATAGTGGTTACCAATACAAAATATTGAAGAACAAATGTACAAAAATGCATGTTAAGTTTCAAGATAAAATGTTTGACAAATATTTAATGGAATACAGCAGTTTTCAAAAGTATCTGGCTGGCTAAAAGACATGTTCCTCTAACTTAAAGATGCTCAAATATTGCAAATACTTTGCAGAGGCAATCTTTTCTTTTTAGTTATCTCACCAAATGCCACTTACTGATACAGTTTAAAGCAGTGGTTTTCAAACTTTTTTTCTTGGGCCCCAGTTGAAAAAAATAATTTATGCCCACAACCCAACAATTACATTTTTGAGCAATGCATTCCAATCTTGCGGTGGCGGTGGCAGTAAGGTGTGCCGCAACCCAATACCTGCGGCTTTGCGACTCAGTACTGCGTCCCAACTTGTGGTCTGAAAACCACTGGTCGAAGGCCTTGATTCTGGAAAACACACCTATTTAGAAAGAACTCAAACATTTACTTAAAGTTAAACATATTCCAAAATCGTATCAATGTAAATAAGAATTCTCTGATACATAACATTAAACACTTTGGGTAAATCTTGCAGGATTGGGGCCTAAGGATCTTTCAAAAAATTCTGCTGAAATCAATGGGAGTCTTTCCACTGATTTTAGTAGATTTTGAATCAGGCCCTTTATATTTATAAATTATTTATAGATCAACATTTGTTTATTGATACTATTCAACATAAACAGTGTATAATGACCAAACTATTTCATGCTAAATCCTTCCAGTTATAGAGACTTTTGACTAAATAATAAGGTTTATAGATTTTAGGATTTCTCCTGTAGTCTTTAAACACATGAAATGTGAAAACGATGTATTCTTTAGGCTCAACATTGGATGTCAGTGTTGTACCACTGAAGAAAAGCTCCAACTGGACAGAGTGTTAAATATTATAGCTGAATTTTAAAAGAATCGGAATCATTTTATGACCAATATAGCACTTCTAGGTACAATATGCATGGTATGTTGAGATGGAGTAATCAAACCTTATGCTTTCAGGGCATACACTAATCATGACAGAGGTCAGGAAGGAATTCCTCTCTGTGTATGCCATTGCATGATCAGGCAGCCGCAATTATGAAGACACTTACCTGTCTTTGGTATATTAGGTATTGGCCACTACTAGAGATAGGATAATGGATTTCTTGGCTCAAAGGTCTGATCCAGTATGGAAAATTTTATATTCTTATGAACATGGTTTGTTGGGGAAGAGTCGATTTGTTTTTTGTAAAGTGAAGTCATGCCTCAGTAATCTACTAGAATGCTTTGAGCAGGTCAACAAGCATGTGGACAAGGGTGATCCAGTGGATTTAGTGTATTTAGATTTTTAGAAGGCCTTTTAAGCAAAGTAAACTGTCATAGGATAAGAGGGAAGATTCTCTGCCGGTTAAAAGACAGGAAACAAAGGGTAGGAATAAATGGTCAGTTTTCAAAATGGAGAGAGGTAAAAAGTTGTGCCCCCACAGGGATCTGTATTGAGACCAGTATTGTTCAACATATTTTTAAATGATCTGGGGGGAAAAAAGGATAAACAGTGAGAGGGCAAAATTTGCAGATGATACAAAACTGCTCAAGATAGTTAAGTCTAAAGCAGACTGTGAAGAGCTACCAAGGGAACTCACAGCACCGTGTGATTGGGCAACAAAATGGCAGATGAAATTCAGTGTTGATAAATGAAAGGTAATGCACATTGGAAAACATAATCCCAATTATATATAGAAAAAGATGGGGTCTAAATTAGCTGTTTCCATTCAAGAAAGAGATCTAGGAGTCACTGTGGATAGTTCTCTGAAAACATCCATTCAATGTGTAATGGCAAGCAAAAAAGCTAACAGAATGTTGGGAATCATTAGGAAAGAGCTAGATAATAAGACAGAAACTGCCCTATTACCTTTATTAAATCCATGATACACCCACACCTTTAATACTGAATGGAGATCTGGTTGCCTCATCTCAAAAAGATATATTGGAATTGGAAATGGTACAGAGAAAGGCAACAAAATGGGTTAGGTATATGGAACAGCTTTCATATGAGGAAAGATTAAGACTGGGACTTTTCAGCTTGGAAAAGAGACAATTAAGGGGAATAAGATAGAGGTCTATAAAATCATGATTGGTGTGGAGAAAGTAAAAAAAGCAATATTATTTCCTTTTCCTCATAACACAAAGTCTAAGGGTGGCTAAATTAATAGGAAGCAGTTTTAAAACAAACAAAAGGAAGTATTTCTTCACACAATGTACAGTCAACCTATGGAACTCTTTGTCAGAGAATGTTGTGAAGGCCAGGACTATAAAAGGGTTCAAATAAGAACTGGATAAGTTCATGAGGATAGGTCCATCAATGGCTGGATGGTCAGAAATGAAAAAGCATGCTCTGAAGGGTCCCTAGCATCCATTTGCCAGAAGTTGGGAATGAGTGACAAGGGATGGATTACTATGTGTTCTGTTGATTCCCTCTGAAACAGCTGGCACTGGGCACCGTCATAAGACAGGACACTGGACTAGGTGGACCATTAGTCTGACCCAGTATGCCCATTCTAATGTTCAATTCATTTTTCTAGCTCTGATTAAGATGCCACCTATTATATCGCCTTATGTCAAAACACAGAGGTAGTGCATTGCTATTGGTTATTAACATTTCATTGAGAATTGGGTCTTACTGACTAAATGCAACACTAACGGTGTGGTTTGCCTGGGCATATCTGGAATATCTGGTAGCAGTCAAGTAGTTAATGCTGTTACTCGGGGTTCTGCTCATGGTAACTTAACTTTGTGCAAGCCATAAGCCAAATGGAGACACAGCCATCCAACCAATAGATGGACTGGTAGAACCGGAATAACACAAAAGAGCTCTTACTACAAAGCTGTACTTTACTTAGGCTCAAGCACAACACGAGAGTGTTCTTACTTTAAAGCTATACTTTGGCTCAAGCACTTACACACATCTGCAACAGGTTAGTAAACAGCCTAACCCTCAACACTTAATAATTACCAAAGTCTGGGGCAGTTTTTGAGTGGAAACGGTGCTGGCTTTCCAATTGGCTGGATTTCCAGCTGTCATTTGACGATCCAGAAGCTATGGTTAAGAAGAGAACCCAAAAGCTATGTCCACACTGGCAAGTTAGTTCGAATTAAGGAAGCTTAATTCAAACTAACTAAAGCCATGGCTACACTAGGCTTTAATTAGTTCGAATTAAGGGCTTTCTTAATTCGAACTAATAAATTTGAATATGCTATTCAAACTAAGGGTTAGTTCAAATTAACCAATGTGGCTATGTTAGTTTGAACTAATTGCTTACTTCGAACTAACTGGCCCATTGAACTCAATGCAATTCGCTAATTCGAACTAAATTTTTCTAGTTCGAATTAAGTTAAGTTACACTTTAAAGTTACACTTTAGTAAGTGTAGACATAGCCAAAGACTTTAAGACTCCCCCTCTGTTTATCTTTTTTAATAGACAATAAGATGTCAAGAAAGAGGGGGGGAAGTTTCGAAAGCCAGACTTAAGGTCACCAGAGTACTTAATTAACTAGTTATCTTCCTACAGAAACTGCCTATCTTAAGGCCGGGACAAACATTTCCCAGAGGGCATACATAAGTAAGCTTATTGGTCTTTTCCTGAAACACAGATCCTAGCACATCCACCAGAGAGCATCATGGAGGTGGTGCAGGATCAGATAAAAGTTGAGCAAGAAGTTCCCCTCCCCTCCTGGCTTAGCCAAGTCAAGCATGCACAGGCTTGTCAGAAAGGCCTACCTAGTTAGGGTGCTGTTAGCACACCAGCAAGTAGTCTCTGGCCCTTTTTATTGATCTATCAAAATCTTCCCGTAAAATGCCGGAGGGCAGATCCTCAGGTGGTGTAAATTGTTACAGCTCCCTGATAGTCAATTGAGTTGTGTTAGTTTGCACCAGCGGCAGATCTGTCCCTAGATATTTAGAAGTCCAGTGTTATGAATATTTGGCTTGTATATCATGCATTGAGTGGGGTTCAATACATACTTCTGGATGCAGACTTTGCATGTACTTCCTCTCTCGCATCACTGCTCTGCATCTAAGTTAGATGTATTTAACTTTGGGGATGAAAAGCTCAACACGATGGTCTGAATATTTATCTACAATAAACAATTAACCTTAGTCAGTGCTTATTACGTGCTTGCTATCCTTCAGTTGCCTAGTGTTTGGCTTATTATATTTTCCACTCATAGGTTTTAGCCAAATTATTGGGCATTTGGAGTCCACTGAGTCTTCTACTCTGTTACGTTTCATTTCCAGTTGTGGGTCATCTCAAAATTCATTGAAGAAATAAGTGACATGCTCGGTTATGTACGTAGCCTACTCTGAAAAGTGTCACCATAGAGCTTCTGATCCATTCTTATCTCAGTCCATGGTGCCTAAGTATGGCAATGAAGAATGGGTCCATTTCTGCTCTGACTGATACTCAATGCTGCTCACTGAATTCAAATAAACGATATCATTCGGGATTTTATGGGCTATGTCAGTGCAGAATTTAGCTTAAATGTGTACAGGGGTCCCTTATTCTGAAACCTGGAGCAATGAGGAGAATTTCAAATGATGTGGAAGGTTAAATTTAGGGGATTTTTATTGGCCTCCAGGAATTTAGTTAGCCCCTTAACATTTTATTTCAACAGGCTAAATTTTCCAATCTCCCTTTATTTTTCAGACTGTAATATAAACCTCTTTAGAACATCTAGGGATGGGAAAGTGGCTCTTTCAGGCACAAAATAGTATGACTATGTCTACACTTGCAAGTTAGGTTGACTTAAGGAGGCTTAAGTTGACCTAACTTAGTCCCTATCCATACTAGACTTTCATTAAGTCGACTTAAGAAACTCCTTAAGTCAACTTAATGAAAGCTTAGGTTGACTTAATAAGAACCGCCAGTTAGGTCGACCTAACCTTAGGTCGACTCCTTAGGTCGACTTAAGCACGGTGTGAATGATTAAGTCCACTTTATTAGGTCGACCTAGGGGCAGTCGACCTCACTTTTTGGTAGTGTAGACATAGCCTATCAGTCTAAGTGATAATGGAACACTCCCAATAACATTTAATTTCTGTAAACTTATTACAATTTCAGTTGCTTTATAGTCAATTAATATTATCATCCAAGCTGCTTTTAAAGCAGGAATTGATGAAGATTAGCCATGTTTTTGAGCTATATATTCTATCTTGTTTAATTTATTTTCAATAGTCAAAAGCATAAGTCCAAAATATATATTAATTTCTTTTATTACACAATCATTTCAAAAGTAAGAACTTCCCAAAACAAGTACTTTAAAATCTACTATCTGCTTCAAAGTATTTTTGCTTCAATTTATATAGATGCTTTCATTGCAAAACACTTTAGTTTATGAGTCAGAGCCTGCAAATACTCCTACACACTGACGTGTGAGTGGTCTGACTGAAGTCAACAAGGCTACTTGAAGTAATAGTAAGTTTTTGCAGCATTGGGTAGAGTTTGGTAAAATTATTTTGGTCAAATAGTATATTCTACAAACAATGCAGTTTCAAGGCATCTGAAATTGCAAATTTGAGTTCAATTTGGAAAACAGTTTCTGAAAAATGAAAAAGAAATTTAGAAAAAGTCAAAACATTTGACATTTTCAAAATGAAATATTTTAATTTTTCATGACAAAATGATGTTTTGTTCTAATTTTAGCTAGGAAAAAAAAGCACCCCAAAATGTAACAAAAGTAAATGAAAAACTAAAAAAAAAGTGCTCTGGGGTGAACAAAATGGTTCATTCAACCTTTCAATAATTTTTTTTTTAGTTCAGCCAGCAAACCAAAAAAATTAATTTATTTATTCATCTCCAATATTGCATCCTTAAGCTAAATCAGACTAATAACAATGCATTTAATAATAATGTTTAGCATTTTCATACTAAGGGACTGATGGTATACACCTTACACATATTGATAATTGCTCCCTCAAGTATATAACTGAAAGCTAAGAGACTACTTGTGTGAGAAAATGTTCATCAGCCTGAATAAGGGATTCATAATCTAGCTCTAAACCACCAAAACATATATACGGTGGACCACCTGAGATACACTTACTAAAAATGCATCATCTTACTCATGAGACCACAGAGGGTGTAGTATAGAGATCACATTCTAGTCCTCTTAATTTTATATAGTCAATGGAACTGCCCCCAGCAATATGCATTACATATAGTAGTTACTTATTAGTGTACTAAGTAATCATTGTATTAAAGGCACCACAAACACAACAGAATTTGACATACTTTCCATATCACAAATTTCTAAACATAATTTTATTTATTTTTCATAAAAGTCCCACTCTTGATCATAGACTGAAATTTGCCTGTTTTACATAAAGAACCCAATCCTGCAGCTGATATAAACAAAAACAACCAAGACACAAGAATTTAGAAGTGAGTGGACGAAGAAAAAATTCTCAGTCAGAACAAGAAGAGTGACTGGATGTGACACTACACTCTCTGAGAGGGTTTGCTTTTATTTCTTCAGTCAATATATTGGAAAATTAAAAACCACTTCCCTAGCGTTATAGTATGAAAATTGCAACACGTTGAAACAATGTACGATTTTCATTTTCCTCTCATGTAGAGTTTCATTCCATTCTGTTTTGGTGGGTTTTCCTGTCTATATATTTACTTCAAAGTACATAAAGAGGACTATATTTATTTTTTCCCCTCATTGGTGTTCTGACAGGCTCTGAAAATGAAAAGCATTTATTTTGTGGCTGGATTGCTTTTCATGATCATTCAAGGCAGCTGGCAAAATCCTCTTCAAGACACAGAAGAGAAATCCAGGTAAACACTACAAATCAAACATCTAAATATAACCTAACCTTACTTCACTGTACTTTTGCAACAACTTGAGGCAAAATCTTTTCCTTCAGGAAAAGCTTCTTATAACATTACAGTGTATTTAATTCACCAGTGGATCAGAGCAGGGTATCTATATTGCAAAGTGCAATACACCAGTTGTTTGGTATTTCAAACAGTACCCTTTAATTGTTGCCTTAATAGTTTCTGTAGCTATGTAGTTACAAGGCTGCTATACTTATTGAAGATCTACTATGGATCGTATCAGCAGCAAGTAATTTTTGTTTTTTTTTTTCTTTTTGTTGGCTCTCATTCTGTTGGAATATAGAATATTTTTAAAAAGAAGTTAATGCAGTTATAGCACCTGTAAAAAGGGCTATCATCAATGCTGATTAATGTATTACGAACTATTCATAGATCTTTCAAAGCTTCCCAGGCTGAACCATTAGATGAATCTAGACAGCTGAATGAAGTAAAACGTCATTCACAAGGCACATTCACCAGTGATTACAGCAAGTACTTGGACACTAGACGAGCTCAGGATTTTGTGCAATGGTTAATGAGCACTAAAAGAAGCGGGTAAGCATGTTGGGAAATCCATTACAGATTTCCATGCACAGATATAGCCATAATCTAGTGCATGTCAAGCATGAGTTCACTTTTCAGATTCCCCTCAGGGAATATGATCTATTTTACTTTTAAATTCATAGCGTACAAATAAGAGACAAAGACCTTAAAGATAATCGAAACGTAGTAAAATGAGCCAATTATGGAAGGTCATTGTTATATAGTAATTCAATCTTTTTTGAAATGGCAGAAGTGATTGGTTGAAAATAGTCGTCAGTCTTTCGGCCAAGATCCAGTGTGTATCTGACATGTAATCTGTAAGGAAACTGTTGCTGGAAGCCCCTTCAGGAAGAGGGACTCAGTGACTTCATAGGTCTTTTCCATCTACAGCTACTCTGATGCTGTGGTCTCCTTATAGAACACTTATCAGAGATTACGCTTTGTTGGCCACTGGATACCACAGTAATACTTGCACTTCTAGTACTGGTACTGCATACCTTTCTGGAAGATATGCTTTGGTCAAATACAAGTTTCTGGGCTTAGTACAGAAGTAACTGGATGAAATTCTATGATCTGTGATATAAAAGGGATCAGACTAGATGATCTACTGGTCTCTTCCCGCCTTAATTCATGCTGCTAACATTTTAACTTTTTGTAAGAAGGTGATCCTAAAAGACAGAAGGATGGAACTAACAGTTGGAAGAGCCTGTACTCACTTAATTTCACAATCCCTGGAAATATTACTTAGAGCACTCACCTGGGTAATTTAGCATTCACAAATTTTACAGTGATATTTAAATAATGTTTAGTAGAATTGTATGAGCTAATGCATATTACGTGCTCTACAATGTACTAATATATCAGTTATCTAACAATTGTGGGCCTCTGCTACAGACAACCAGCACTGGAGGACAGAGAGAATGAAAAATTCCTGGACCAGCTTTCAAGGTACTTTTAAATACTGGATATGTTACTTGTGGGGCATTTAAACAATTGAGATTTCTGTTGAGTAGAAAACACCAGGAAGTAGGTATGCCAGCCATAAAAGAAACTATTCTGGGTCTAATTTTTACAAGTAGAGAGGAAATACTGAGACTTTTATTATGATAGAGAAGCTTGGAACCAGAGCCTGTGAACTAGCTGAATTCAGGAATGGCACTGAAAATGTAGCAGTACAAGAGTATTAGATTTCAGGAAAGGAAATTTTAGGGAATAAAGAAATCTAATGAGTAAGTACAAAGGAAGAAGTACCCACAAAAATCCCACAAATGTGGGAGAAGGCCAGGGAATCCTAAGAAATACTGAGTTAGGGGATCAGTATAGGGTACAATAATGTAATGAAAGGAGAATGTTACATGATCAGGCAGCAAGAGGTTTTAACTGAGTAGCACAGGGATCAGTCTTAGGTCCATTTTATGTAATTCGTTAATTTCTAGAAGAGGAAATAAATGGCACATAAATGAAAAGTGCAGAGGGTACTAATTTGGAAAACTGACAGACTCTCAATGTCCACACTAGGAAAGTTAAGGAGGCTTAACAGAGTGGCAATACTTTGTCTACTTAAGTCAACCTTGTTAAGTCAACTTAATGGCTTTAAGTCAACTTAATAAGGTTGACTTAGCACTAATCCCTGTCCATACTGGCTTTAAGATGACTTAAGAAGTCGATTTAAGGCTAAGTGGACCTCAGAGGAGGTGTTATTAAGTCATCTTAAGCTCTTATTAAGTCGACTTAAGGAAGGGCTTACGTCAACTTAATAAAAGCCCAGTGTGAACGCGGCTTTGTTTAGGTCGACTCAAGCCTCCTTAAGTTGACCTAACTTGCCATTGTAGACGTACCCAAGTAGACAGAAAAATAATGCAAAGGACCCTAGAGAAATTTGAAACATGGTCAGAAAGTAACAAATGCTGAATATAAATGCAAAGTAATATAGCTGGGGAAAAATGCTCTATAACATCTCTACTCTGTTAGGAGTGAAAAGCAAATTAGACATCATTTCACACTTCAAGATGGATTCAGAGAAGATCAGTGTGATCAGTTTTGGTCTGAGTATAACAAAGACAATACGTCAAGAGAGAGGGAGAAAATAGTTCATTTCTACCCACTCTTGGTGTGACCACAGCTGAAATAGTTCTGAAAACTACATGATGAAAGGGGTATTGAAAAACAGGAGGTTTTTCAGAGAAGACTAACCAAACACGGTCAATGACTGGAGAAAACAAAGTCAAAAGGAGTTTCTCTACAATCTGGCTAAGAAACAAAAGGGGGCTATGATGGAATTATTTGGTGCAACTAAGACATATAAGGTGAAAATGTAAGTCTAATTTGGGGAAATTTCCTGTTAATGAGACATGCTAGTCTGGCAGGAAATAAAAGCCAACAGAAGCAACCAAAGGACACAAATAGATAAAGTGATAATATGGTCCTGATCCTGAGACATGTTCTTCTTTCAGCAATGGACTCGCAAGGCGTCATGCTGAATTTGAGAGGCATGCTGAAGGCACCTACACCAGTGACATCACCTCTTATTTGGAAGGTCAAGCTGCCAAAGAGTTCATTGCTTGGCTAGTGAATGGACGAGGAAGAAGAGAGTAAGAATCCATCCATTCCTATCATTAAATGTTGTTTGGCTTTTCTGCTTAGAAATCAAGCCTAATGGAACCATAATGTATTTTTGTTTACTCTTGCTGTATTCCGTATTTTTTTTTTTTTGGTGGAGATTCCAGTTTTTTGTTTGTTTGTTTGTTTTTTGGTATCTTAAGATACATGGTGGGTGTGAGATGATCATTTTAAATGATTCAGTCTTACTACAGATTAAAATTAAATTATTTTCAAGTTTAATGTGTTGTTACACAGGAAAGGGTCAAGTTAGATTCACGGTCAACATGTCTAAAATTGAACCAATCTTTCCTCCAAAATCCCTCCTTTTCCCTTACTACTATCTCTTTACTGGCTTTCCCCTCTTCTTTTGTAGTAAGTTCAAGATTCATCTTCCTGTCCTAAAAGTGCCCTCCCCATAGCCTATCCCACCTATATTTCTGATCTCTTTGCTCTGGCTCATATATCCTCTCTTGCTTCATACTCTCATCCCAAGCTTCACTCCTTCCTGCTTACTCATTCCTCTCATTCCTGACTTTATACCTTCTTTCATTATTACCTCACAATTGGAATAGCTCCCATGTGATCATTTCCAAGCATCTTCTGTCTCTTCCTATTTCAGATATCTAGCTCCTCGTCATGTCTTAGCAGCTACAATGTTCTCACGCCTCACGGTTATTAGCACTGTACTTATTTGGGCCATTAGACTGTAAGCTCTTGAGGGCAGGAATTTCATTACACTCTCTGTTCTTTGTTTATATATTTTATCAGCTGTAAAGCATTTGTATGTCTCTGGCGCTATATACAAAGTAAACTAATAATAATCATTAATAAAAAATAATACCTAAGACCAGATTGTGTGTTGGAATCTAGGAAGAGCCAACAGATAAATTCTAAAAGAACTGACTGTCTCTGAAAGGATATAGTTAAATGAGAAAGGTCAGCTATTGCAAAGATAATGGTGGCAAGTTCCAATACCTATTCTCTGATTTCCAGTAGTCTTGTTGTCATGGGTAATTAATAGCATTCAGAAGCAGCAGAAAGGTATCCATATGTTGGGAGATAATGGAAGTAAAAACTGGGAGCCAAGTTCCCCAGTCTGATCAAGAATCCTAGGTGGGAAAATGGATGTAAGTCCCCTTTCTGCAAACCTGATCCTTGGCCTTCCTCCAGCTCCAATTAGCTTCTGAGGTAACATAGAACTGCCTAATGGTCATTCTAAATTATGCCACTTAAAGGGCTCCCCTCGGAGACAGTTCTGCTGGCTAGAGGTCACCAGAGCACAGTGTATGCCAGCTCCAACTTATGTTGCCCCTGTCCATTAAAGAGCCCCCTTTGCCTGGTGGGAAGAAGCAAATGGGGTAAAAGTGTCTGTCAGGGGAATCTCTTGCTCCCCACTTAGAATACATCTCTAAGGAGTCAAAGGAGCCAGGATCTGGTCCATATGTTTGTATACAGAATGCAAACCTACGTAATTTAGGAAAATGCTATAATTGGCAGCTGTTAAATCAAAAAGCTGTCTCTCCCAATTGATTTTGCTAAAAGGTAAATATTCAGACACTAAACACTTTAGGAATTATAAATCTAAAACTTCAGAAATTCAATAAAGCTATTAATCTGCTGCATGAAACAGTTGGCTGAAGTGTAATAATACTATGTTCGTAAGCAGTGAAGCTTATTATGTTTACAGTGGATTTTATTGTGTTTTAGTCTCAGCTGTGAGTAACATTGGCTTAGGAAACTGCAGTCTGATGTATTATGTCTGGTGTTTCTTGCTTTTTATTTATTTTTTTTTTGTAATTATAATTGAGGAATTAATGCTCATTTAAAAAATCTTTGAGAAACAGTGCCCTAACTGGGAAAGGAAGAGATCCAGACTGTCTTGTATCACTTAATAAATGCTCCAAATGTTGTTTTAACATAGACCATTCCAATATTGGGCTCATCCTGCATTCCTTGAAATCAGGGAGCTATGAGTGTGTAAAGACTGCAGGAAGAAGCCCTTAAAGTGGTTTGTTTATTTTGGTCTGCATAGCTATTATTTGACAATTTCTCCCCTTTAAAGTTTCTCAGAAGAAGCTAATGCAGCTGAAGAACTGGACAGAAGACATGCAGATGGCACCTTCACCAGTGATATCAACAAAATCCTGGATGACATGGCTGCCAAAGAGTTCTTAAAGTGGCTGATTAACACAAAAGTTACCCAGAGGTGATTTGAAATCTGATCATCTTTTATCTTAGTATATATAGATTTTTAACATACTTGTAGCACATTGAGGAAAGACAGCTCATTTTTCACTTAGCTGTCACTATTTATTTATATCCATACATCTATTAAAACCATTGTACTACAGATTGTGCAGTATACTGTAAGCAAAACCATTCGAAGTATAGTCCAAGCCTTGTGACAAGAGCCAAATCCTGTTCCTATTTAAGTTAATGGGAGTTTTGCCATTGACTTGAGTGTGACAAGTGTTTGCCTCCCAAAAAATTAATGATAAAAGAAAATGACATGCATAGCAATTAGAACCACTTAAATACTATTAAAATATATCGGAGTCATTTAAAAAAAGAAAAGAATATCACCTGAAGGAATGGTCTGAGCACAGATGTGAGAGCCAGGAACTTCTGAGCTCTAATCTCACCTATGACATAAACAATGTCTGTGGCTAAGAACCGGTAAGGACCTTTGCCTCAGTTTCGCTATGTGTAAAATGGGAAAATAAAATTTTCTAATTCAGCTCTCAAGGTGTTTAAGGAATTATGTCATGATGTTTGCAAAGCACTTTAAAGGCACTACTGCTCAAACTGAGACAAATGGTGTTGATTTCCAAAGGTGTTGATTTCCAAAAATGCTGAGCGCCTACTTTGTGAAAATCAGGCCTCTTTCATGTATCTTGCACAAGAAATGGAAACACTCAAAGTCACTACTCACTTTTGAAAATGTAGGCCATCAACTTATTATTAAAACTCGAAAATAATTAATAAAAATACATTTTATTGGCATTTTCATATTTTTTGCATTTAGCAAATTTAGGCAACTAGTACATGAAAAAAAGTTGTTAAAGAACATCCATTAGAAATCTTTTAACAAGCTTTACCTTTAAAAATAATTGTGATTTCAATCTGTAATTAAAGGAAGGTGTTAAAGGATTTGTTGGACTAATAGCAGCTAAATCTTGTTCAGGAAAAACGTCTTCCACATATGCTTAGTTTTTTTGAATAGTGTAACTGGTACTAATTACTACTTTTGTTTTTCCAGGGACCTTTTGGCGGAATACCATTAAAATACAAAACAAAAATGGGACAAGTCAAGATCTTCACTGCATCAGCTGCTGGTCACCAGGAAATTCTGAAATTTGTGTTCTATAAATTATTTGGGGTGTAACCTAAAGCCATATTGCTTTGCATTCCAAGAAATGGATTTTAGTATAGTGTAGTGTTGCCAAAGGATCATATATTTAAAAAAAACAAAACCCACTGTTGTTACAGACACACAAAGTATCTGCTCTAAGAATACTAAAATGCCTCGTCTTGATATTTTTCCACTTATTTAGGGCCAAAATATCTCTCTACATTTAACAATTAAATTATTTTTCTATAAAGTCAACTTGTACATATGATTGATTCCAATCACCAAATACCTGCATTATTAGAAAGGTACTGGCAGTCACAAATGTCTGAGAAGTGAACTTCCTCTTGAAACCTTTGTTATAAAAAGGCTAAGCTTTCAGGATATTAAATGATAGCCTTAAATAAATTTTTTTCAAGCTTCTTTTCTGTTGCCTTTTCATTTGTATACCTCTTGTGTCTTTGAAAAAAACCCAACCCATCTTGTTTAAATCTAAGGAATTAAAGTATCCCAGAGTTTCAAAGTGTTTCATTAATAATGCTCTGCATAAATTTAGCATTAGTTTCCTGACATTTTTATGGTATAGTATTTCCTCTTATGAATGGTTTTTATGAGATGGTTTTGGTGTTTTCCAAAACTGGGGATGTGTGAATTTTGAGTAGACTTTTCCTGAAAATAGAAATTGTGAAAGCAAAAGCTGAACTTAAAGGAAATGGGGTCAGGTTATTTTCAAATGTTCTTCTTTATCACAAATTGTATTTCAACCAAAAGTGGGAGAGCAGCCATCTTTGCAAATTTTTGACTGCTATGGGTTGTTTATACCATGCACTGTCATGTAATACCATGAACCTGAAAGGTCTGGGCCAGCTAGTTCAAACAGAGGTAATCACTTCCCTTGATCTGCTAGAAATGCTCCTACTAATGTAGTCCAATCAATAGGCTGTTAAATTTCTTGGCAATAAGGGCACACTGTTGACTTATGTCCAGCTTCTTTTCCACTGTAACCCCCAAGTCCTTTTCTGCAAAACTGCTACCTAGCCAGTCAGTCCCCAGTCTGTAATAGTGCATGGGTGCGTCTACACTTGTAAATTAAGTCGACTTAAGCCTGCTTAAGTCGACTTAATTTACTCTGCGTCCACACTGGATTTTCCTTAAATCGACTTAAGCTGGAGGCTTCCCGGGAGCTGGAGCGCGGTCCTGGCAAAAAGGGAGCCGCCGCTTCCTTCTGGCCGGGACCATTCAAGAGGGACCATTCAAGCGGGTCTCCCGCTCTCCCTCCTGGCCGGGACCACAGGGTCCCAGCTAGGAGAGAGCGTGGGGCTCCCTTCTCCCCAGGACCCGAGCGATCCGGCTAGGAGGGTTCCCTTCTGCCCGGGACCTGAGAAGTCCGGAGCAGAAAGGAGCCCAGTGGTCCGGGGCAGAAGGGAGCTCCATACTCCCATCTCCCCAGAGCACTCCGAGGCTTGCTGCCTGGGGAGAGCCAGCCCCATACGGGGATAGCTCTCCCTAGGGCAAGCCTTCGTAGCCTGGGGAGCCAAGGCTCCAAAGGAACCTTGCCTCCCCCTGGATCTAACTAGTCAACTTAGAGAGTCTAGTGTAGACTCTCTAAGTCGTCTTAGTATGGCCCATCTTAAGTCAACTTAGGAGTCCTGTGTGGAGTACACACAGTAAAGTCAACTTAGTAAAGTCAACCTAAATTCCCCAGTGTAGACATAGCCCATGGGACTCTTCTGTCCCAAGTGCAGGACTCTACACTTGTCCTTGTTGAACCTCATCAGATTTATTTTGGCCTAATCCTCCAATAGGTATAGGTCAGTCTGTATCCTCTCCTTGCCCTCCAGTGTATCTACCACTCTCCCCATCCTAGTTTCATCTGCAGACTTACTGAAGGTACAATACACCCCATCCTCCAGATCATTAATGAAGATGTTTAACGAAACCAGCCCCAGCATCAACCCCTGGGGCACTTTGCTTGTTACTGGCTGTCAGCTAGACATTGAGCCCAATGATCTAGCCAGCTTTCTATCCATACATAGATAGATAGAGCTACAGCTGCAAGAAGTGTACTACAACATTCTCTTCTCTTCCAAATTTATGGGGTGGAGGGAGATAACTGGCAAGCATATTCCTCACACATTAGATCAAATCTTTGACATAATCTTTCAAGACTTTCACACAAAACTACTTGAGGGATTCTTGGTTGTGTCATATTTTACACAAAATCAATAGTAATCATAAAGATAAGCAATGTGAGACTTCTTTATATGGAATTTCTGAAATCCTGAAACATTAGCACTTCTGCAGTACCTATAACTTTTTCTTTTGGCAGATCACTTCCCTATTCCAAGCTCTGCTGAAACCAATAAACTGCAAATTCATATAAGAATTGACCATTTCTTACTGGACACCTGGAACAGCTTTCCACAGAAACACATACCTTCTCTCATATTCTAACTGTTCTTAAAATCAGGAAAACTCCATACAGAACATGTTCATTTCTTCTATTATGCCATTGCTAGAGAAGATAAACATGTATGTTGTTGGTTTAACCTCACTTGTACAGAGTGTCTTGGCTCCAGGAGAGTACGGAAAAAAAAGATAATTCACAGTCATCCAAGTCTGAAACCATGTTGTAATTATTGAGTAAATGTTGTTCCAACTGTTAACTTATTATACCATGAGGTATATTTATTTTTTGTTTTTTTATTACCTTGCATTTTATTGATGCTCAAAAGAAAATAATATGGTACACATACTCGTCGCTTGCCAGATGGACTATATGAGACCCTTTAAACATTTTATATGTCTCGATTGTCCAGGATAGTGTAAAGTAGATCCAATCTTGATTTAGGCCAGAATGGAGTAAGGCAAATCATCAATATTTCTTTTTGCATGGCTTGGTAGGGAACCAACCAGCTTCACAAATGTTTGTGCTTTGTATTTTCCAGAATGTTAACAATTCCAAGGCCAATATTCCTTAATTCTCATCGTATATACTTCCTTTATTAAAACACTTTTCTAAGGTGCTCATAAAGGAAATACTATTACTCCCATTTTACAGATGATTTGTACTAAGGAACAGAGTGCTGTGTAAGTGACTTGCTAAAGTCACACAGTAAGACTATGAAGGAGCTAAAAATTCAACCCAGATTCCCTGAATCTCAGTCTAGAGCCTTAACCACCTGCCTTCTTGATGAAAGGGCAGGTAGGAATGGGAGTCAGTGTCTAGAAGTGCTAATGTGTATTTTGGCCAACATTAATAGGAACAATATACATTTTTAGAGGGGTAGCCATGTTAGTCTGTGTACAGCAAAAAACAATGAGAGTCCAGTGGCACCTTATAGACTAACAGATTTTCTTCGGCATAAGCTTTCGTGGCCTATAACCCACTTCGTCAGATGCATTATAGCCCACAAAAGCTTATGCCGAAGAAAATCTGTTTTTCTATAAGGTGCCACAGGACTCTCGTTTTTTAATATACATTTTATAACTTTAACTCTTCCCTAGAGTTAGGCAAAGAAGCAATAACTTGGGGATATTTCAGGGCAAGGAGTGGGAAAATTAATATTTCTCCTATCATTTCACATACTTCTTGCCAATTTTTTTAAAACACTAGTCAATATGGAATGAAAGAAGGTGGTAGTTACTGAGTGTTTCTTGTACATGTTGGGCGTAATTTTATGAATGATGTTATGAATGAAGGTTTGGGGAGAAATAATGCTTCCCTGGCACATGGGTAGTCAGACCATACACACTACTGCAATTATATTTGGGAAAAAAATGCCTTGTGAAGCCTCATATGAAACCTAATAACATGCTGGTTATTAATAATGTAAAACGCATATGAAGTTATGAATTCCCTCTGTATGGTGTTACTAGAACATCTTTAAAACCAAACAACCTAGCCTAGGAAAAGGTGATAAACAGCTTGGTCCTCTAGACAAGGGATGTGGGTTTGCCTCAATTTACATATTAGCAGTAAAAAAAAAAGCTATCAAGTTTGAGAAAGGTTATTTTCACCAGTTAAATTAATAAACTGTGATGTACCGACTCTATAACAGAGCGGCAAACTTATCTTCTGGGAATGCATGGTGGTAGTGACTGTGCATTGCAGAGAAACATCTGGATGTCTCCAGCAGTGTGTTACATCGGCTTATAAGAAATAGTATTTGTATCCGGTTATGGTTAATTATAGGTATGAGCTGTGCAGCTCTGAGACAGAAATCATAACAGCCTGGGGAAACTGTGAAATGATCTTTATGTTTTCTTTTGTTGGTTTGTTTGTTAAAAGTGTTTGGTCTTTACATGCTGTTTCTATCAAGGTTAGAAACAAAGCCTGCCTTTGCACCCCTTCTATAGCAGGTTTTCTGCCAAGCATATAGGGAGGGGACTCTCAGCAATGGTTCTTTACTTAGATGGGGATCCCTGCAATTCAGGTGAAAGGATGTTCTGCTTGAGCTCTGTGAGCACAAAGGGGGGAAGTGTTAGTTACTAAATGGAGCATAGAGTGGTAGAACAGGGCATGGCCCCTCACCTTTCACCACTGGGCAGATGGGGTAGTGCTGCCTTTGGTAGCACTTACCATTCCCTTACACACACACACTAAGTACCCCTAGCATCCTCAGAAACTGTCTACATGCCTCTGTCCTCTGCAGAAAGGATGTCTATGAGAACTCTCACCGGGTTCTCCCTCTGCACCTACTGCATTTACAGCCATAGCAGTCAGTCAGTGGTGTCTGTCCTGTTGGGAGTTGAACAGATAGCTATCTAGGGCCAACGCTGTGCAGTTTGGAGGCATTGAGAAATAATAATGCCATTTCTTTGCCTGTATACTGTTTGGCATCACCCCTCGGGGTGTTATTTATCGAGGGGACCAGGCAGACGCCGGGTTCTTTTTCCACCGGGATTATAGCCCGGCCTTGATCTGATGGAAGGGAGGCGCTGACAGATACATCAGTAGTCA
>ML685793.1:5781512-5830038 GCA_007922175.1 Pelusios castaneus | reverse complement strand
CTTTCTTTCTTTCTTTCTTTCTTTCTTTCTTTCTTTCTTTCTTTCTTTCTGTATTATATATATTAATTTATATATAATACATTTCATTTAAATATAAATATCATTTCTATATTTATTTCTATGTTATTTCTATGTAATATAAATATAGAGAAGTTCCCATTTTAAACACTGCACTCATCTCCCTAGCCCCCAGAAGCCCTACAATGATCCTCTTTGGGATCCTACTCCACAGTCTGAAAAACACTGCACTGGCTAAACCGGTAACATAACCTAAGCTTAAAAGGTAAAAGTTTTGAGATTTTTTTATGTAGAAAGTTGTAGAAAGTGGGTTTGGATAGGGGTTTATTAAGGGTATTTGCTATAGCTTTAGGCATAGAGTTAGGATAGTTTAGAGTGAGTATAGGCCCAAGCATGAACCAATTATCAAAGGTCTCTGCCTTCTTTGCCCAGCAACAAGTCTCTTGTATCTATGCCAGGAACTCGGCTGTCACTTTACCAGGAACGCGGCGTCTCTGTACCAAGAATTCGGCCACCCGCAACTCTAAAAACTAGGTCGCATGGGGCCCGTCTGCAAAAGGTGTTAAAACGTCTGCAAAAAAGGTAGCTTGTCTGAAAAAAAGGTGAGAGACCAAAAGTGGGGGCAAGAGGGATTAAAACCCTATAAATATAGCCCCGCATCCCCAAAAGGGGGGTTAGCGGAACGCTCCGTGGTCTCAAGATGCCCCGATCTCTGGGCTTGCCCTTGGGTTGATAGCCAGTGGGGACCACAGTAGCCAGGGCAGAAGCGTCAGCACCCCCGATCCAGGCAGGTGACGGGACTGGCATGAAGGAGCGGACCAGAAAGGTCAGACCACGATCCTAGGTGTGACGGACCTGACACGTTGGCGTTGAGCTTGGTGAGTAACTAGTTACAAGCACACAGAGACCTCGGTGATTTTTGGTTCATGGTAGCTACAGATTTATGAAACAGTAACGGGAAGATTTTAGCACCCCTGAGTCCTGGGGCAAGGACTAAAAGTAGCTTAGAAACCTTAGAACCTGAGAGGACAGGTTGGTTAGGGATAAGGTTAGGGACCAAATAGTTAGCACCCCTAGAACCTGGGAGGACAGGTTGGTTAAACTGCAGTCCCCTTTAAAGGTAGGGGCAACGGCAGTGTAATAAGAGTAGCTTTAGCATTTAACTTGGGCATTAAGTCCCACATATAATCTTTGCTTTTAAGACTTGCTGCAGCCTAAGAAACAAAGAAACCGCATCATAGCATAAGAAACATAGAAAGGCATAGACACCACACACACAGACTTCTGCTTTTTGAAACTGCCTCACCACTGTCTGTCACTGTTACCTGTAACTCTTTGAAAGCTTTCTCTAATAGGAAAACTTGTAACCATGGTAAATGAAAATAAACCTCTTTTGTTCATAACTGTCCTGATTCTTTGATGTTTCTCCTGTTCCTGCTAATTTCCTTTGCACCCCTTGCATTCCCCCTTCTCCCTGCATATGAACAATACTCGGTCCCCCTGATGCTGGTCTGGGTTACCGGCTGGCTTGGCTCAATCTTCTATTGCTCATACCTTCTGATCCTCTGTCTTATAACTAGAGCCTCCAATCAGTCACCGAACAAAAGTGGAGCTATAATCTCCACGGCCAAAAGGACCCTGGTCTGCCCGCAGCCCCCGACGAATAAGACCCCGGGGGTAGACCTTAAACAGTGTAGCGGCTTCGATTTTACTTTTATTTTTTACTGGTCTGAGGATATCCCTGGCATGCTAGAGTGAAACGAGATATTTTTCATAGTCTTTTTGTTCTATACCATCTTTGTTTAATAACATTTTAGCAGCACAAACTGCTATCAGATGTGCAGCAGTGCATATCTGGAATATTTTCTTATTTGTTCCCAGTTTTATAAGTGTGATTTTAATTTAAAATTATTCTGACCTCATTCCAAGTTTTGTTGACTTTGTCTCTGTCTCTCTCTGCCTGCATATTTTCCTTTCACTTTAATTTATGGGTTATCGTGAAAGCATGATTTTTTAATATTATGTTCTTTCATGCATTTCACATTCTGTATCATTTATATAGTTTAGGCTTTTTGGTCTGTTTCTTATCCTTTGGATTGCAAATTTACTCTAGCTAATTTGTATCTGATGTCTATTGCACTTCAGTTTGTATGTCTTTAGACAGTAGAATTCAGTATTTGTTGCAATTCTAGTGAAAGAGGAAGGAGTTTATTCCCTCAGTCCAAAAAACAGACAAGTTACAGGTCACTGTCATGGGTCATAAACCTGCTGAGAAGTAAATTACTGTTAAAGGAACATCACATAAAAGTCAAGATCCTCTGATAAATATCTCTGATAGATGGTAAGCAAAACAAAAGCAATGGGGTAAAGGTGGTTTTTAAAAAACTAGACCTGGCTGGAGTAACTTTGCAGGCTTCATATTATGACACACAAAGTCAAAAGTCACATAGACTTACCTGACATTACCAAGGAATGGTAGATCTGGGTATTGGTCAGACATACAGAATTTTAGGTTTTTCTGAGCTATACACAGTGGCTGTCTTGTCCTCAGGAGGAGTAACTGGGGGTCATATGCTGTTCTTTTGAACTCAGTGGATTACTGTGGTGTAACTGAGATCAAAATGTGGGCCCATAAGCATAACTGGATAGGAGTCTGAGGCCCTGTATGGTTTTGAGGCAGAACAACAGAGCATATTTGATTAGACACTTCCCTCATGCAAATTAATCACTGATCAGGACTGGAAATTACTGGACAATCACTCCAGTATTACTAAAATATGAATTTGTTACAAACTTAGTAATATTCACGTGAGTAGTGTCACAAGACTGGTGTTCTAGCAATCTATAACTGTAGTTCATTTTCACAGCCAGCAGGAAAATGCTCCTCACAGGCTTCTTTTATTGTATCTGCCAAGATGACTCAAGATCAAAGTTCATAGTGCTATGGCATGTTAGAGATATCTTTAGCATGCCCGTGCTGAGAATCGCAGATTTTGCTGATATGGAAATCATCTGCTGCTTGAGGCAATGTTGCCTAATGGTTTGAAGAGTGTGAGACTCAGCTGATTCATTATAACTTGCCTTTGCTGTTTCCAGTTTATCTGTCAGGAGTACTGAGGCATGATTACATGAGAAACTGAGCCACATTAAAGGTGAGAATTTAAAGTGTATTAATGACATGGATTGAACCTGTCTGAATGCTCTTTCAGAAGCAGAGTGCTGCAACAGCAGTTCAGGGTACAGCTTAATAGCAGTTTTGCTCTCGACTTCAGTAGGTGCAGCCACCCATTTGGGTATACTAGGCAGCCCAGATCATACACATCCACCACGCTGATGCCTCCATTCCTTTAAATGTACCGAGGGCGTCACACTTTTCTAAATTTTGGAACAGCCTCAGCCCCAATCCGATTTGTTTTCCGTGGGAAACCAGCTAGAATGCATACGGCCCCAGGGGCTACGGAGACATGCCCCCTGGCCAATTTCTCCTCGCGAGCACCAGCTGCCTTGGTCCCCCGCTCTCCCCCCGTGCGGCTGGTCATGGGGCGGGACCCGCCTCGCCTCCTCTTCCAAGGCGCTCCAGCTCCCCGTGTCCCAGCAAAGCCCTTGGATAGGAACCGCCCCGTGCCCCAAAGACACGATGCACCCACACAGCCCCCACTCTGGTTTCCCCGCGCTGGCTCCGGTCCTGCCCCACCCCGGCGACTAGAGAATGTCTCGGTTCCCGCGCGGGGCACCTCCCGCCAGCCCCATCTCGCTGATTATTCACTAGGGGCGGGGCCGGAGTCCGCGTGCAGGAGAGGAAGAGGCTTCTTCGCTCTTTCGCTTCCGCGCGGGTAGGATTCGCTCTCGGCAGCCCCCAGTTATGAAGGTCAGTAAGTGACTGGCGCTGCAATGACCCCGGCGGCTCCCCCCGGCCCCGTGCAGGAGGCACCTGGGAGGGCAATCGCCTCGGGCTCGGGGCAGGACGGACGGTAATTCCCGGGAGCTACTTTCCAGCGCTTAGTGGCAATGCAGCCTTCGTTTTTCGCACGTGAGCAAACTCCGCGCGAGTGCCAGCCATGCACGGGGAACGGGCAGGAGTGTTTGTTACTTACTCACACGGCCCCACAAAGACACAGTGGCACCCGCCTGTCTACAAGGGGACATGCACAAACTCAGCGGCTAGATGGACCCTTGGCCCGACCCAGTACGGCCATTCTAAACTGCACTGGGGCCAGTCAAAGCGCGCAGCCTGGAACACACCAGCCCTGACGCAGTCATTTGAGCGCAGGGCTAATTGATGCACGCTGGCACATTGACACACATTGTGCATTTCTAACTTTGAATTCTCTTTTCATGTTTTCCAGACAGCAGTGAAGTATCTGTTGGGGTTGCTTGCGGTAGCAGTCGTTGTTATCGCCATAACCGTTCCTGTAGTTTTACTGAGAAAAGGTAAGTTTAAAATAGTGACCTCTGAGAAGACCGTGATAATTTGAGTGAGAAAATGAGGCTGTTCTGTGAAGAATACACAATAATTCCAATGAATTCTTTGTCCATTGCTGCTAGACTTTATTTTCTGCAGGGTATAACAAATCCATAGCCAGATGGTAGACTGTAATATTACCCACTGAGTTCTGAAAGTGTTCCCTGAAAAGGTCTTGCCGAATTGTTAGTCTGGAGACAGTGAGACTAATGTATATTCATGCAGAAACTGAAGGGCAACTCATTTTTGAAGGTTGTCTCTGGATTCCAGGGGTGAGAAGCCCCTCTGAAAATTAAAATCACCAAGCCATCTCAATTCCCAAGTAAAGACCAAAAAAGCATAATCAAAATTTGTCATTCTGCAAGATCTCATTTTTCTCTTGCTCAGGACTGAAAATTGTAGTCCTAACAGTAGAATTTAAATTCCAAAGGGGTAGCCGTGTTAGTCTATTGTAGAAAGACAACAGAGTCTTGTGGCACTTTTAAAGACCAACAGATTTATTAATCGCATGAGCTTTTGCAAGAGCTATCTTCAAAGCGTCTGACGAAGTGGGATTTTCTCCCACGAAAGCTCATGCGATTAATAAATCTGTTGGTCTTTAAAAGTGCCACAAGACTCTGTAGTAGAATTTAAGTCTGTTGATCTTGTGTGGAAAGTTAAAGGAGATGAAAAAATACATTTAAATTACAAGAGAGTTACTGAAACCAAACCAACTTTACATAAATGTCTGATATCAAATATGTAGCACTGTCACAGAGATCAAGGACAGAGGGATATCAGAGATAGACTTTTGGACTCTGGTCATTTTATGTGTTTTCCAGTGTGATGCTCCAGGCCTGGATGGTAATCTAAAACAATATTAAATCCATGTTTAATGAGTGAAGAGATACCATTTAATAGGATGCAATTACACATCAGCTTCCCTTTTTTATTTTTTTACTTTCTCATGATTACTAGTTATAAGAGTGTAGAATTCAACATTACAGATTCATAACAAACCAGAGAGAAATAAAGTATTCCCATGTAAAGTACGTATTGTGCAAATCTCATTTACAATGTAAATATCAAGTAAGGGTACCAATATACTGCCTTGACAGAAAATAATTTCAGTGTTTTCTTAAAGTAACTAGCCTATCCACCACTTAGATACACTGAAAAGTTTTGGGTTTTCCACATTTTATAGTAATGACACAGCAGTGAATTGAAGCAAAATTTGAGATTAACATAGGGTAATTTACTTATAGAGTTGCAATTTGTATCAATTATTCATAAAATAACACTAGATATTAATAGAATTAGAGATCTTGTACAACTCTTGAAGGTATTCTGCTTCTAAGGTTTCCTCTAAGGTGTCTGATTTTTGTTAGTGATTGGTTGTCTCTGTTTCCTTCCTGATTGTCTATCCAAAATAAGTGAATTTTCAAAGTGAAAATTGGGACGACTCTAACAGTCAGTTATGGGAGGAAGGGAAATCATCACAGGAAATTGTTTTGTGGGTTGGTAGGAGAGTGTACAAGGGAAGATTTTTGGCAGATGGGATGGTGTGGTAATTATGATTAGGTAAGCAGTGGGAAGCATTTTGGGGAGATAGAAAGGAAGGTGATAATATGTGACAAACTTGTTTTGGGTTAGTTTTTAAGGTACATGTGCATTCAACCACTGTGTTGTCAGCACCTGGACAGCTTGCCAGCAGATCCTTCAGTGGTCCAGCATTTGCAGAGGTTAATAAAAAAGTAGGACAATGCATTGTCTTTTTCAGACTGGCAGGGATACTGGAATGTAATGATTTAATTAATCCCAGTTCTCACTGACGACACTCTATCGTATCCAGTCCTTTTTCATTGCTTCAAAAATGATATCAAGAATGTGCAGTTCTTTTCAGTTCCTTTGAAATACGGCAGTAAAATTAAAGAATAATCTTCAATTATATAAATTGTAATCAGTTGTGTACAATGTTTATATACTCAAATGCAATTTTTTAATTGAAAACACCTTGAACTTCATTAGCAGTCTGTAAAATAGCATTTGTGTGTAATCCTTGCTATTTAGAAAAGGTAGATAGTTTCCATGTTATATGTATATAAAAGAGTGAAATCTATTCTCTTAGCCACATACTAGTTGTCTAATTCAGTACTATGTACCTAAAATTTCCTGGTAAATTCAACAAGACATAGTATTCTGCTATTGCTTATCTAAATAGAGTTGCTATGTGGAGTTAAACAACTGCAACCTTTTAACTAAGAAGTGACTATAGTGTAGTAGTGTGTGAAATGATCCCTATTTGCAGTGCTAAATTTGTGCTGGGGCTTGCCAGGGGCATCTCTAGACTTGTTGCATGAGTTATGAAAGTTTAAAAAAAAAAAAAAATTGCTTGAGCCCCAGCAACTACATTGCAAATTCAGCAACTGCCTGTTTGTAGCAATAATAGGGCTGTATCATGGCTTTTGAAGGCCACCCTCATATTACAGTAGATGCAGAGGAGCACAATACTGTCAGTCTTGGCTGGAGCCATTTTGCCTCTGGAGGAAGATGGGGAGCATAGCATTCTCTTCACCGCTGGCTCAAAACCAGCAACTGGTAATGAAAGAGGAAGAGTTTCAGATAGTTCTACTGAGATTCATGGTTGTAGGGCAGCCCTAGCACCCAGTGACTTCAGCTGTCCTGATTCCCTCCCAAGACACACCTGGCCATGGCTGCCTGCCCCTGAGCACATGGCCTAGCCTCCCTGATTCCCCTCCGGGAATCCCCAGCTGGATGGATAAAACAGGTAGCCCGACCCAGTGGCTAGCTCACCCGCCTCCAGCCCCAGCATGTTCAGGAAGGTCTGCTGTGGGAAGTTGCTGCAGTGCAGGCAACACAGCAGGAGAGTGTGGGGCCATGTCTGGTGGTTTGGGAAGGTTAAGCCTTCCCAGCCTATGCTATCAAGTGCCCATGTGTCAAGGCATGATTAAGTACATCCGAGAATACTTAAGGAACTGGCTGAAGAGAGCTCATGGAGGACAGAAGAGATCCCAGAGGATTGGAAATGGGCAAATATAAAAGGGGGAATAAGGATAAATCAAGGAATTACAGACCGGTCAGCTTCAGTGCATGGAAAGACAAGGGAGCAAATAAACAATCAGTTGGTAAGTATCTAGAAAACAAGGTGATAAATAATGGTCAGCATGGAATTGTAAAGGACAAATCATGTCAGATCAACCTAATAGTCTCCTTTGACAGGGTAACAAGTCGTGTGGGAGAAGGGAAGCAGTAGATGTGATATCTTGATGTTAGTATGACTTTTGATACTGTCTCACATGACCGTCTCATAAGCAAACCAAGCAAATGAGAGTGCACAACTGATTGGAAAAGACTACTCAGACAGTAATTGTCAGTGGTTGAACGTCAACCTGCCAGGGCATGTCGAGTGGGTCCCGCAGGCATCAGCACTGTATACGTAAAGCCACCTCCCAGCCAAGTGTGGCCCCACCCTCTCTCTGCTGCTTATGTCCCATGGGGGATGGGGACCCAGCAGGGGCTGCAGTCTCAGCTGCTGCCTCTCCATCGAAGCAGGCAGGTTGTAGCCCAACCAAAGAGATCTGGGTTGTTGGGGGCTGGTGCTCTGAGATGGGCAGACCCAGTCCAGCTCTCTGCGGCTGCTTGGCTCAGCCCAATGCTCTGTTGCTGGGTGGACTGGCCAGCCCCAGGTCAGGATGGGTCAGCGCTGCGCCACTGGGGCAGTCTGAGCTGGCATTTTAGCAGTGGGAGTGGGGTGGGCTGGGGTGAGTCGGTGTTCAGGCAGGCTGGGCTGGCTGGCGACTGCCAGTCAGGGATGGGGCAGGCCGTCACTTGGTGCTCGCTTGCAGCATGGGCTGGGAGTGCTCTGGGGGCTGGGACTCTCAGGCCAGCCAGCTGGGGGCCGGGATGGGTTGGCGCTGTGCTGGCTGTACCAGCCATTGGCCAGCCTGGGAGAGGGGAGGGTCGGTGCTGGGCTGGTGCTGGAGTGCGGTGCTGTGCGGGCTGGAGTGGGTTGGTGCTGTGCCACCCGGGTGAGCTATTGGCCAGCCTGGAGATGGAGCAAGGCGGGGCAGCACTGGGGTGGGCTGGTTCTGAAGTGTGGCACTGGCTGGCCATGCTCCGGGGGCTTGGGACCTTGGCCTGGGACTGGATTAGATTTTCCCCTGTAAATTGATCAATAACAATTTTATGACTCCCCCTCCAAATCCCCCCCCTGCCTGAATTTCTGCACTGGGTGTTTAATTGCTCCTGTGTGTTTCCTTTAAGCTGTTTATGGAAGTTGGGTTTGTTAATCATTTACAAGAAAGTAAATTATATACTCTGCAAAGATATATGAATTTTAATTACATTTGCTATTATAGTGTGTGATTTCATAATGAATATAGAAACAACTTTATATCGAAGTAATTTTCTAGGTTGAACAACTTGGCATCATGAAAACTGAGTGGTGAGTTGATGGTCTTGGTCCCATGATCCTAGTCCTACTAAAGCTAATGGAAAAACTCTGATTTATTTCAGTGGTGGATGACCAGGCCCTAGAGGGGTGTCCAGAACAGAGTGGGTGGGTCTTAATTTATTAACTTATTCATTGTGGTATATATTGTAGTTCAAATGCTAAGTTATACAGGAACTGAAGTACATCTGGGACCAGTTCAGTGACTCTAAGGTGGAGTTGTTCACTACTGAGCAAGAGGACTGGGTTTGGATTTGAAACTCGCAGCCAGTCTACATGGTCCCCCAGTTTGGACTGTGGGGGCTGTGAAATGCAGCATGCACTATCCTGCTGTGCTATAACTCCCCTGTGTGGAAGCTGCAGGTGTGAATTACCTTTTTCGTGTTACCTTCTAGTTTGTGCTTGGAGCATCCACATAGGGAAGACAGTGCAATACACTAGCTTGTGCTGCGGTTCACACCCATGTAGTCTGAACGTCAGGGCAGTGTAGACATAGCCTCAGTTCTTTTCTTTCTGAGATGGTAGGGACAGGAAGTGGTTGTAAAACTAGGGATGAATGAAAAGGCTGACATTCAAATTCAGTGGTCTTGTTAATATCATATTTGGAAATATTTTGACTTGGAAAAATGCATAGGCTGGGAAATCCTTGTATGATGTGAAAGAGGAAACACAAAGTGAGTGGATGCTGCACAAAGACACAAATAAGGTTAAGCACCAGGTGTAGTTCTGAGCACTGAAGATATGTCTACACTGGAGCTGGATGTGTAATTTCATTGAGTGCAGCTAAAAATAGTGGTGTCAGCAGTGGGAGTATGTATGTGGTATGTATGTTCTGCCACTTGCAGTGCTGGGGCTATACTTCTATTTTTCATATTTCTAGCTCGATTGTGTGGGTACGTCTACCTGAGCCAGAAGTTATTCCCCTACCTCCAATGTAGACATACCCTAAGTGATGATAGGTCTCAGGCCTTGTGTGCCTGGTCCTTTACCCTCATGAGTACAGGGAATTAAAAACAGAGGGCGGAATGTGGGTGTCTCTCAAGAGACATAGGTTTAAATATGACCCTCAGCATACGAATGGGGTGCTGAGTTATGTGATACTATTCTGGTCCTTGCTCTTTCTACTCAGCGAGAATCTAGTGGTAGTTGTATAACCCACACTCACATCCATGCACAGTCCCATTCAGCTGTACTTCCTGATTTGCCCGTCACTTTTTTCTTTGTGCATGTGTGCTGTTCAGGATCGAGCCATAAACAGATAATGGTCAGGGAGGTGAAAACAGCAGTGAATCCCAAGAGTACTCACAGAGGAGAAGAGAACTTTCTCTTTTTAGTAAAAAATCTTCATCTTTTATAAGAAAGCCAAGGCAGAGAAACAAAGGGTATGTGTTCTCTGCCAAAGAGGTGAGTATTTTTACATGGTGCATTGTTACCTTGCTGTAAAATCCTTGTGAAGACAAGTCACCTGTGGTTTTTACCGTGTGGTCGCTTAGCAAGGTCAGTGCTATAGCCTCTGGTGGTGGTTTACTTCACAGTAAAACTACAGTGTGTTGTCTCCACTAGTATTTTATGCTGTTAGTAAACCTGGAGCAAAGACGCCTATTTTTAGTGATGAAGACAAGACTTTGAGTGGGTAGGTCACAGAAGTATCCACATCTTCCTTTTCTTTCTTCCAGGAGGTATCACATCTGACCCACGTAGAACGTTCACCTTACAGGATTATTTAGATGATGACTTTAGGTCCAAATCATATAATTTGCGGTGGACTTCAGGTAACTAGTCTGCATTGATAGAATGTTATCTCTGCCTACTTCTGATATTTGTATGTTCATGTTAAGGGCAGGCTGTACTTACCTAACTGCTTAGAAGTAGCTGCTATATAAATGAAAAGTTTTGAATGCTTTTTAGGTTGCTTTTCCAGAATGATGCCAGTAATACTAAGAGCAGAATGAGGATCAGTAAAAACATAGGGCTGGATGGCACATTTGAGGCATATCCCTATGTTGCTGATAATGTGGAGGCACATCTCCCCCTTATGCTGGAAGAGAAAGTCTCTGGTGCACTGTGCATCTATCCTACTCGGTGTGGGGAACAGTAAGAGAAAGAACAGAGCATACCAAAAAGGAAAGGACCCAAGTCCCCCAGGAGAGTAAGGTGGGAGAGCCCCTGTGCTTCTATGAAGCAAAGCACTGCAGTTCTTACTAGCTGCTGTGTCTTATGTCTCTTCCCATGATGTGAAGGCCCAGGGTATTGAATTATTCTCTTCTACGTAGCTGGCCTACTCTGTGATATTAGATAGAAAATAGTTAAATGTTAAGAAGCATTTTCACTTCCTATTCAGAGACATTTCTCTTGTTCCTTTAGGAAATCAATATCTGCACAAAACAGCAGACAATGACATCGTGCTGGTAAATGCTGATGATCAAACGCTCTCAAAAGTTCTGAACAACAGCACATTAGTATGTTTTCTCATATACATTACATCTCAGACTTTGGGGAAAGTACTGCTGCATCTCTCTCTGTGTAATGATTATGTGATTTTTTTTTTTTCTCTTCCCTTTTTGCTGATAGACCACATACGGAGCAACCACAGCTATCTTATCTCCTGACCAAAAATTTGCTCTTCTTCAATACAACTATGTGAAGGTATTAGCATGCTTTTTCTTTTTTCATGCCTCTTGTATTTTATAGAAGCACAAAGAGGGTTAGGGGGAGCGTGGGGAGGGGAGGAAGGAAAAGAGAACTCTCACTTTCCGGAACTTGAACTAATTTTAATCTTTCAGTTGCAGCAAACAAATATGAGAGGCAGGGCTGGTAGCTCCACCTATTAAAGTTGTCCACATGTTTCAGTATAAGATCCAATTTTCAGATTCTTATAATTTTGCCAAACTTTATGATTTTAGCTGAAATTTTCCATGCCAAATGTCTGAGTCAGCCTCAAGTTTGAAAAATTTCAGCCAAAATGGTCCACCCATTTCTCAGAATAAGGGAAAAGTATGTTGTTCGGCCATGTTAAAAAAAATTCTGGTGACCTTTTCTTTGAGAAGTGCTAGTGCCCATATGCTTTGGAGCTGGGTTTTGAAATTTGGGAGGGGGTGTCTTTTATGTCAGTGATGGGCCTTTTTCAGTTGCTGTGAAAATGCACCCAAAGTTGGCCAAGTTATAAACCTTTGAAAAATGGCAGGTTACACATCCTCAAGAGACTGCTTAGGTTTTAGAAGTACAAATCTCTGAAGATTCCCTCCCTGCACAGAGAAGGTTCAAACCTCTCAGAGCTCTTAGTGCTGCACAGACTACACATGCGCCATCCCTACAGAGTGACTGAACAGCCCAGGGGTGGAGCTGGGTTTTTCCTGTAATAGCTGCTACAGACTGGGCTGGAAAAAAGCACTGATTATCAGATCAAGGAGCCTCTCTCCATACTTTCAGTGACCCCCCTTGCTGATATTTAGGCAGATAGAGGAGGAAGCTGCCTGACTTGAATGCAGAAGGGATAAGAGCTGGACCAGGGTAGAGAGAAAGGTGCAGTTTGGAACAAAAAGTCTTATCAGACTGGGGCAAGATTGGGCAAGGAGGTAGGGAACTGGGATAGGCTGAGTAAGGGAACTGTGACTTGGTGTGGAGTGGGGAGAACCCAGACTGGTGAGCTAACCTGGCTGGAGACTGGGACTAAAGTGTGTAGCCTGAGGACTGGAGACTGGGACTGGGTAGACAAGGAGAATGGGACTAGGACAAGGGAGTAAGAGGTGAGGAAGAGTCAGAACAGGGGCAGGTTGGATGGAATGAGATAAGCTAGGGGGAAATGGGCAGAAGAGTCTGTGCCCTTTAGAGTGCACACTTCTCCAGAGCCTGGAATGTAATCCAAAATTTTAGAGTGTCTCCAGCTACTCCTCTGCTGTCAGCAAATATCTGTGAATCCCACAGTGAAAGCATCCCATCCCCCTCTAGTGCTGGGCCATATCAAGGATGCTATAGTGGCAGACTGCGGTAATCTAAACTCTGCTGATGACCCATGTGAGTGGCAATATAATGCCACATAATGGAATTTCTGTTGCTTCAGTTTGCTTTTTTGAAAAAAGCTAGGATATTACATGTAATTAAGCTATTAAAAGAACATTATTAAGATTGCAGAATCGAGCTTGCAGAAGTTAGGATATGCCAGAATTAAGGTTGCCTGTTTTTTCCACATTCCTGTCTCATTCAGTGCATCGGAAGAATCTGTTCTGAGAAGGAATCAGGGTTGTTAGTATAGCAGGCTATTATCTGCAGGACCTCTCATTTGTTGCAGAATTTGGAAGCTGTGTAGTGAAAATGAGGCAGGGGGTTGCAAAACTCGAAAGGATGGGGCTGTCTCATGATTAATGCAGTTGAATGCTGCCCTGGAGAACTGGATTCTAGACTGCCTTTGCCACAGAATTCCTATTTGATGCTAAGCGAATCACTTACACCAAACTTTCCCCACACTAATTGGGTGTTCTTTTTGTGGGTGCTCCCCTTGAGGCCCTAGCATCTGATTTGCAGAAATGCTGAGCACTCACAGCTGAATCTGAAATCAATGGGAACTGTGCACTGAACGTAAGAAGTGCTGTGTAATATTAAGTATCCTGAGAAATCAGGTCCTAAGTGTCTCAGACTGAAATTAGTGGATACTTTTGACCTCAATCTCTCTTTGCCTTACTAGAAAAACCCATAAAGAAATTAGCAATTCTATTTTCAGAGCAGGGTTTGAAGAGTGTGCTGTAAATAAAGCATGGGGCTCACACACTGAACAACAAAGAAAACAAAATATTGCTAAATTTTGAGTGCTTGGCTTTGCCATTATATAATTGTTTATTATTGATATTTTAATGATATATTTTTAATGCAGGTTTCTGTGTGTGTGTGTGTGTTTGTGATAAGGTATAGGGACAGAGTTTCATCTTTGCCCATCAGAAGCTGGACACAAAGTGAGAGAACTATTCTTTGCCCTCACCCTTGCCTGGATTAGAGCAGCCATTTTGCACCACCTGATTATGGTCCCTGAGAGAATATATGCCAGTTGGTGGATAGATGGAATGCATTTCTCTCCAGCCACTCACCCTGTCCCCTTCCCCCATCCCTCGGCATGTCCATGCACTAGAGACTGTGAGGAAGAAGGATACCATCTATAGGCCTCTGAGGATTCCCCCACACTGTGGGCTTCCTCAGCAAGGAGCTTGTGGGGTGATTTCACTTTAGCAGAAACAAGGTAACATATTGGGACAGAGAATCTGTCCCATAATAAGTGTGCTGGCTGACAAATCTTTTTTTTTAGACATACCTGTATTCTGAAGTACCGTATTTTTCAGACCATAAGACGCACTTTTTTCCCCCCAAAGTGGGGGGAAAATGAGGGTGCATCTTATAGTCCGAACCAGTGAACCCCCGATTCCCTAAGGAATCGGAAATTGAAGAATGGCAGGAGCCGCTGGGGGGTCGTGGGTGGCAGAAGCTCTGCCAGTGTTTCGCCCCCCCCCCCCCCCCCGAACACCTGGACTGAGCTGGGGGGCCGGCTCCGCTTCGAGCCGGCCCCGCAGCTCAGTTCCCGGGCTTGGCTCTCAGCAGGAGCCGCAGCGCTTAAGCGCCGCGGCTTCTTTCTTTCTTTTTCTTTTTTTTCCTCTTCCGCGCCTTCCTTTCTCTTCCCTTCCTTTTCTCTTCTTTGCCTTCCTTTCTCTTCCCTTCCTTTTCTCTTCTATTTAGTTTACCGGTACTATTTGGTTCAGAATATTTTTTTCTTGTTTTCCTGCTCTAAAAACTGGGTGCGTCTTATGGTCAGGTGCGTCTTATGGTCCGAAAAATATGGTACTCAGTGAGTGGTAACTCACATAATAGGCAAATATTAGATAACTGTTAGAGAGCTCTGTGGATGGAATTTTTAAACAATAAATGCTTTTTATAGAGTGCAAACCACAAATCTCTGCAAACAGTCATTTGTTCTTGCACTTTAATGACTATGACTCAGTACTTAATGAATTTTCACATGGGGAAAAATACATTAACCAAACATTTGAATTATTTTGCTTGGGAATTTACTTCTCTTGTATCCTTAAACACATGGAAAATATGACATAGCCCAGCCAATTATTCAATGCAGTTTGTTTTTACCAGTATCTGCTCAGCATTCATTTAATTACAACTCCCTTGGTTTTGTCTGTTAATCTGATCATGCATTTTTACGGTGCCTATCACTGTAGAATTTAATCATTGCAAATGGATCACAGAGATGCAATGAAATCAGTGCTGACGAGATTAGAAAATGCCAGTACTGTAAGGATTAATATGATGCTAACCTGGTTGTTCAAGAATTAAAAAATGAGCTCCTGGAACAGAGAAATTAACTTTTATAACACAAACTATAAAACTAGCACAAATCAATAAATCATGAGGACATGAACATCTATTACATGTGGCTAGTAAGCACCAAGGCATATGAGCAAGTGAAGTTGGGGGGAAAAAAAACCTTTTGACTGAATGAGAAATTACACACAATAAATTATCTGGTAGCCTGCTGCTGTGGAACAGTTATTAAACTTTGCAGAGTATATTGTATTGGTTTTGTACATAACTACTGTTTCCTTTTGTTTTACTGGAAAAATGATGATAATAAATGCATTGTTAAATAGGAGTGATGGATAGAGCATAAGAATTGTCAAACTGGATGAGCTCTATCAGCCATCTAGTTTAATGTCTTGCCACAGAATCAGATAGGATCCCTCGAGGGTCATATATCATCCTATTTCTTCAATCTACGCAGATGCCCTAACTGGAACTCCATGAAGCTAGATCTCTTCAGACTTCAAGAGTCAGGACAGGGGGATGGGATGGGTTTCTATTATAAAATCTAAGTGGGAAATGATATACCTTGTCACTATTACCTCTTCCTTGGGTGAGCTGCTACACGAATCATTCCTGGGAGGTAGTGGGGCCATGAAGCCACAGAATGCCTAGTGAAGCAGGATGGCATTGAAGGAAAAGTGCTGGTGGAAAAAGCAGGGGAATCAGTGAGACTCGGGGAAGCTTCAGGTCTGCTCTAGTCTTGCTATCCCCAGGGATGAAAGGGAGCATGCCTTGCCTAATCTGCAGTCCCTCAAGTCCCTAGATCTCTTTATCTCTGATATGACCATCACTTTGATATTTAGGGAGCTCCCACCAGAAAGGATGGCTTCAGGAAAGCTTAAGACAAAGCTTGCAGAGTTTTCTTTCTATAGCCAAGGGACGTCAAACAAAGCCTCCAGGACAAATGTGGCCCATGAACCTTTTCCAACTGTCCTATGACTACGCTCCATGGGACCACACTCTCTACCTAACAGAGAGAGAGTGTGTTCTCGCATGTCCAGTGCTCCGCAATGCTGCAAAGAGTGTTAGGTCTTATGACATCATTGAGCTCTGGGTATGTGAGGCTGCTCTCCATGAGACCACACTCTCTCCCTAACAGAGAGGTATTGCAGAGCTCAGTTTCACATACACAGCACTCCGCAATGCCACCAGGGTGCCATAGTATTTTGATTTATGATACGTACAGCCCACTTGAAGTACATCTAAGTCAAATCTGGCCCGCCGTAGCAAATGAGTTTGACGCCCCGGCCATCGCCTCTCCTTTTCTCATGGGTGAAATCAGTCTGTCCCACTGGTGGTTGCCAAGGTCTGTTGGTTGTGTGCATCTGTCCCAAATGGGAATCTGAGGAAGTGTCAAAGACTTATTGCCAGTAACTCATTCACAGGACTCGTAATGACGACCTTGATGAAATAGTTTCTCAATGTAAAAATGATTTTCTTGCAGCTCTGGAGGCATTCATATACTGCTTCATACCACATCTATGATTTAAGTAAAAGGTCAGTAGCTATTACAGACAATCCATACAGTGTAAAGCCAGTAGTTTGCAATGAAATGACATTCTACTGATTTGTCTTTCTTATATGCTTTTTGTTTTCTTTCCCTAGTTCCTTAGTAACTGAGAATCTACTTCCTAATGATACCCAGTATATATCGTGGTCACCTGTTGGTCACAAACTGGTTAGTAAATACAAGTGTAATGAAATTTTTGAAATACATTTGTAATACCACTGTCATGCTATATGGAGTGGCTTATGACCATGAGTACATACTTCCAGGCAGAGTGCGAAAAGCAGGGCAGACACCTCCAGCTGGTTGTATAATTAGATTTCACCAAGCCAGTAAGAAGTGTGGACCCACAGATAGTTCCCATAGATAATCAAGTCTATTTTGCCACGCAGGCAAGCTGGAGTAGGTGATACATGGTCACTTACACTAAAAATGACAACACATTCAGATTACACCTAAGAGACCAGTCACTCACCCAGGTACCGGGATCTCACACCAAAGACAAGCTAGGTAGCCAGTGCTATAGCTTTATGGACACAAGTCTGACATCAGAAATCACAACATTCAAAACACTTCGATCTCCCTGCTTACTCCATTGACGACTTGTTAATAATGGTGCTCAAACAAATGAATAACAAATCACAGCTTCAAAGAGAAACTGCAGAATTGGAATTCATATGTAAATTTGACTCTGTTGCCTCAGGGTTAAATAGGGACCACAGAATTTTTTTTCTCATTACAACAGGTGATTTGACCTCACCTCCCTCTATATGCTGTTCCCCAGTGTTTAACATCTGTTTTGATTTGCTATTACAGCTTGACCTGATCCTATGTCATACATTTCCTTGCATTTAATTGTCTCCCATTCTGTAAGGGTATGTACACATGGCGAGACTTGTCCCACAATAACATTATTGCAGGACAAGCCAACGTTATAACACAGCACCCCTTATAGCGAAAAGGAGTGTTCACACGCTCCTTTGAATTTTCGCTATAAGGAGCAGTGCATGGTGGGTCTGTAACCCACCATGCACTGCGGCTGCCAGCTGCTGGCAGAGGTGCTGTTGCCAGGGCTCAGCGGCTGTGGCTGAGCCCCGCCACCCCTTAGGGCTCCAGTCGGTGTCAGCTGAGCCCCGGGGCCATGAGGCTCAGCTGCTGGCAGCTGAGCCCTGCTGTGGCAGCTGAGCGTGGCGGCTGAAGCCCGGCTGCCGCAGCGGGCTCCAGCAGCTGAAGACCCAGTGCCTGCAACGGGGCTTGCTGGAGCCCTGCAGGATGGCGATGCTCAGCCACGGCAGCTGAGCCCACCGGGGCAGCAGGCTCAGCTGAGCCTGGGGCTCAAGCCCCGCTGCAGGCAGGGCTCAGCTGAGCCCCGGCAGCAGTGGGGCTTAACCGGCTGGGGCTCAACTAAGCCCCACTGCTGCCTCTGAGGAGGGGCTTGATCCGCCAGGGCTCAGCTGAACACCGGTGGGAGCGGGGCTTGATCCTCCAGGGCTCAGCTGAACCCCGGCGGGAGTGGGACTTGAGCGGCTGCGGCAGCTGAGCCCGGTGGCTGAAGCCCTGCTGCCCCTTGGGACTCAGCTGCTGGGTGACCCTACTGCCTGGCAGGGCTCCCCAGCAGGGCTCAGCTGACCCCAGCAGCTGGTGCACCCCGGCAGCAGCTGAGTCCTGGTGCTGCGGCTATTTGTCAATTTCACTGCTCTTCTAGAGCAGTAGAACACCACACATAGGGGACCTTACAAAACAACAGAAAGTAATGCACTGCTCCTGCAGTATTGCTTGCCAGTGAACTGTGTGTTTTCTTGGGGTCAAATTCTCATTCTCTCAGCAAAGCCTGAGTAAATGATCTTTCTTGCAGGGAGGCTATACAAGTGTTAGAGAGACAGAATCCTCTTACCCCCAAATGGAAAGGTAGGATATAAACATTGTCCAATGACAGTAGCTACTGTTTGTAGCCCCTAAGCTGTCATAGTAGCTGTGGCCTATAGAGAATTCTGTGCATGGGGTGTTGGTCTATGGATTCATTATCCGTTTCAGAAATACTTCCATACTTTTCTCCCGTCACAAGCTACCCAGCATATACAGCAGCCTTTGTACATTCTTCTTGTTTGTGTCATGGGCCTTGATATGCTTTAGGTTTTGCACATCTTACAGAGCTCCCGAAAAACTGGGGGTCTTGTCTGTTGTAAAAAAGCTGTCAAAGGAGTGTATTATCCTTACAAAACTTATGTGATAATTATGTCCCTTGTCAGTGTTTTAGCAAAGAGTTTAGTTTCCATTGTAAGACAGGTGAAATACATCACAGTTATTAAAGAAAGACAATAAACCTTCATCTAGAGAAAATGTTAATAATGGGGCTTTAAAAACTTAATACAGATCAGGGGAGGCAGTGTGGCTGAGTGAATAAAGTACTGGAATACAACTTGGGAGAGTTGTTTTCAAGTCCTGGCTTGCCTGTTGGCTGACCTGGAACAAGTCATTTTACAATTATCCCCCATTTTATAAATGAGGTCAGGTGCTTTGAGATCCACTGCTGGAAAGTGATGTAGAAAGGGTTATCTCTTGATTATTAATGACACCTGATGATTTTGTCTCCCGGGTCCCGATTCATGACCGCAGGCCAGATCACTCAGTACTCCACTGTTTTTAATTACTAATTAATTTAATACTAATAAATATTTTTATTAAATGCCTGCATTATGTTTAGTGAAACAAAACGATCAAAGAGTCTGTGCCATCTAAAAGAGCGATGAACAAGATAGTGGGAGAGGAATAGGAAGAAGCTGTGTGACATGTTCTGTCACTGTCGTTGCATCATAACAGTAACGTAACAACTAAGTTGTTGAGGTTTTTTTTACAGGCATATGTTTGGAATAATAACGTTTACATAAAAGAGTCACCAGGTGTGCCAAGTGTGCAGATCACTACAAATGGAGAAGAAAATAACATTTTTAATGGAATAGCTGACTGGGTGTATGAAGGTAACTACGTCTTTTACCTTACAAGAAAATGTAGAAACTTATTTGTTAATCTGTTTAAAATATGTGAAAATTAAATAAATAAATTGAATAAATATATGGAGGAAAGAGAGCATTTTAATTAGTACCACCACATAATTTGTACTACAGTAGAACCTCAGACTTACAAACACCAGAGTAAGGAACTGACCTGTCAGCCAAACCCCTTATTTAGAAGAGGAAGTATGCAATCAGGTAGCAGCAGAGACCAAAAAAAATTTTTTTTAAATGAAGAAGAAGAAGAAGAAGAAAGCAAATACAGTACTATGTTAAATGTAAACTAGAAAAATAAAGGGAATGTTTAAAAAATATTTGACAAGGTAAGGAAACTGTTTCTGTGCTTATTTCATTTAAGATGGTTAAAAGCAGCATTTTTCTTCTGCATGGTAAAGTTTCAAAGCTGTATTAAGTCAATGTTCATTGTATACTTTTGAAATAACAACAATATAATTTTGTGCAGAGATACAACCAACCTCCCTTCCCAAAGTGTTTGTAGCTCTGAGGTGCTACTGTGTATAAAACTTGTCAGTTGCAGAGATCAAAATGTTTTAAAAAAGGAAAGTAACTATGATGATGCCCATTTTGCAGCTGGGGAAAACAGAGGCACTAAGATGTGAAATGGCTTGACTACTGTCACCTGGTAGGTCAGTGATACATGTAGGCATAGAACTCTCATCTCCCGCTTTCTAGGCCAGCACATTATCCTTTGGACCAAGCTATCATGGAGGCAGCATGGCCTAATGCAGTGGTTTCCAACCTTCGAGTGAAAGCTCCACTGGTGAACACTAGGTAAAACACGCTTCCACTCCCCACCAGTCATAAACATATATAACCCCCATAAACACATAGGCTATGTCTAAACTAGAAAAGTTAAGTCAACTTTATTCAGTCGACTTAGTACGGTCGACTTTAAGTCAACTTAAAGTCGACCTTATTAAGTCAACTTAACAAAAGTCAACTTTTCTAGTGTAGACATAGCCCCTTTTCGACCTTTTTAAGTCAATTTAACAAGGTCGATTTATGCGCTAATCCCCTTCCACACTGGCTTAAGTTAACCTAATAAGGTCAATTTAAGCGTTAAGTCAACCTAAAACGAGGTGTTCATTAAGTCGACTTAACTTTTCCTTAAATTGGCTTAAGGAAATGCTTAAGTCAACTTAAGGAAAGCCCAGTGTGGATGCGGAGTAGTTTAGGTCAATTTAAGCCTCCTTAAGTCGACCTAACTTGTAAGTGTAGATGCACCCACAGATAATAATAATACCACTAAATTATATTAATAAGAATAAGAATAATTTACTCTTACTCGAGTAAGAAACCGTGCCTTCCCTGGTGCAGCTGCTACCACACACCCTGTGTGGCCCCTCCTCTTCCTGTCCCTGCTGGATGAAGGGTAATAGAGGAGGAGGGGGCTGACTAGAGTTCTTTCAGGTCTCCACAAGCACTGAGTTGCTCTGCTCTAGCTGGGTGCCTGAGGCTTGTGGGGAAGAGGCTGGTCCTCTGATCAGGGCTGTTGTGAGGAAGGGAGGGGAAGCTGCTCCTTTGCTCCAGCTGGCGTGGGCTTGTGGTGGCTAAATGACCTCCTCATTATTACTGAAGCCTCCCAGACTCCCTGTAATTTTTGGGTCACTGCTCCAAGAGTTGCATGTCCCAGATTGGGAACCGTTGGCCTGCTGGATCAAACAGTGAACTGGGATTCAGGCCTTATGTGTTGTGTTACTAGCTCTGCCACTAGTCTCCTGTATGACTGTGGTCAAGTCACTGCCCCACTTGGTGCCTCAGTTTCCCCATCTGTAAAATGGGGGCAAAGTGCTTTGGTTACTATACATATACTATACTATAAATGAAAAACTTGCTCTAAAAGATAGTAACTTAATATAGTATTTCCTAAAATACTTTCCTTGCTCTCCCCTTCCCAGATGGTTAGTGTATGGCAGTGGTTTGCAACTGGGGACTGGGAGCTGATTTCAGGGGGCTGTGGGGTCCTGTGACTGAAGCCCATGGGTGGCCTTTTGCTGAATCACTGGCCCCTTGTTGGCCTTGCTGCAAGCTCCCTAACCTCCCCCAGCCTTGCCACAGGTCTCCACCCCGCCTCCCCTGGCAGCCTGACTGGGGCCACCACCGGTCCCCCAGCCTCACCACAGGCTGCTGCAGGCCACTGGCTGGCCTCTCCATGGGCACCCCTACCCCTCCATGCAGGTCTTGCTGGGGCTGCAGCTGGGCCCCGCCCCACCCCCCCACGGGCCTCTCTAAGCTCATCGCCAGGTCCCAGTCCCCTTGGCTGGCCTCACTGTGTCCCCCCACCCCCGCTTGGAGATTTAGAATGGGTTTGGGGCCCTCCATCTGCAGGACCCTGGGCAAATGCACCACCCGCTCAGACCGCTTATGTTGAAGCCCAGTGCCCTCTGTGGGGCTGCAACTGGGAGCGGAGCAGTGGAGTGGAAGCCCAGAGCACCACATCCTGAGCCCTGGCACCACCATGGAGCTGAAGCTGAGAACAGAGCCATAGAGCTGGGGTATCCGGTGGGGCTGCAGCTGAGAATAGAGCTGCAGATCTAAATTCTGGAGCCCTTGTGCCCCTGTGGGGCTGAAGCCATGAGCTCCTCCCCATCCATGGTGCCTTGTGGGGCAGAAGTCCAAAACCCTGCCCAGAGTCCTTATGTCCTGTGGGGCAGAAGTAGTAAGCCCCAACTACCTTCTGCCCAGAACCCTGTGCCCCCCTCCCCCCCCCCCACCTCCTGGACAAAGTCCAGAAATCTTGCATGTGGCCAAAGTCTGGCCCTGAGTTGCCTCACTGTGACTGAAACCCTGAGGCCCCTTCCGCCCACCCACCTTAGAGTAGCTGAAGCCAGGAGTCCTGAGCCCCCGTTTCCCTCTGCTGGGCCCTGGAATTTTTCTAGTATGTTGGGGAGGGCTTCAGAAAGAAGAAGGTTCAGTACCCCTGGTGTATGGATAGAGCTAGACCTCTGAATTGTTTCTAAAGTCCATGCTTTCAGTTTTTTAAATGAAAGTCTCTTATCATTATCATTATAAAGAGACTTCAAAATATGAGTGTAATCCAGGCATAGACAACTGCCTGAATTTGTAGAAAACCTGAAATAATAGCTGTGAAGTGTGAACTTCCCCCATTCATCTCAGTGCGTGCTGACTCATATCCCAAGGATATTTAAAAATGTCAATATTATTAACTATTTTGCTGCTCATCAAAGAGTGTTAGAAAGGAGATGAAGTCTATTATAAAGATCTGCTCCAGTGTTTTGCAAGGTATAGGTGGAGTGAGTATGAAGGATGATCTTGGGGATCATGGAAGATTAGAAATTAAGATGGGTTGACTTTTCATGCCACATGAGGCTACCAGGGAGCACAGCTGGTTTCATTTTCCTTAAGGGGTGCTCTGCTTTCCAAAGTTTGGGGAATGGTGCATGGATGGTTTAACGTTTAGCGAGGGCATTCTATTCACTGGCTATCTGGACATATAGGCCAAATTCTACCTGTGCAATTCCATTTAAGTCAAACCAATGGGGCAAATGGGTTTCCATGATTGTAGATCTCTGCAGAATTCATATTAGGTTAAAGCAGAAATGTATACCAAGTTTTTAAATACCTGGCTTTGCTTTCAATTCTTGTAGTTGGCTCTAGATCTGCTTTACTTCCAGATAACTTGATTACAGGATTTTATACACAATAAAGTATTAAAGGTTTTGTGTTATTTTTAAATCATTTTTTAAAAATGAGTGTGTGAGATAGATGATGGGCCTAGACCCAGTACAGATTTTTTCATTATTGCCCCAGATACAGGAATACAGGATACAGGAATAGCCACAAAAGGCTATTCTTTGCAAGAATTTATTTACTATGTCATTCTTGAACCCAGGCAAATAGTCTGTACTTTGGTAGCTGAACTTAAGCATAAATCTGGGCAGACCAAATGAGAACAATAATTGAGATACAGAAGCCAATTTAGCAGCTATTACTTCAAAAGAACGCCTTTGCATCTCTTTCAGAGGAAATGTTTGGCACCCACTCTGCTCTGTGGTGGTCTCCAAATGCCAATTTTCTAGCATATGCAGAGTTTAATGATACAGAAGTTCCTGTTATGGAGTATTCTTTTTATGCAGAAGACACGCTGCAGTATCCAAAGACCATTAGACTCCCATATCCCAAGGTCTGTGTTATTTATTAAACATGATTATTCAGCAGTTTGGGACTATTCTCTTAATCATTTAATCAGTTCCTACTAATGAAAATATTGTCTGTCTCCCCTCAACAGCTTGCTGTGATTACTCTTACTGAAGTCAACATCATCTGGCAATGTTCATGTATTTTTATTAACTCTGAGGGGAAAAAGTCTGATTTAAGGTTTTGTTATTTTTCCCCAAAACATTGAAAGGATGACAGGCAGCCATGGGGATAGTGAGGCATTCTGGTATATGGCACTCTGCAAATGGGTGGTGTTTGGACTTCGGTTAATGGAATTCTCTCCTGCAGGCCATAGAGACTCTCCAGCACCACAGCTGTAGCCCATGAGCTGCGGTAATCTTCTTGGTTCTGTGGTAGCCTTCTTGGTTGGTGTGTGTGCCTTTTGTAGAGGAAGGAGAGGTAATATGGGCGAGTGTATTTCATAGTCACAGATTCACTGTCCACCCCCATGCCATTCTATCCTTCACCCCCTGGGTGGAGCCCTCAGAGTGCATAGCTCCATTCCACCGGCTCTGCTGCCATTCAGCTACCATATGCCCGTAAAGTAAGGCGAATCACTATTAGTCCCTTAGGCTATGTCTACACTTGAAAAGTTAGGTCGACTTTATGAAGTCGACTTAACAAAAGTTGACTTAACTTTTCAAATATAGACGTGGCCCCTTTTCAACCTTATTAAGTCGACTTCACGTTTTAAGTCGACTTAATAAACTCCACCAAGGCGCTAATCCCCGTCACCACTGGCGTAAGTCAATTTAATAAAGTCAATTTAAGCGCTAGTTCGAATTAAAATGAGGAATTATTAATTCGAACTAACTTTTCCTTCATTCGACTTAAGGAGAGCCCAGTGTAGGCGCGGAGTATTTTAAGTCGACTTAAACCTCCTTAAATTGACTTAATTTGTAAGTGTAGATGCACCGTTAGATAACAAAGTCAGTGGAGGAAGCTGAATGAAAGATAGCAATGCTTAATGAATCAGAGCAGCATGTACATAGAAGAAAACTTGGTATAATTGATAAAATTGAACTTTGTTTGGTGATGCTGAAGCTGGTCTAGCTGGTTAACAGCAGCACAGTTGTCTAATAGCATCAGGGATTCCAACTTGAGAACAGTAGATAAAAACCTAAACTCAGCTGGTGTGGAATAAGGTTTGTATTTACATAGCACCTTCTGCCCCCAAATCTCAAAGCAAATGCTTCTGACTGGGAGGCTAGGGAGAGAAAGAGGCGTTTGTGGGACTCAGTGGTGCCGTAAAAAGCAACCCCTTTCCAACCTAGTGAAATCAGTTTGGGATGTTTTTGTTCATGGCTTCCAGGAGACTGTTTTAATTTCTTGTTTGCTGTGGGCATTGTGGCCAAATAAGTAAGAAAATACTGGTAATGTCTTTGCTGGGTAAGGATTTCACCAAGGGACATGAGGTAATGGATTTGTTTGCTTCTTCATTGAACTCCTCAGAAGTTATGTATCCTCTTTGACATGGACTATCTCTGGTCTTAAGAGGGATGAGCCACAAGTTTTTTACTCCAATTATTGGCATTTCTGGGTGATTGTCATTTTTAGAGGAATCAATTACCTGAAAGTGATGATGCTGGCTTTTCTTAGAAGAGAGAGCATCTGCTCATGAAATATATTACTGTGGGTTGTCAGAGCTTCCTGAATCCATAGTAAAGGGTGGTTTGCTCCCCAGGGGTTGAATGTGACCCATTGCTGAATAGCAAAAAACCTCATCCTTTGGCAGAAGTTATGGTATATTTGGTATATTAGCAAATTTAGAAAGTAAAGGCACAATATACAATTATGGATGTTTATTTTTATAAATGAAGTATGTGTTCACTAGAACTATGTGGCTTATTTCTTCAATAAAAAAGATAAGTGTATGTGCCCATCTGAATAGAATTGTGTCCAAAAATTTATTTTTCTTTACACAGTCTAATGTACATGGTACTGTTGTCTCACTGCTGCAGTGTTACCATTTCCTTACAATTTATTTGCTGTTGTCTCTAATTTCAAGAGTTGTTTTCACTTAGAAAGTATTTACTGTCTTCAAAAACACTGTGAATTTTTTTTTTAGGCAGGAGCTAAAAATCCTACTGTAAAATTATTTGTTCTGAATACCCAATCTCTTAATACTGTGAATTCCAGTGAAATTACTGCACCAGCTAGCATAATATCAGGGTAAGTAGTTTTAATAGTATGTTTGTTTTCTCTGTGAATGCCCTAGACTACTACTATCTTACATTATCACACTGCTCAGGGAGGAACAGGATTTACTGTCTAAACCCCATGCAGATATTATCCTTTCTAAAAATTATTTAAAGGTGGTGGCATATTCCAGATTTCCTGTGTTGAGAATATGACATATTATTGGCTCATCATATACAGTAGATCCTTCTTATGGTGAAGTTATTTCACAGAACAGCTTTACTATGAGCAGAAATTAACTATACATGGAATTGCAGTTTTCACATTGCAATGCACTGAGAAGAATTCAGAATTATCACTCTATTTCACTTTAAATGAAGATTCATTATGTCTGGTTTTACTAGGATCACATTCTGCTGTGTTTTCATTGGCTCCTTTTAAAGCAATACCAAAGTTTCTGATCAAACTTTGAATGTGTTTCTTGGAAATACCATTATGGAAACCTGCAATTCTGAACATAAATGGAAAGTCTTATTTCTCAAAATTCCACTGACAGTGTATTAGTTAACATAAACTTGAGTATTCTGAAAAGAGCAACCAAAAGAATTTAAAACATATACACACAATTCTGTATCCAGAGTCTCCTGTTTCCACAATACTGTAGAGCTACTCAGTGTAGGTGCCTAATGTTTACAGTAAGGATTTAGAAACAGTGAGATACAGTGTGTACTGTATCACAGAAAGTTGTTTAAATCTTTAGAGAAAGCAAAGGAGGCTTGATAGTCAGGAAATAAGTCAGCTATGTTATTAAATAACTACAGCTGGAATACAGAGAGTATCCCATTCTGACCTTCACCTCAGTGAAATGCACAGAATCAGTGACTGAAGCATATATGCAACCTCATGTATTTGTTTGTATTAATATACTGTTCATTTATTCTGTTACAACCCTACAATAATTCAGCAAAATATTGATGACACTAGCTAACACTTGAAGTTCTCCAGATAGAAGTGTAGAATAAATATGTGTTCAGTTTGGTTTTTAATTGTTTTTATTTGTTCTTTAGAAAAATCCCTTTTATATTTCACTAGCACCCAGTGAAAGCAGAACACCACCATTGTTGGCTCAGAACAGTAGCATGCACACACTCTCCCAGCCTAATGCAAGGCCTGATTTTCTATTGCAGGGGTAGGCAACCCCCGGCACATGTGCCAGCAGTGGCACACAAGCCCATTTGGAGCGGCACTCGGCATCCTCTGTCGTGCCACAGAAATTGCCACTCCTGCCACCAAAAGACACTCTAAGTGGCTTCTTTCAGGGGTGGCTGCAATGCAGAGGTCCCTGCCATGTCCATGCCCCAATTATACCATGTAAAGAAGCCACCCAGAGCGGCTCCTCTCTGTGGCGTGCTGCCGCCAAAAGGAGTGATTCCAGGCAACTTCTTTCCATGGCGTGCCTGGGGATAGGGGTCCCCAGGCACGCTGCTGAGAGGAGCCACTCCAGGTGGCTTCTTTCCAGGAGTGGGCCGTCAGCACCAGCTGAGGGTCGAGGAGGAGGGGCCGGCACAGGGGCTGGCAAAGGTTGCCAACCCCTGTTCTATTGAGATTAGTTTTATATCAGCATAATACTATATACATCTGGATTTATCAGGCTCAGAATTTTCAAGAATACAAGTGTTATTTTGCTTAGGAGCAAATATGGGTACCTAAAAGGTCACGAGGAGGAGGAAGAAAAATTGTTCCCCTTAACTGCTGATGATAGGACAAGAAACAATGGGCTTAAATTATGGCAAGGGAGGTTTTGGTTGGACATTAGGAAAAAAATCCTAACTGTCAGGGTGATTAACCACTGGAATAAGTTGCCTAGACAGGTTGTGGAATCTCCATCATTAGAAAGTTTTAAGAGCAGGTTAGACAAGCACCTGTCAGGGATGGTCTAAGAGGATACTTGGTCCTGGTATGAGTGCAGGGGACTGGACTCAATGACCTATCATGGTCCCTTCCAGATTCTGAGATACATGCTACACTTAAATTAAATCTTGATCTTGTAAGTAAATATAGGAAGAACTTGATGCTGTTAACAAACATCCCTCCCTGAGCACAGCTCTGGCCTGTCTTAAGGAGTCACATGGTAGTGAAGTTCAAGAAATAAAAGACGGTCTGAAGTTGATGCGGTGTAATGGAAAGCACCATGAGTACTCATGATGCGGGGGGAGGGGGAGGGGGCTGGCATAGAAAATGCTTTCACTGAGGAGGGCAAAATGACCACAAAACGTTGTGAGGGTTTGTCTCAAGTTTTCCCTTGAAAAGGCAGAGGTGTCCCTGCTGTAGAATGACTGCCAGCTGGGGATAGAGAAAAGGGGGTGCAGGTGGGTTTATTTGGTATTTTCACCTTCTTATGGTTAAATTCTGGCATTCAGAACAGTTCTTCATGGGGGCCCAGCAGGGGTGGGTGGCATGCAGGGCCTTGCTACCCAATGGGGTGCTTCAGGAGCCATTATGCCTGCATGCATTTGCCTGTACAATGCTGGTGAGGGACCCTAGCCATTTCACCAAGTTAAAGCTGGAGCTACATGCACCCATATGCATGATATCCAGTTCTGCTGCCTAGGCCCAGAGGACTGGTAGGACATTTGTGGCCTTTTACACAAGCTAGTGCATTAGCTCTGCTATTACGGAGTCCTTGCTTTCTCTGTGCATTAAGACTTCCATTATGCTCAAGGAAAACCATGTGGGGAGAGACTCCTTTCACCCTGTATGTCTCTTGTGGGGGTCTGGCCCCTAGGATTTGGGAATTTCTCACAAAATTATCCACAGGGACACTCCCACCATTTCTCAGGCACAGCTGCCAGAATGGTTGAAATGGCAACATTTAGCCATTTAACACTTTGGTGAAATTTGTGCATTTGCAGAAGGCTAGCACAAACGTGTATCATTCAGATCCCACATAAATAAATCCCTGTGGTGCTGTGTTTGTGTGGGATGGTTATATGGGATGAATGAAACGCCCAGGCCTGTGCACAGATTTCGCCCTATGAGACTATCAGTTTGTATCAGTGTTGCAAATGAGATTTTGCAGAGTGGGAGAACACACTGTGGTAGAGGGTTGCAGGAGTCCTCTTCCCAGGAAGAAAACAAGAAAGTGAAATGCAATACTTTTGCACTGACTCCTCTGTAATTTGAATTAATCACATTGCAATTTACTCTACAAATATTAAAATCCCTGAAAACAAAAGGTATGCTTGCTTCAGCCTAACTTAGCTGCTGGTTGTAAAATATGGTCATTATTTCTTTATAAAATAAAAGGCAGCAAGCTTTTAAAAAGTCTGAACAAAATGATGTTTCTCTCTTTTTTTTTTTTTTTTTTTTTTTTTTTAAATTACCTTGTCTTGTTTGATATTTAGATATTCCTGTAGAGTTGTTGGCTTTCTCAATTCGAAGAAACAAAACTGACTATTAAAATACTTTTCATTACCAAATTTAGATTCCTTTTCTAACTACCAGAAGCAACAACTGGATGCATGGGTGGGACAGGCAAATAGAAAAGCATCAAAGGCTTCTTCCTCTAACCATTTCTCCATTGTGCTTTTATTTTTTTCCTGTATGCTTTGAGCTGTATTGCTCCAAAACAATGAAAACAGCAATGTTAAAATGAAATATTAAACTTGAAACAGAAAAACTGAAGTATGAGTGTCCTATCAGAGCCATCCAGTTCATAACCAAGTATCATGTACCATGCATCAGAGAAACAGAGATCATGTTCTCTGTGTGTATTTAAAAAAGCCCACTCATATTGTCAGCAGATATTGACCAAAAAACAATCAGATTGAGGAGCCAGGTGTCATGTCTGACAAAGCCCACAGCTATTGTGGTTGAAATAAATAATAAGTGCAAGGTTTTTTGCATAGGGGGCATGTTTATTAGCTCTCAAATAATTAACTAATTTCACCACAAAACCTCTCTTACACTTTGCCCGGCGATTGTTAAAAGGAGAGGAAACATGAACTTTGACAAACGTAGCTGTAGAGTTACGAGCAAAGTCCTGTATAGACACTTGCATTAAATCAGTTCACAGTAGTTACCTCTGTCGTAATGGGAGGGTGTAACCTTCGAATCTCTTTTTTAAACACAAGAGTAACAGCCCATGGTTGGGAAGGCTACCTTTTGACATACTATAGTCAGGGCTGTCCCTGGGGGGGGGGGGGGTCGACTCCCAACTGCAGGCAGCCTCAGCCTCCGGGGCTGGACCCAGCTCCCCCCCGGCAACAGGCAGCCTCCTGGCCCAGGGCCAGCTCTCCGGGGGCTGGAGCGGGCTGGTTGGCCTGCCACACTCCCCTCCAGCATGGGGGTGGGGCCCTGCTTCGGCCAGTTGGCCCTGGGCCCCACTCCCCCCACAGGACAGCCCTGATTATAGTGAGGCGCTCATGCAAGTAGTGTGCAAAGTTATAAAAATGACAGCTTTTCTCTTTGATTCTAAGTCCTTGTAAAGCAATGTTCTCAGCTGGATGATCTGGGAGATGGAACTATGGTACTTCAGTAGAAAAATGTAATGTTAGTATGCTGATGCTCAAGCCTTTCATGGTAAGCACAGGACTCCTGGAGATGTCAAACCAAATTAGTTGGATAATAGCTCCCATTTAGCAAGTGCATTGGACCAGCTAGAAAAATCTTCATTTTATCTGGACTCACTGGTTAATCAAGGATTCCAGGTTGCCACTTCACTACATGCTTTAGCCACTTAGGACTTCATGGAGACTGTGGGATAAAACTCCAAAATCTCAGACCCATATCATTGGAGATGAAGTAGAATCCCCTTTAACTGTTCGTAGTGTAGGGCTTTTGACATGCTGTTCAGCAGTTCTGACTTCACCCATCAGAAAACAGTACTATGGTTCTGTCAACATTTAATTCTGTTAACATTCAAAAACCAGTAAGGGAACACTTCAACCTCCTTGTACATTCTGTGAAAGATATAACAGTTACAGTGCTTCAACAGAAATACTTCAAATCAAGAATCCCAGGGGAAACTACAGAGTTAGAATTCATATGCAAATATAACACCATCACATCAGGTCTGAATAGAGATCTTCGCTGGCTCTGTCATTACAAAAGGTGATTTCCCCCTCTTTTAATTTTCCCTCCTTATCTGTTGTTCCACACTGTTTGAATCAGAACACCTTGCTTGGTTTGCTGAAAAAATCTGAACTGATGTAACTTACCTTTCTCTGCATTTATCTATTCCCTTCCATACTGTAGTTTCCATTTCATGCATCTGATGAAGTAGGATTTTATTCATGAAAGCTCACACGATAAATACATTCGTTAGTTTTTAAAAGAGCAACAGGACTTCTTATTTGTTTTGCTGAACTCAACTAACATGGCTACCCCTCTGGAACATTTAACTATGATTCTTGTAGGACATTGACACACAAAAACTTATAGCTAATTCGTTACTGTATGAATGAAAATAAGTTACAGCATTACCTGACAGCTAAACAATAGACATGGGGTATTTCAGTGAGTTACTAAGATCTGTAACACTAAATGCAACTGAAAAGTCCACTGAAACTTAAAGTGTAAGTCCTGAATCAGTAGAACTGTTGAGTACCACTTTATAGTTAAGTAGTGTATGGAAAATGTTAAAGTATCTAATAGGTTTTTTTTTCACCGCCCCCAGGGATCACTATTTGAGTGTTGTAACATGGGTAACGGATGAAAGGCTCTGTCTGCAGTGGCTCAGAAGAATTCAGAATTTTTCAGTCCTCACAATCTGTGACTTTACAAGAGAGAATGGAATGTGGCAATGTCCAGAGGTATGAAAAATGGAGTTAAACAGATGACTTACTAAGAGTCAAGCGGGGTGGAGGGAAGAAAAATGTATTCATGCACGTTTGTGCGATATTGACTATGTGAAATACACACCATAATGCTGGTGGGGGTTGTTTGTTTTTTCCTCAGAGCAACCAACATACAGAAGAAAGTGAAACTGGTTGGATTGGCACAGTGAGTATTTAGTTTAAATAACACATTGATAATTAAATGTAAGGAAGACCTTTTCCTATGGACTTCTTAGCTTTCTAATGGTGTGTTTACCTAGGCCTGATCCATAGCTTACCTTGGTCAACTAATGGCGCACCTGTGTTAAAAGGAATAGATCTCAACTGGAGCTGTGCAAAACCCACTCATTTAAATTTCATTAATTTTGTGTCTAAATTTTTGGAGTTTGGCTATTAATTCTGGCTCCAGCAAAGGTTAGCTCAATCTAAGGGCTGCTCTAATATGAGCCAGTTGGCAACAGTCCTCTGGAACTGCACACTAGCTAGAGATAGCTAGGAGTGTGTGATCCTATCAGGTGCCCTCTTACCTCTGGGTCACAGCTTGCAATGGTGGTGTTGCTCAGGAGCTAAGTAATCTCTGTGTCAGCCGAAAAGTCCTTGATTCCAGTGGAATTCTCAGTTAGCTAGATCTGGCCCCTCTCCAACCGCCTTGCACCATCAGTGTCACACAAAGGAGCCAGAATATACAAAGGAATCTGGCTCAAAGCCTCTCCACTGATTTGGAAAGTGGATCATATGGTCAAAAAGCAATCTTCAGGATAGCAAAATATGATATCACTTCTTTCATATTTCTCCCCTTTTTCCTCTTAAAACAAACAAACACAAAAAAAATCTTTCTCCCTTTCTGCATACATTTTAAGCAACCAGATGAATTTTTTTCACACAGCTCTGCTAAGTAGAACCCCTTCTAAATGCCATTTTCCACATTGCAGGGGGACAGAATGCCATGTGGTAGAGAGTAGGCACCTGTTGAACTACTTAGACGATCTGGAGGAAGTGAAGGATAGACCCAAAAGATCAGACAAGAGGGAGAAATGTGTTTTCAGAATTTCTGATGAGAACACAGAATATGCTCTCCACGCCCGCACTCTCCACACATTGACTCTGTTTTAGTCACAAATTCACTTCTAAGTCAAAAAGCAAAAATTTAAAAGAAACACAGTGAGGGAAGAAACAGCAGGGATGAAATCATCCCCAGTACAACGATGAAAGATCATCCCACCTGCTGTCAGATTTGATATGGGAAGGAAGGCTTTAATGCTGATGCATTTCGATTTTATACAGCAAAGACTCCACAATTAGAAAATGTGGTGATCAAGCTACAGACTCTGTAAACCGTTGGGCAAAATGCAGAGTCTTAGTGCCATTAAACTAGCAGGATTAAAAAAAATAATTGTTTAAAAAAGTCAAAGCCAAGATGAGAATTATTAATACTGAGATAGCAAATCCATGTGTATGAGAGAGAGAAAGCAGGGTTTTTTGATTCCGCAGCAAGACCTTGTCTTCACAATAAGTGCATGGCATGCCAGGGTAGGAGTCTACAGCAATGTTTCTCAATCTTTACATGTTGGCAAGTTCCAAAGGGGTAGCTGTGTTAGTCTAGGTCAGCAAAACAAACAAGGGGTATGTTTACACTTGTACCTTAAGTCGACTTAACGACGCTTAAGTCGACCTACAGAACGCTGCGTCCACACTGGGTGCTTCCTTAAGTCGACTTAAGGGCTTTCTTAAGTCGACTTAATAACTCCACCTCTGAAGGTTGACTTAACCCTTAAGTCGATCTTATTAAGTCGACTTAAGCCAGTGTAGATGCCCCTAAGTCGACCTAATTGGCCTCCAGGCTGGGGAGAAGGGAGAGCTACAGCTGGGGGGATCGGGCGGGGAGAAGGGTGAGCCGCGGCTTGGGGATCGGGCAGGGGAGAAGGGAGAGCCGCGGCTGGGGGATCGGGCAAAGGAGAGCTGCGGCTGGGGGGATCAGGCAGGAGAGAAGGGAGAGCCGCAGCTGTGAGGTCGGGCAGGGGAGAAGGGAGAGCCGCAGCTGGGCGGATCGGGCATGGGAGAAGGGAGAGCCGCAGCTGGGCGGATCGGGCATGGGAGAAGGGAGAGCCACGGCTGGGCGGATCGGGCATGGGAGAAGGGAGAGCCGCGGCTGGGGGGATCAGGCAGGGGAGAAGGGAGAGCTGCGGTTGGGCGGATTGGGCAGGGGAGAAAGGAGAGCCGCGGCTTGGGGGATCGGACAGGGGAGAAAGGAGAGCCACGGCTCTCCTTTCGCCCCTGTCCGATCCCCCAAGCCGCAGCTCTCCTCCGTCAACCTAGCACCTGCCAGCGTAGACACAGGCAGTCAACTTAAGTTTCCGGTGTGGATGCTCTATGTCGACTTAACTTAACCAGTGTAGACGTAGCCAAGGAGTCCTGTGGCACTTTTAAAGACCAACAAATTTATTTATCACATGAGTTTTCATGGGAGAAAATCCCACTTCGTTCAGATGCTTTGAAGATGGGGAACTTACAAAATGGGAGGAAGTTTAAAAAAAAAAAAAAATTAAAAGCACCGGTGTTCTGCGGAAAACCAGTTGAGAAACACTGGTCTATGGCACTCCTGCCTGCAGTGTACTAACTGGCCACTAAAATTTCCATTTCAAACAGCAGTAAGTTCAAGCACACTATGGAACTTTCAGTGTATGGTAGCTGGGTCCACACAGCCAGCTAGGAAGTGGCAAGCTAGTGCACTATGGACTCACACCTTTGTTTGCCATGCACAAAATGTCAAGGTAGACAAGCCTTTAGATATTCTGTCCCTTTAGTCTAATTCAACCAGGGATAAAAGGACACTGGTTGATCAGAGACCTCTTTTTATTATTATTTATTTTTATTATATTATATTATTAATAATAATTATTATATTATTATTATTTCTGTGAAGTCTTTTGAGGTCTACTGATGAAAAACACTATGTAAGAGCTAGGTAGTGATATTATTTTTACCTCCAAGAATAAAAATTGTAGCAAATCCAAGACCACTCAGTACTTCATGGTCCTTTGCTCATGGCCTAGGAACCAACAGTATGTAACATCAGAATTTAAGCCTTTAGCAGTTAAGCTAAAGGAGAATCTCATTAGTCCAAGTAAAATTTCAGTTCTAAATAGGGATTTGAGAAACTAGTAAAATCCATTCTATGAAATTTTGTACAGAAACATTGTCAAGGAGGCAGTGTTGTCCATAGACATTTGAAAGGCTTGAGTTCTAATCCCAGTTTACGCTATTGGCTCCTTGAATGCCCTTAGGCAATTCTTGTAAAATGGGAATAATTATAACATGTCATGAAAGATTGGGAGGTTGGTTAATGTTTTGAGCATCCAAAGCTCAAGAATACTATCTAATATTATTTCACTTGGAGAAATTTCATGCTTTCAACTTTTTCTTTTCTATGCAAGGTCTGACCCAAAGCCCTTGGAAGTGAATGGAAAGACTCCCATTGATTTAAATGTGCTTTGGATCAGGTCTATTTTATTGAATGGTTATTTCTTCAATGAAAACGTAAAAATGCAAGTGCTAGCTTTAGGCTGCTTTGAATTGTTAAACTATCTTCCATGCAAAATTGGGCCATTTGCCCTTGGAAAGTAGCTTGTTTTCATTAGAAAATTAAACCATTTTCAACTGATAAGTTTGCAGAGCATAGAAGACATGTCAATGAACATGCTCAAATTCATAAACAATGTGCAAAACCCATCAATTTTCACATTTAGCAATTTGCAGTAACATGCACATCACAACATTATAAAGTGACAGGGAAATAGTCAACCTGAAAGCCTTTCATTTGAAGGGGTGGTGGGAGTTCGTGGGTGGCAGGTTGCTAGTGCACCGGAAATTCTGATGCTGAAGAAACAAAGACATCATGTTGGCAGTATTTTCCTCTAAAGATGGTTGCTATAGATTCCACGCACCTAATCAAAATAGATTCCAGCGCTGAACTGACACAATATTATGTGGTATGTTTACCAGGATGCATGGCATTAAAGTTAAGAGCCTATGGCAGGGGTTGGCAACCTTTGCCAGCCCCTGTGCCAGCCCCGCCCACCTCACCCTCAGCAGTTGCTGGGGGTGGAGCCAAAAGGGGGCGGGGCCAGACCAGGTGCCCTGCTGCCCAGGGCCTGGGCCGGCATCAGCCGGTGGGCGGCCTCCGGTTCCCGGGGCCGGATCCCGTCCGCAGGGGTGGTGTGGGGCTGATGACCCCTGCTGGCCCCGCCCCTTTGCTCGACAGCAGGAGGGGAGCAGAGGGGGTCGTGTTGTCCCAGCCAGCCCAGAGCCGCGCTGCTGCCGGCAGGGTAGAACCGGCCCCGGCCATGGCTGGCAAGAGGGTGAATTGGGTCGGCCCACCCGGAGTCACCACTGCTGGTGGGAGCTGGGGCCAAGGACTAGAGGCCGCTCGCCAGTAGCGGCGGTTCCAGCCAGGCCGGGCCGACCCAACCCGCCCTCTTGCTGGCCATGGTCAGGGCCGCCTCTGCCCTGCCGGCAGCGGTGCGGCTCTGGGTGGGCCGGGGTGATGTGACCCGCTCTGCTCCGCTCCCCTCTCCTCCTGCCATCTAGGAAAGGGGTGGGGCCAGCAGGGACCCTCAGCCGTGCGCTGCAGCTGCTGGCCACGCGGTTTGCGGGGCCAGCGGGGGAGCCTGAGCGGCTCCGTGTGCCGCTCTGGCACGCGTGCCGGGGGTTGCCGACCCCTGGCCTATGGCCAGGTCTATAGTGGCAGCAGTTGATGGGAGTCACACAAGCTATGCAGAGTAGCTTGCATAACTCCCATTGACTTCCTAACTCCCCTTCAGTGCAGCTTCTTCTTTGCGCTGTGCCGGTGGGACGTGCATTCCCGTGGACACAGAGCTGTGCCATTTGAGGGTGTGGTTTCATTAAGGTGATCTCCAAATTGACTTGGGGGAGAGGGGGTCCTTAACTGATTACTAAGTTGATCTGGAAAGATCGATCCGATGGCAGTGAATTTGCTGCCATCAGTGTAGATGTGGCCTGTGATTTCGCATTCTGAGGGATTCCCAAAAACTGAAGGCTAACATTTTATTTGTGGATTTTTCTTAGTTGCTATAATAGTTTTGCTATAATAGTTTTTGTTGTGTTTTTTTTCAGTTTCAGCCTTCTGACCCTTACTTTGCATCTGATAATGTTAGCTACTACAAAATTTTAAGTAATACAGCGGGCTACAAGCATATCCACTATATTAACAGTACAGGGGTGAGTAATAAATCTTAGGATAGTCTTTGCTGATTTTACATTTCTTCAGCCCAGCATGGAATTTACCTTTCTCCTTTTTGCCTCTCTTTGTTTTTAGAGCAGAATACCTATTACAAATGGAAAATGGGAAGTAATTAGCATAGAAGCTGTGACCAATGACTTTATGTGAGTATTGTAAGAAAAGCAATTTAATTGCAAATCTTTACAACATAATCTAACCTAAGAAGGATTAATCACAGTTGGAGATCCCATCTGGTGTGTATCTGTATCTTTATGTGTCTAAATACCTTTAAACATCTGCACCTCATGGAAAGGAGACCCACTTCACTTGGGGTGGGGTGAGTTCATTAAGATTTAATGGAATATGAAGGATTTACTCAGATGTGTATGCATGTGCACATCTACACACAGTTCCCAACCCAAAATTCTTGGGGCAAACGTCTCTGAATTTGAGGGGTATTTTTCTAGATACAGTTCTGTATTTTGAAACATGGTCCTATTTTAGATAGATAGATAGATACGCACATTGCTGTATGTATTTAACTGTATCATTTTCTTAGAGACTATAGTCTCAGTGAAACATTTAGCCCTGTCTTCACATACAGGCCATAAATTGTAAATGTGAAATACAGAAATTGCCCTATTTCTAGAGCAGTGGCTTTCAACCTTTCCAGACTACTGTACCCCTTTCAGGAGTCTCATTCATCTTGTGCACACAAGTATCACCTCACTTAAACGCTGTTTGCTTACAAAATCAGACAAAGATACAGAAGTATCACAGCACATTACTGAAAAATTGCTTACTTTCTCATTTTTACCCTGTAATTTTAAAATAAATAAATTGGAATATAAATATTTTACTGACATTTCAGTGTATGGTATGTAGAACAGCATAAACAAGTAATTGTCTGTATGAAATTTTAGCTTATACTGACTTCATTAGCGCTTTTTACATAGCCTGTTGTAAGAACTCTGCATTTCCTGGGGTACAAGTACCCCTGGTTGAGAGCCATTGGTCGAAGAAATAAAGCTTAAGCCTAATGGTTCTAAGGGGAGCCCTGCCAGGTGCCCTTTCCTTACTTTGTTTTAGAACAGTTCTGATTTTGTTTCAATCTGTGGCTTGCAGAGGACCCAGCTCTTTTTGAATATGTCTTTCTGTTTTAGCCTTCAGTTCAGAGGGCAAAAGTCACTTTAAGTATTAAATTGTAGTTTAAAATGATGCATTCTACTGTGTAACCAGTTCCTATCAAAGCAGCCCACCTGAACATTAAGAAAATGAGGTCAAATTATTCTATTTCAGTTCATGACTAACAAGGATTCTGAATGCCTATAGAAATAGTATGAGCAATATTTACCAGTTATGAAATATGATAAAACTGGTCCTCCTATAGCACTGGTGTAATTCAATTGTACTTTCTTCTTAATCCATGGAGGTAAACTGGTATGGTGAGAGAAGAGTTGGCCTATGCTACACAGTGTGCGTGCATGTGGGTTTGTCAGTCACAATAAATAATGCATCTCTTATAACAAATATATTTAGTTAGCAATATATAACTGAGTAAAATAACATCATCTAAAATCCTATTCAATTGTTTACTCTGTGTAATGTTTCATAAAGTGAAAACAAAGAACCCTAAAGCTTCTCATGTAGCTCTTACTCATAATTAACCTATTGAGCTCCCGGTGATGTTCAGGGCCATCTAAACCACAAATTCCTGGATATGTTTTGACGTGAGTCTGTATAAGTAAAAATAGTCAGTGTAGGGCATGTGACAGTACTGTGCTTGCAGGACTAGATGATGTTTGGGGGAGGGAGAAACTCTTTTAAACTGAACTGTATTGATATGAACCCCATGCTATCAATTTATTGAGTCACTTATGCAGCCAAGGGATCCTCAGCAAGAGAACGATGATGGGGAGGGGACATGGCCAGAGCTGTCACAACATTCCAGTGGTCAGGAGAGACTGGTACAACTAATACTGAGGCAGCTTTAAGTTGCAGAAAAGGCAAAATTGTCCCTCAGCTGCCTGCAGGATAGGGTGGCAAGCCGCACATCTTCATGTACCAAGCTGTGCTTTAGCATAGACAAGATTCTAGTCTGTAATTTAAAATATAGGCCAAAATCAAACAATATCCAGGTTTTTTCCCTGCTCCTATGTAGACTTTTCTGAACTTTTTTGTTACTTAGGCATTATATCAGCTGCATTGACCTTTCCCAATGTGGCCACCGGACAGTATGGCTATGTCTACACTTGGTAATTTAAGTCGACTTTAACTAAGTCAACTTAGTTAAGTCGACTTAGTGTGTCTCCACTTAAAAGTCGACTTAAAGGGGAACTTAAAAAGTCGACCTAGAGCGTCCACACTGGACGCCTAGGTTGACTTTGTGGGGCTTAGGAGGACCTAGGGCAGGTCCACGGGGGCAGGGAGGGCACTCCTTGCCCAATGCCAGGGGGCTCAGCCTTTGCCCCATTGTACCTAGGTACAATGGGGCAAAGGGGGACATGGACCCTGGCAGGGCATAGGGGCAGGGCTCTGCCCTGCCCTGTGGGGGGGGCATGCCAGGCTCCCCCTGTGCCCCCCCCCACCCCGGCAGGGGAGGGCATTGGTGTAGCCCTAAGTCGACTTAGGGCTACCCGACAGCTACACTGGCTTAATTTGACTCTAGGGAGTCGACTTAAGCCTTAGGTCTAGTGGAAGGGAGGTTTAATAAAGTCAACTTAATTTTAATTAAGTCGACTTTATTTTCCTTAAGTCAATTTAAGCAAGCTGCTTAAGTCGATTTAAGGAAACTGTAGTGTAGACGCAGGGTAAATTAAGTCGACTTAAGCAAGTTTAAGTCGACTTAATTTGCCAGTGTAGACACAGCCTATGTTTCCAGACAATCCCTTTACTCTTTGTTGCTGATCTAATTTTTGCTCTGTTGGTTTTTCCTACATAGGCAAGTTCTCCACATGGTTTGGAATCTCTGACCTCCTGGCCTGTAAATGCACAATGCTTAGCCTCCAGGGTTATGCTTGTTTCTTTGATAGGCAATTCCAGCATAAGGACATAGTTGAATACCTCTGTGTAGTGTTTCTGTCTTGCATACACATTCTCAGCAGCCTTCTTTATGACCATAGCTTTCTTAAGCAGGCATTAGCATGACAGATACAAGCCAGTACTTAATGAAATCTGTGAAGGACTCTCTTTGGTCCCTTCTCAACAATCCTGCAACGCAGTACAATCTGAGAGAGAGGTCAGCCTCACCTGACAGTTTTCATGGCATGAACCACGAAGGGAGGATAATTCAGGATGCACAGCACTCCTCGCAACTACTGTGCCTAAAGATACGGTGTGCTGTCTAGTCAGGGATTTGCCTTACCTCTGCTTCCCCTGAGAGTGCATTAATCTCTGCAAATGCTATGGCAGGCAGAAATACCACAAAATGTATAGCAAGTTATTTGAGTCTGGCAACTTTGACAAAATGTATAAAAATAATATAGTGAAAGTTTGTTTGGGTAGATGAGCACCACTAGATATCTCTTGTACTACACACATCAGGGAGAGTTGCATTAACTTCTCTAATTAAAATTTGATGCAGAAAAATGCAATTCAACAATATCAAAATGATCATTTTATGCCTACACCATAAATGACTTATTTCAATCAGTGTGTTTGTTTTATAGATACTACATCAGTAATGAATTTGATGGAAAGCCAGGAGGAAGAAACCTTTATAAGTATGATACTTCTTACATTTCCAAATTTAGAAATGAAGATAATGCAATGAAAAATATAAACAAGTTCAATGATTAAGATATTCAAGAATCCGTTAATCCTGAATAAAATGTACGGTCCTGTGTGTGATATTTAATTAAAATATTTTAAGGGAAAAAACTAATGTTTTTCAGAGAATAAGACAATTGATTTTAGGAGATGAAAAATGCTCATTAGAGTACTAGTATTTTAGGATTTTGATTATGCTGTATATTGCATAAATAGTGTTTGATTTTGCTACCATTAAAATCAACTGGAGTTTTACTATTGACTTTAAAGGGAACAGCCCTGGACCATAAGACTATATGTAATGGCATATTTGTAAAAAAAACATATTATAATCTGAAATGCATATTATTAGGGAGCTCTATGCTACAGAAATGCTTATGCATGGTTTGAGATATATCTCTGATGTATGATAGACAAATTTAATCTGGCATTATTTAGTCACCCGGCAACTGTGGAAGGACATTTTCAGAAATGTCATTTGTCTATGAAATGAAACTTTCCATCACTTTGCAGAATGACAGTCAGAAATGGATCTCCTAAATGCGTGAGCTGTGATCTGGACAAAGATAGATGTCAATATTATTCTGCATCCTTCAGCAATGATGCACAATATTATCTACTGAATTGTTATGGTGAGTATGACCCAAACTAATAGAAATGAATGTGACATAGTATTTAATTAAGAAGCATTCACCCAATGACGGCTGTGGTACATGCTAAAGAACAGTATGTGCTCATTATAGTTTAGTTGGATTTATGCAATAATCAACAGGGCTGCCTGTCCAAGGCTCTAAGTACCCACCACTCAAATTATAAGAATAAAACTAAAACTAAATGAGAGCTTACCTCACAACAGTTAGCAGAACTCAACCCCCAACACAACATACAATTCCTCGACTGCAAAAAAGCTAGCCTCCATCAGGTCACCTGTCTGAAGCAGCCTGTGCAAATAGCTGCACCTTTCAGCATGCTCAAATGGGCAGTAGATTAGGGTCAGTGGTATGTGCCAGTGCTGATGGTTCATCACAAAGAATCAGCCATCAACAGCCCCTTCTCTTTAATCCTGAACACTTCAATGCCATCAAACCCCGTAGAGTTGACAGACTCACTCCAGAAGTGGGGTGTGGAAAACTGGATTATTGAAAACAAGATTCTTGTTACCTTTGATGACTGGTGGTACAAGGGGAATCAGTGGCAGAACTCAACAGGAGACTGATTTATTTCTTGGGAAGGGAAGGAGTTGCTGCAAAGAACCCTATATAGTGGAAGGAGTTGAATGTTCCAGTGATGTGCTTTAGGAAATGGAAATCCTTAGTAAGTGGGAGTAATATCAGGGGAAGCTGGTGAGCATGTTACAAAGAGTCCGAGAAATACTGAGTGACATCCTTAGTCACTGACCTACTGACAGACATGCTAAAGAGTGATAGGAATGAATTAACCAGTTCCCGGGAGGAAATGCACCTGAATCACTCTTGAATAGCACATTGTTTTGTGTTGCTGAAATCTTAAGACAGTGCTTTTGCACTTTAAGTGTCTTTCAGACCTGGTAGAGGGGAACGTGGGGCTTCTGTGAACTGGAGGGAGGACCGTTGGGGAGATTCTTGTGGGTCTCATTGATTGTCTTTAAAAGGTTCAATTAATCATCCTGAAGATCAGATACTTTCTCAAGCTAAACATTTTAGGATTCACCCTCCTCTAGAAGGCATTCAGCCAAAATACAGATGTTCTTTTGTTGCGTCAACAGGTCCAGGCCTGCCTGCTTCTATGCTGTCCAGAAGTAGTGATGATCACGGTATTTGATCTTCTCTGTTTTCAATTGCAGCCTGTGTACATGTGTAGTCGCTGTGGGATATCCTTTGTTTGGGAGGGTATTTTAACTTTTCACAGTCATGTCCTGGCTAACTCTTAAGTTCTTTCCTAGTAGAATGAGATAAAATTCCCTGGAATTCAGTAATCAGACTTGCCATTTATTTCTGTTCCTGTTTAAACAAAGTGTATTAATTTGCATCACTGATTTAAGCAAGCAGGAAAAGAGTAGATTTAAATAATACATTTTATTTTTGTTTTTTACCTTTTAGTTATTTTCCCTAAAGAAAGGTTCCTTCCCATTGGTGGTTATAACCCAGCTGGAGGTTGCAGAATAGTCGTGTGGAGGCCATGAGCTGTGAGCCCCAACTCTAGCCAGACATGGCGCTGTGTGCCTCCTTGCTTCTTCCTGGTTGAGAAATATGGAGGGAGGGGGTGAGTGAGAGGTGATACACAGATACTGCTCACTCCCCCCACCCCCAGTGTTGCTGCATGACTCCTAGGAGACAGTTGGTTGTTTTCCTCACTTGGGCAGTGCTGTGAGGAGAACATCAGGAGCTGCTGCTCTCTGCCCTCCCCTTATGCAGCCCAAGTGAGGAAAGTGGCCTGGATACAGGGAGCCCTGGCGTTGTTCCTCGCTCTTCCCTCACAGCCCCCCTACAGGTGCTTAGATGGGCAGCTTTTGAGTGGTGGGGAGAAAGCAGCAATACCAGCCAGGCCAGGCTACATGCAGGTCTGTTTCCCCAGATGAGCACAGGAAGAATTTCGGAGGTTAGGGGTGAAGAGAGCATAGTGCAGGGACTGGTGGTATAGTGGGATTGATGCTGATGGATCCAGGGGCAGGTGCTATGTGAAAGGGATCACCAGTACAAAACTCTGGAGAACCACTGGTATAACCATTAAATCACACTGATTTGCATCTAAATATAGCCATCACAGTAAATTTGATGCTACTTTTTGCTAATCAGGAGGATCCTGATATTTATTAAGCAATTACATAGTTCATCGTTTTGTTCAAATTCTTAGTTTTCAGTTTTCCTGTTAGAAAATAATGAATGATGCCCTTTCTTGTTTATTAGGTAAAGTTTTACTCATGATTTGTGCCAAGGTGCATGTGGATGGAAACTGGGATTCAATTAAAGCGTACAAAATCAAATTAATTGTTTTTAATTAGTTAACTAAAATTATTTTACATGTGTTGGATACATAAGGAACAAAAGCATATTTATTAACCTGTGTATTGCATTTCAAACTGATTTATTAAACAAAGACTCATTAACTGCAGTTAGTAAACTTATGCATTGTTTCTGGTCAACGTAAGCTGGGTTTTCAAAGGTATTTTCGTGCCTAAAGATGTAGATAGGTACCAACTAAAATTTTCAAACAGATTGCACATCCATTGCACTTCCACCAATTTCAGTGGGAGGAGTTGTGTTGTGCTTAGGCCCTTTTGAAAATCTCATTGGAGGCTAGATTCACAAAGGGGTTTTATGCTGAGCATTGCAATGCCGGACATTTAGGCACTCTGCCACTAGGTGGAAATCACAGCTGTGAGTTAGGTGGCCAGGCTCCCCGTGAACAGGGAGAATTTAGATGCCTAAGAAGATGATTCACAAATACCAGCAAGCTGAGTACAGGATCACTCAAGGTAACCAACAGGAAGTGTGGAGGAGGGGGTGATGTCTATTCCCTGCCCTGTGGGGAATTGGATGGCTAAATCCAGGCCAGATTTCATAGCTGAGAACCCTCTTACGGAGTTAGGTATCTAAGCTAAGTCAGTCCTTTCTCAGTCAGAAACTAAGGAGTCAGGAGGCCAGGGAGGAGGCAAAAGAGGGTCACACTGACTCTGTAGCCCAGTGATTTGGGCACTTACCTGAGATGTGGATGTTTCAGTTCCTGTTCCAGCAGATATTTTAGTATTTTATACAAAGTAGAACAGCTTCAACAGGAGAGTTTGAGATCTGTCCCTGGATTCTTCATAACCAAGTGGTTAAGATAATCAGGCCCCTGCTCCACATCAGGCAGGGAGTGGAGATTCAAACTTAGGTTCCCTATTCCTGAGTGAGTGCTCTAACCACTGGGCTAGTTTTTGGTGTCTGGCTCTATTTTTGTGCATGGCCCAATTCAGTAGATCTGCGTTAAGGTGGGAGCTGAGCACCTCAATCAGACCAGCACCTGCAGATGAGATAGGTGGGGGAATGCCTTCCTTCTGGCTCCAATCAAGGCTTAGGTATGAGTTAGGTGCTGCACTATTCAGTGTTTTCAGGACTGATGCAGCCATGTGTGTGCTCGGGCAGAAATGTAGGTGCAATTTAGAACTTAAGCAGTGGAAATTTAGATGCCTCCAAAGTTAGGTGGCAGCTGAGCAGTGTATTTGTGGATCTAAATTTTGGATTTAGATGTCTAAAGTGACAGTTAGGTCCCTTACTCCTGCTTATTAATCTCCCCCTATGCACCTATTTGCATCTTTAGGTGTCTAATTACCTTTGGAAAGCAAGTCCCTTTGTGCTTCAATATTTTATAGCATTAGTAGATCTCATCCGCTCTCTTGCATGCTTTTTTATTCCCTTCCCCCCCCCCCCCATGGATTGGAAAAGGAAAACAAGCTTTTCTGCTTTCCTTTTTCTAATGCCCAATCATGTTTTCAACTTTGAATGAACTAGTCCAAATGCAGAACATATCTGTACACCTGCTAGTTAAACTGACACCAAAAATATTTAAAGCAAAAGTGCTTCTGCACAACAGAAACTGAAAGTGCTTCCATTTAGAAAAATAGAAATACCAGCATTTGTTGTATTGAAAAGACTGAAAATAATATAAATACTTAAGGCAGTGCATGCCACTGAGCTGACCTTAAAAGTTGCAGTGCTTTCCCAAAGTTGTGTATATAATTTTTAAAAAGCAACAGCCTGTTACTCATTAAAATTTGAAGAGGGCTCATTGGTGCAGTATTTTTTAAAACAATTTAAATAGATTATAATAAAATTTTGGTTTTCATAATTTCATATTTAATTTTCAAAAGGTTTATTTTTAAAGGGAAAATGTATTTAATTTAAATTAAAAAATCATCTATTTTTATCCACTTTGTTGGTTTTAGTCATCAGAATTCTGGAAAACAACACAGATTTGGACAGTATGTTGAAGGATATTCAAATGCCTTCCAAAAAAGTCGACTCCATTAGTCTAAATGGATACAGTAAGTTTAAAAAGTCTTAAATCTTCACCTTTTTGAGGAAAGATATAGTACGTTTGAAAAATTTTGGAAAATCGTAGGCTAGAAACTTTCTGAAATGTATTCTAATTGAACACTAAGGCTGTCTTTATTTTATTTCTAGAACTTTTAGTTTGGGGAGGGAGCAGGACAGAGATAGTGTATGTGTAAATAATAGCTGTAAATAAACTGTAGTACCGTTGAAATTAAACATAGTAAAATCAGCTGCTAACCTTGACAAATTCTTTTGTCAAGTGTGTATCACTGTGTTTTCTTCATGATGATATTGTGGATGGGTTGGGAAGTACTGATAGGTGTGGGAAGTATGCACAAAACCTCCCTGGCCTATTCTTCATTCCAGACTCTTGTGTTAGCCTCTCTCTTTTAAGTTACAGACATTCTCTCTGTTCAACAAAACGGGCGTTCTTACAGGAATCAAGTTTTACAAACTTCTTTGTTGCCCTTTTTTGATACCTCCCTCTTTCCACTGTTACTTCATTAATATTACAGCTCTCCCTTATCTTTGTGTTTCTGTCTTTTATTTCTAGTAACACTTTTAGTAGTGTTAAAGATGAGAACTACCAGGAAAGATCGAGGTTTTAAAGATGATCTTCATGCTATCAGTTGTGTGCTCATCTTTTTATTCCTTCTTCCTTTTACTACTTCATCTCTTCAGGGTAGAAGCTGTTGGGTAAGGGGAATTTCTTCTTTGTTTGTGTAGGACTTGGCAGAAAAAAATAATCACATTTATTTAAACTGCAGATCCAGATAGTCCCTTAAATCCATGTGTCTTGTACCTATCATAGAAGATGCCTTTACGTAAATCTACAGAGCACAAAAATGAAAAACACACTTTCAACAACACATGACCCAGGGTCTTAATTTTTGAATGTCACTTAGCACATTTGTATTTTAATGTCATGCGTTGCCTGAACTCTACAAACCCCGGGGCGCTTGGGCTCTGTTCCTTAGAACACAGCCCATTCCTATGAAATCCTTCAGTGAACAAGCAAACCACTAATTCTGTAGCACTCCCTGTCTCAGTCATGGTCTGCACTTAGTAAGTTTGGTTAACTGTCAGTCCAGCTCTTCCATCACAGTTCAGAGAGGAAAGGTGCAGTCCTGAATTGCTATTCCCTGTGATGTAAACATAATAAAACATAGTTCTAATATTTTGTTCATAAGTCCTTGAACTGTGTTCATTCTTCCACACTTACCTGGGAAGTTTATAATTTTCATTCTGTTTCCTCTCTCATTGGGACATGGGAGCTAGAAAGCTGACTAGAAAAGCATTCTTTGAGCTGATACAGACTGCCAGCATACCACTTTGTCAAGATTTCCACATTAAATGTAGAATCTTCACTGTAGAATCTTAGCTTTAGAAAACATAATTAGAATTTTTGGGGGGAGGAGGGGGAAAACCACCTCAATAGCAGCCCCAGAATTTACACTGACTTATTTTCAAACCATGAAGAAATTATGATTTGAGGTTTCTAATTAACCTACTAAGTCTAAATCTAGACTAATTTGTTTTAGGGCATTTTTTAATTAAAAAAAAAAGTTTGATACAATTTAAAAAAAAATTAAGGGATGACGCCAATGCACTTTATTGGTTATATGAATAGTCAGGATATATATTAGTTATTCCATTGTACGACTGATACAAATCAATTTTTTTTAACTTTTAGCATTGTGGTATCAGATGATCTTACCTCCCCATTTTGATTCATCAAAGAAGTACCCTCTGCTCCTTGACGTGTAAGTGTTCAAGTATGTTAGCAATGATATGTTATTAATCACTTTCATTTCCTTCATCCATCTCATAACTTCAGAAAATACACAGCTGGCCTAAATGGCTTCTAATTACTTTTGAAAGTGGGTTTAAGAGACAGAGAAAGCATTGAGAATCTCAGCTTTCCATAAAATGTGATAGGTTTTGTTCAACAGTGGACCTCCTAAGCATGTGCAGTTTGAGATGCTGCAAGGTTTAACAAGGATTATTGTTTTTTTATGGCACTGGTGACCGTCTGGGACTAATCCTGTAAGATTCTCAGCTTTTGCCATCAGATGCTGAACACCCTCAGTTCCCACAGAAGTTTGGAGGAATTCAGAGCACACAAGAGTTCCTCATTATCTTGGCGGCCCAGGCCCTGCTTCCAGGTTGTACTAAAAGCAGCTGAGCATAATCCTTTTGCAGCCTACCTGCAAACTTCCATTAGACTACCACTGACTTTTTAGTGGCCTTTGAATTGGTTACATAATACACATTGGAGAGGCAACTGACTAGAAAACTGTGCCTAAATGACAATTTTGTTTAACTTTTGCTGGTTCCAAAGCCTCAAAAAGAAATTTGCTCTTCAGGTAAGTTAGGTTTATGTAAGAGATCTGTACTATATTACACAGTCAAATTCCAAAGGGGTAGCCGTGTTAGTCTATTGTAGAAAGACAACAGAGTCTTGTGGCACTTTTAAAGACTAACAGATTTATTAATCGCATGAGCTTTCGTGGGATTTTCTCCCACGAA
>ML685793.1:5644212-5771067 GCA_007922175.1 Pelusios castaneus | reverse complement strand
TTTCTTTTCTTTTCTTTTCTTTTCTTGCCTGCCTGCCTGCCTGCCTCTTCTCTTTTCTTCTCTTGCCTGCCTGCCTGCCTGCCTCTTTTCTTTTCTTTTCTTCCCTGCCTGCCTGCCTCTTTTCTTTTCTTTTCTTTTCTTTTCTTCCCTGCCTGCCTCTTTTCTTGCCTCCCTGCCTCTTTTCTTTTCTTTTCTTTTCTTTTCTTTTCTTTTCTTTTCTTTTCTTTTCTTGCCTCCCTGCCTCTTCTCTTTTCTTTTCTTTTCTTCTCTTTTCTTCTCTTGCCTCCCTGCCTCTTTTCTTTTCTTTTCTTCTCTTGCCTCCCTGCCTGCCTCTTCTCTTCTCTTGCCTCCCTGCCTCTTTTCTTTTCTTTTCTTTTCTTCTCTTGCCTCCCTGCCTGCCTCTTCCTTTCCTTTCTCTTCTCTTGCCTGCCTGCCTTTCTTTTTTTTCTTTTTCTCTTCGTCTTTTACACAAATACGAGAAACGTTGTAGAGTGAAAGAAGATGTAGTGTCGAGAATTGAGAAAGGTATGTTGAGATGGTTAGGAATACCCTTATTAAGTTAATAACAATGTACCTTCCTATATATTTTAAGTTTAAAAAATTTGGCTCTCAAAAGAAATTTCAATCGCTGTTTTGTTGATATTTGGCTCAGTTGACTAATAAGTTTGCCCACCACTGACCCAGCACATGTGTGCAGACCAATGGACACTACTTTCAGTTCTCCAGCTCTCGGCAGATGGTAGAATACCATGCAATATAGAGAACAACCACGCTTCTCCAAAAACTCCCAGTTACAGATCAGTATCTTCCCCACACATTGATAGCCCCATTTAGTTCAGTGTGACTGATTGTGTGTTTCAACTTAAATATGTATAAGCGCTTTGCTCTACTGAGACTGAAGGGTCTGATCTTATAGTGAGATCTGTGACCCATGAATGTCACTGAGACTTTGCAGTTGTTTTAGAGTTAGTCCATCATTATCCCATTGCAAGGTAAAGATAAGTTCCTAAAACTACTTTTCTAATGTTAAGAACAAATTTCCAAAAACAGCCCCTAGTCTTAAGTATTGTGAGTGCAGTTGCTTGTGGCAGCAAATGATGACATTTAGATATCTTGCTGCCTGCATGATTTTGCATATCTGGTACTTAAATATCTGTGTGGTGGGCTGGTTTGTAAGTTTCTCATCTGCCCATAGTAAAGGCAGTTATTGCCCTGCCTCCAGACTGAAATGGAGGTTGTCACTGCCCATGTCATAATCTTGTTCTTGATCTTGCAGCTCCAGGGGAAATACTAAAATCATGATGGAGGTCTTAATATAAAAACCACAAAGACTGAACGTGTGTGAAAAATGGTGTGGCAAATGGACCCGTCCTTTCCTTCCCATTAAAATAACTGCATTATTTTCTTCTCAGTCTTATGGGGGGTATGTGACCTCTATGGTGCTTGGATCTGGAAGTGAAGTGTTCAAGTGTGGAATAGCTGTTGCTCCGGTGTCACGCTGGCAATATTATGGTATGTGATGGGTTCCCAGTTACAAATATTCCCATATGACCTGCAGCATACATACTGTAGAGGCTTGATTCATAGACTAATACTTTTGATCGTAAATTAGCTGGCTGATTTCTCATAAATGCCATTTTCCTGTGTGGTGAGCTCTTGTTCAGTATTACACAAGCTTTCCAAATTCTCTTTCTCATTTAAAAAGTCAGATCCTAAATTTAAGATAATCTGTTTGACCTTTATAAAGTACAGAATTATTGTAGTATTTGCAATGTTATCGTAATGTAAATGTCTGCATTTGCATTAATATACTGCCATGTATTCTAAAGTACTGAGAGATCATTTACTGAATGCCATGAAATACATTATTGTTGACACTTGTTTCTTTAAATTACTACTTTGCTTATAAGAATGAACTTTAGAAAATATAATCATATCTGTATTGTAAATTCATCTTTTAAAGAGATGTTGAGTGTTTTTAAGCCACAGATGTGAATTACCTCAAAATCATTTTTTCTTGGGGGCTTAAAGTGCAGATTTTACAATTCTAGTGAATTCTCTGAAGAAATCCCTCAGAGACTGGATGTCTGGAAAATAAAATCTGTATACGCATACAACTTATTGTAGGTCCAAACAAAAACAATGCTGTGTTCACATGCTAGTAAAGAGAATAATCCCATCTTAGACAAAGTACATTGATTTCTTTATGATTGGTCCCACTGACAGGCTTAAAAGCAGATTATTTCAAGGTTCTGTTTATTATTACAAAAATATTGTGGGTGGGTGGGAGGGTGTGTGTGTGTAAAAATCTTTTGTAATAATAAATAGAACCTTGAACTATTCTGTTTTCAATCTTGCCAACAGAACCAATTATGACAGCCATGAACAAATCAGTGTGTGTAAAACCCCAAAGTTTATAATTGTCTGCAGGAGCTTGTTTGTTAGAAAGAGTGATGTTAGGATTGTAGCCTTGAGCAAAGCTGGGAGCTGGATTTATTCCTATAATGTTTCCTAACCACAAGGGAGCCATTTAAATATTTTTCTCTATGCGTAACTGGGATAGGATAGGAAGGATTATTTTATTTTACATGAAACAAGTCATGATCAGCACCCTAGTCAGGTCAAAGGCTTCCCTTTAATTAATTAGAATGCTCAGTTCCTATCATACGATTGCTACTGTATGCAAGCTTCATTATTGAGAACCTTTGACACTAAACTTTTAAAGCTACAGTATGTTTGTCAAACAGCACAAGAGGAAAGTTGCACAAACTGAGTTTGGCTGAATAGCCAGGAAAACTAGCCAAGCACTAGGGTCTGTGCTGTTGAATTCTTTGAGATTAAATGTCCCTTTCCTTGAAGTTGATTTAGAAAAATGTTGGCTTTCACTCACTTCAGGAAATATGTTTAATATTAGTGATTGCAAAACATGCCTATTTAGGAGTCTGTTATATGTAAATGATGGACTTGCGTGGTGAGTAATTGCTGTTAGTAATTGTAGCTGTTAGAATGTGCAGCACAGTGAGACACACATCAGATTATGCCCCTTGTTTGTTATGTCATGGTAATTTAAAAATACATCATTTATCCAAGGAAGTTTTATTTATTCTTAGTTTATTCTTATTTTACAGCTTTTCAGTTGTTTATAACTTCATGGCAGTATCCAAATTGTCATAACCTTCCAGGGCAGATCTTCTAGTGTAGTTGGAATCCTATGGAAAGTTTTTATTTTCAGTGACAATCAGAGAAACACTTAACATTTCAGTCTGAAATTTACTAGTACAGTGAAAAAGACACAGTGGAATTAAAAAACCAAATCAAATACAGGTGGGACACTTGTAATAATCAGTAGTTAAACAGAAATGTGTTTAATGTACCTCAGTTGTGGCTTTCAATACAGAAAAGGACAGTGAAACTGGCAATAAAAGAAATCAGACAGCATGCTGAAAATTAAAACCTGAGATACTGAATATAAATAAACAGCTAAAGCAGATAAGGCCCAAATCAGCCATCAGGGAATAATTCAGTTTCGCCAGTTTCCTTTCTTAATATCATTACATTTTAATTACCTGAGACCATTTATTTGGGTGATTTTCAGAAACCAGTTGGCAAAGGCTAGAATTGCAGCACATTTCTTAAGATTACTGAAAGAATAACAATAATATAACATTGACACAAGGTGATTTATTAATATTCAGTATTCAGGTGTCCATGGCAACAGCAACATTAAATATTCCTACTGATTATAGATACCCTGTGAAGCTCATCAGGGAAAATGGTGACTCTTTCCAATATGGTAATGTAGTCCTTATGTCTGTGAGTAACAGAACATGTGGAATTTCAGGTAGACAAAAGCCCTTATGAAAGAAGAAGCCTCTTACTATATTCTGTTCACCCTTTTAATATTACAGATTCAATATACACAGAGCGTTACATGGGTCTTCCTGTAGCAAGTGATAATCTGAAAAACTATGAGGTAAGACACTTCTTAATTCCTTTGTACATCAGTTAAAAATATCCTTTTTCCCTAGAGCATATCATGATATAAGAAAATCTTAATACATTCCAGTTTTTTTTCAAAATAACTTGTTCATTTTCTTATAAACAATTCAAGTTATGCTTTTAGAAGTGCTAGTGTTGCTGCTTTCTGAATTTAGAATTCAGTTGTTACCTCCTACACCAGGAAAATAATGTTTGTTAGGAAAAAAAAATCAGTTTTATTTGGGTATTTTGTAAACAATAATCACAAGCTGTAAATCATGGTTTTATTTCAGTTACCAAGGAACTGATTTTATTAAAAATGTTATGAGCTAATACGCAAACTATGCTGTATCTTTAACAAACTCACTCCGCCAAAATGAAGGCAGTGAGGTTCCTCAAGGGTTTTGGAGTGTGCATTTTTTAGATTATTTGGGTATGGGTTATTAAATTTAGAGAGAATCCATCCTTCAGTTAGGCCACAAAAAAATGTCATGGGCATACAGGAAACTTTAAAATTCTGGGTCTCCTTTACCCAATTCAGTCACATTAACTCAAATATTGCGTGTTTGTGTATAAAACTATCAACAAAAATGCAATGTCAAACAACAAGAAAACAACCTTAAAAAAAACATTCTTGCAGTATTGCTAACCTCTGGCTTTCAAAAAATCATAATTTGGATTCCAAAAAACCCATGACATTAGTTGAAAAATAATGAGATTAAAATGTGTATGTGTTCTTGATATGCCTTCTGGTTTCTGAACTTGCAGGTTGCACTTCACATTTTCAAGTTTTTCTCCATGCTTGCAAGGGTTCGAAACAGTTGCGTGGGTTTTTTTTCCTCCAAGACTTGCAATAAATTCGCACAAGGGCAACACTGCTCCTGTCACTATTCAGATTGGATTGAATCCTTAGATGCTGAAGTGGGGGAAACAAAATTAAGGAGCAAGATCTTTGGACTAACTCGGTCAGCACAAAGTTGTTCCTCTTCTGGTCTAACCAGATAACTGGGACCCCCCCCCCCCTTGCACAGTGTAGTACTCAAGTGGCATAGATCTAGCATAGAAGCTGTCCCCCAGCCCACATTATAGTGGATTTCTGCAGGGAAAAGAAGCAGAACCATGTTGCTCTGTATATCAGCTATGTCCAGCTGCCTGAATGACCCCTTGGAGCTATAAGCAGCTGGGGGTAAAGCACAGCAGCTCTGAGACTTCATTAAATTATACTAGGGATGGGATCAGCCACTAACAAGAATTAAGAGAACATAAAATAGCCATTGTAAATACAGGTGTGGGGGGATTCTCTGGTACGAATAGAGTCAGCATCGTTTGCGGAAACGAAGATATGACTGGGACAGACCTGTGCCTTGGCTGTTAGAACATTTTCTATGAGCATTTAGCAGCCAGGCACAAATTAGGGTTGCCTATATAAGCACCAGGGATTAAACCAACTAACAAACCTCTGCAAGCCTCAGGATAGAAAAGCTGCACCTATTCAGCCCTCATAACCTCAGCCGACGTGCAGACATTAATTTCCAGAGGGGTAGCCGTGTTAGTCTGTGTACAGCAAAAAATGAGAGTCCTGTGGCACCTTAAAGACTAACAAATTTCTTTGGGCCCACGAAAGCTTATGCCCAAAGAAATTTGTTAGTCTTTAAGGTGCCACAGGATTCTTGTTTTTAGACGTTAATTTGTTTCCAAGAGTTGTTTGGTGGGAAGAGCTGAGAAGGGAATATCCACAAATCCATGGTGGGATGGGGAAATATGGGAGGAAGGAGGAGAGTGTGTGTCTGAAGGGTCTCTAGTTTTGGTGAAATCAGAAAACAGTTAGTCTTAAACCACCCTGGGTTACAAGGAAAGAACAGTCAGTTGTGTTCATTATAAGAGGTAGTGAATGGTCTATGAAATATTTAGAAAGACTGAAATACCTGCTTTGAGGATCCATCACATTCAGGCCATGCAGACTGTTCTGTTGCAATGACCTTGCTCACTTGAAAGTGGATGAAAGAAGTGGTGATTGCTGGAAAAGTCCAGAATCCATATCTGACTTTTCAGGCTCTGTTATTACAGGAGACAGATCAGGATCCAATATGGCCTCCTTGCCTGAGCACATCTGCTTTTCCCCAGCTGTTAACTCTATCAACCTTCCTTTCAGCCCTTTTTTCAAGTATGTGCCTTTTAAGACAGTGAGAACAGTAGCAGATCAGCTAGGTAGTAATGTAAATATGTCACAGTCTTGCTATAGAATGGAACATTCACACACTGGGTGCACAATGTCATTCTCTAGCTTCACAGCACAGATGGCACCAGAGGACTGTTTGATCCTTTCATGCCAGGAGTCGAATTTTCTTGGCACAGCCTCCACTGCTGGCAGTGGCCACGCTGAAACTGCCAGTACTGAGAGCTAAAGGTTTTTAAAGTGTTACTCAGAGGACTAATTGGGGAGAATGATGGCTAGATGGAGAAGGGGGTGATGATGCCCATCATATTGTCATGCTATACACCTTCCTTTAGAGGTAGAAAAGGCGACTTAAAGTCCTCCTTCATTGTGTGTAGCAAGATTCACAAGAAGCTCTATTTCTTTGCCTGTTATATAACCCTAGGAATTCACTCTGGGAAATTTGGTTTCCCTCAAGAACCTAGTTTCTTGGAACCATGCTGACCCCACACAGAAATTATTCTCTTGCTTCAGTGCTCTGTCACAATGACCTTCCTTCTGGTCAAGGAGGACTGGTGCAGCCTGTCTTCTGAGTAGATCAGTACTGTCCTTGAGTCAGCCAGAACGATACCCGCAAAGCAAAGTTCTTTCCTCTCTGAGCACTGAAGGCTCAACGGACACTATCATGCTGACAGCTACTGCTCACCTGTGGGACAGTGACTGGTCCCAGGTGCTGAGTCCTGCTTTTCTCTGTTGACAATATGAAGCACTAATCAGAGTGTGCGGAGGCAGACCGCATCTTGGCATCCTTTACACACAGCACAGCATTAGTTCCAAATATATGGATGGAACTGAAGTTTTTGAGGTGCAAGCCCCCTTTTTCTGTGGGGATGAGAGTCTGAGGAATGAATTGAACTCGCATCCTGCAAGCAAGCTAATGAGTTATGACGGCTATCTTTAGCGTGACCTTGAAGTATGAAAATAAGAGAGTTGGAAAACAGAGGGGGCAAGCATTGCTCGACTTGGTAGTATAATTGTATGTGACAAGTACAGAGCAGAGCAAGAAATGAGACCCCGTTTTGTTCCACTCCCTTCAGTGGAGGTTGCATAGTGGACTTGCACCCATGTAAATGAGAATAAAATCGTACTCAGTTTGTTCTATAGGATAAGTAGAGAGTCTTGTGTAATGGAGGAGTATTGTAAATGGGAGGTAAGTCTCTGGAGATAATGGACGTTACAACAGAGCAGATGTAGGGATGCAAAGCGTGCATGCCCTAGGCTGATGGTGGGGAGGGAGGAGTGGACCCCCGCCACTTTCTTGGTCTTGGTGTTTAGTTGGAGAGATCCTGACAAGGCGCAGATTCTTAGAAGTCAGAGATAGCAGCAGCCTAGAGCTCATAAAAAGGACTCTTCAACTTGTGAAAGAGATTATTTTGCAGTTCACTCTGAATTTGATATGCTTTTTGGCAAGTGTTTGAAACAGTCATAGCTTTGGCAATCTTTCGCTAGCAGATTTGAAATGTTCAGTCCTTAAGAACTGCTGCATCATTAGGTTATGCAAAACAGGGTACAATTTTGTAAATATGCCATCTTGTACTGATTTGACATTTGTTCTATTATCTGAGAATATGCCAAAGGGAGAGAGACCTTCAAATTTCAGCCAAACCTTAACTTGTTTGTTGAGTGCTGATAAAATGGTGACTGCTGTGTGATCTTTAGCGAAGCCAGTTATGCTCCGTGTAGCCCAGCACTGAACACTTGCACTGACACGGGCTTTGAGATACGTGGTTTGTACAATATAACTCATGAAAGCAAGTAACCATGCTGATACATTGGATTTATTTACCCTTGAATGTATCCTGTGGTCTGATTCTGTATATCAGCTCTCTCTTTGAGGTGTAACTGTGGCCATCTAACCTGATAGTGCTCCTTATTTTGAAATCTCCAGTGTTAGAAGCAAGAGATTCATATTCTGCTACCTGGGTTTGCTTGGGTACATGGAAAAGCAGAATATGACTAAGCCCAACCATAATAGCCAGGTTTAAGAGATAATCCGTTGGGAAAGCCGGTGGCTTTCTGTTTTGCATGTTCTCTTAATTCTTGGGAAGTATTTACAGGTGAACCTCTTTAATGTCAACACTGAGAGGAAAGAGGCAAAGAAAAGTGGATTTGATAGCTGGCTTCAGACTGCCTAAGTTGGTCAAGAAAAAGGCCTGAAAGTCACAAAGAGTAGAGCCAGAAGAAAATGATTGTGCAAGTCATGCATTTTCTCTCCCTCCCCACAGTGTTCTCTCTTCTCAGCCATTGATAAATAATACGGGTTGATTTGCTGGAAAGGAGCTCCTAACGTGATTAAACAATCGAGTATAGTTAGCTGGTGCATATGTGCATGTGGAAAATGTTCCACGCAGTGAATGCTGCTTAATTGGTTTTACCTCTGAACCATTACTTCCCATTTCTCATTCTCTCCAAATGCTGCTGTACTCAGATTTCTCCTGGCAGAATTACCTTGCCATGGCTGTAGACTTTCCAACTTTGATATTTTCTAGACTTTCTCATCACACCTCCACAATACCAACTTTTTTTTCTACCACCACTGTATCCAGCTTTTAGTATGTCACTGGTTTCCACACAGTTATTCTGTCCTTACTGATCCATCCTCTACACTTACTCTGAGTTTGATAGTGAAGTTGGAGCAGTTTGTTGGGTTTTTTTCTCTTTGAGCTTGGGACTTTTGTATTTGTTTGCAATTTACAGCAGCCCTAATTCTCATTGAACAGTATTACATTATTCTGACAATAAAAAGTGGACTTAAAATGGACTAAGTCACATTTACACACTTTTTAAGGATACTTGAAACTAACAGACAGAGTGTAAACAGGCATAAGTTGAAATGAGAATCACTATGTATTAGTGTTTCTTTGTACCATCTTACATTTGATAAAAACCATGAGGAGTCTATATCTAGATCTAATTTTCTTACTAATAAACAATCAAATGTCATATTATTAAAAGAGACAAACACAGATTCTCATTTACACATCTGCACCTTACACTATATCTTTTATGTAGGTAATACAAAAAAGTTTACATATACAGAAACACTGCTTTTGCTAGTCTAACATTGCTAATGGATGGAAAGTTGTATTTAAAAAAAAAAAAAAACTTATCAGGGGAGATGCTGCATTTTTGATCAGGTCTACTTCTTGGTGGTCTTAATGAACATTGTCCTACACACTTCCTTGCTCAAATAAATGAGCTCCTCTTCAGTCTACATTGCCTCTGTTCTTTACAGCAATTGTTTGCGTTGTAATTACAAGTCCCAACAGTTATCCGATAGCTAGTTAACATACTATTTTCAGTGCTTTAAATTTGTCATGATCAATCTTAGTCACTGCTTTTCTCATGTCAGTATTTTTCTACTTCCCAAACTGTGACCTAGCTTCAGATTATGGTTTTGGTTCGGAGTTATTTTCTTCTTGAATTTCATATTCTCCCAATTTTTATACATCTATGACTCACCAATAATAAGTATCTTATCTTTTTGCTTAGAAACAAGAGGTTCTGAATATACTGATATATCAATAACTATATTGCAGTGTATGTGTTGTTGAGGAAAGTGCTATATAGTCTCAGAAATATCCAGTATATGCTACAATAGGATGTAATGTTGTCATGGTAATACATTATTTAATTATTTGTTTGCTGAATAGCATGGCAAGTACAGTGCTACAAGCCAATAACAGCATGTCAGCAATTCATTGTATGGGGGCCTCCACCATAACTCTGCCCCACAGGAGTTTTAACTCAAGTTACTTTGCAGATGTACTCCATATATATACCCCAAACCAGAGCAGCACATTGTGAATGTTCCCATGTAAAGTACAACACTCTTGTGCATATCTGTACGAACATGTTATTTTATTTATTTTTATTCAGAGGACCTCTGATTATGTTTATGTGGGAAACTGAAGCGAAAGTCAGTTGATGGCAAGCCATTTCTTGAATAATAGCACTTTTTTTTTTTCCCCACAGAGTTCAACAGTCATGGCCAGAGCTGAAAATTTCAAACAAGTTGAGTATCTCCTTATTCACGGAACAGCAGATGGTGAGTTGCAGCTAATTAGACGTTTTAGTGTTACAGACAGGTTTGCAGTTTTACTACTGACAAAACAAAATCACGAAGGGCAAGGCTGTTACATTTACGTCAATAAAATAATCTAGCTTTCCACAACTAATTTGTCTTCTAGTAAGCAGCACAGCACACTTGTATCTTTAACAATCCTGCTTGTGTGTTCTGTTCATCCTTTGTTTTTCCCCAGAGTGGGGTAAAAGCCATTTCTGCATTACCTTTTTCTTCTCTTTTTTTATTCCCAGATAATGTTCACTTTCAGCAAGCAGCACAGATCTCCAAAGCTCTTGTTGATGCCGAGGTGGATTTCCAAGCAATGGTATGGCTCAATGCTTACAACGAATGTTGTCAGGGCTACAGTCTCCCTTCATAGCTACCTGGCAGAGCTGAGAAGAGAATGTAGTTCTTACTTTTATTATCTTTAAAAGTATGCATGTATTACAGGGAGGCATAGCTAGCAGCTGCCCTATTGAGGCAGGGTTTAGATTTGTACTTAAACCAGGATGAAAATCTTTGTTTCAGCATCTGAATTTAGTCACCAGATTTGGCAAAAGAACTCCAGAGGGCACAGTAATTTCTTGTATAATTTTTTACTCAAAAAAAAAGGATCACTTTTTCACAGGGAACCAGGGAAAACATGTCTCTTTGAAATGTTAACCCATTCTCCTCTCATTTCTTAGGGTTCCTTTAGCGGCATAAACACAGTCCACTAAACTCCAAACTTGACATACACACCAGATAACATCTTGTGTATGGGCCACAGCTGAAATGTGTAAAATTAAACATCAAAGTCTTTTCCCTTCCCCAAGATAATCTTGGTGTATCTCCACGAGGTTAATGGACAGAACTGTTCATGTCCATCAGCTACTTGGCTTTTCCTGGTGCTTTATGTGGCAGCTGCCTCTAATGAAGCTGTAAGATACCAGCCGAAGAACTTGTGCTGCACCTTATACTTTATCTTTTCCCCCACTCTGACCTTGCCTGCAGTGAGGGACCTGAAGGAGGGAAAAGTGAAGCCAAAGCTGTGACAGACACAAACAGTTGCTTCTTCAGAGAGGTGGCATAGTAGGGTTAATAGGGCTGTGAGGGGAGAGTACAGCTCTGAAAGTTACCAGGAAAGAAGTCTTCTCCATGGGGCTAGGAGGCATCTGGGCTCTCTAGCGGGTTATACAAAGGATAATGCATATCAGCATTGATAGCAAGCCCAGTGATTAACTGTCAACACTGACAGACATTTACTAAAAAACCTGGAGAAATAAAACCGTTAGCCCAGAGTTGAAGCTGAAGGAGCATATCCCACTAACGACAGGAAATGAGACTCTCATCTGCATTTCATTCATCCAGGCCCCTTGTCTGCCTCAACCACCTTTGCCCTCTTTCCAAAGTAGGCACCCTGGGACTCTGATAATTTGAGAGGTTGTTCGTCTCATTTAATATTTATATTGAGATTTCTATAGCATGTATCATTATATTGTACGTAATTCTGTATGTAGCCAGATATAATATTGTTTGTTTTCTTTTTTTCCACAGTGGTATACAGACAAAGACCATGGCATTGGAGGACAGGCACACAGCCATATTTACACCCATATGAGCCATTTCATAAAGCAGTGTTTCTCATTGTCTTAGCATCAAAATGGCATTTCATACCATACCGGAGTTTCTTATCAAGTTGTTAATAATGGCACTTTTCCAGTAGATTCTCTCATCTAAACTTGCACTGAGCCAACATAACTGTTTTTATGAACATCCAGAAACAGTTTTTTAAATCTTCAATGACCGTGTACACAATCATGTCAATTTTTATGACAACCTGTGTTGCTAAGCAGCAATTGCATTTGTATTTAAATTTGCTTTAAATTAGCACAAGAATGTTTACATGTTATTTGCCAGAATCCTTTTTAAAAGTGTGCTGCTTACACCAATAACTTTTCATATTTACTACTTTTATTCTAAAATGGAAATGGTCTAGTTCATAGACTGATGATTGATACTGATTAATAAATTACTCATATGTTCTTAAACAGAGTCTGCTAGCTGTTTAGAGGGCAAAGGAGTCGGGGGCCTAGAACAGAAAGGAAGTGAGCCCTAGCAGAGACTTACTTGGCTGAGTTTATCATTTCAATGGAAATCTATATTTAAGCATTTTTTTCTGATTTTTATCAATTTGTGTTAAATTATCAATTTTAAGCCTGCTTTTTGAAGTTGTGTAAATTTCACAGTTGAAGGAAATTAGTGGGGGAGTCAGACAATTATTTAATGACACTAGATGCTGAGTTTCAAAAAGCTAAAGCTTTATAACCATTAACACACACACTGACACTATTACATCTGAAAATATGCAAATATCCTTAAATCAAATTAAATTCTCAAGCAGCATTTTGTGCATTTTGCCTGTCTAAATTTTGATGCAAATACTTTTTTTCGGTTTGTAAGTATTCAGGGAAATTGATGTTTACCAAGAAAAATCACATCCTTCTAAGCCTCATTATAACCTGTTGGAGAAAGCTCAGAAGACTAAAATACAGAGCTATTTGACATCTATTGAAATCTGAATATTTTTAGTGAAAATCAGGATGAAATTTTCAACTTCTTGCTCTACTTAAAACAGCAGTCAGGGAGATTTTTGTTAGTAATCCATTTCTTGCAGGAAATCCTGCTCTCTTTCCCCCCCGCCCCCCCCACCAGATACCATCCATTTCATGAGATATCTGTGTTACAGCACTTTAGCCATGCTATGTGCATGCCTATATCTATTTGCCTTGTAGGTCACTAAAAAGACAAATGAATGGTCATTATGGAAAAGCTTTCTGCAAAGCCCTTGAGTGATATCTATCAAAACAATGGGGTTCAATTCCATGAGTGCTGAAGGGCAAACAGCATTGGGGCACTTACTGACTTTAATCAGACAGCCTGATACTGACTTTTATGGGAATTTGCTTGAATTCAACCTGAACAAGGATTTTTGTCCCATTGTTACTTAGTGTAATCTTGATGAGGCAGGGATTGTATCACCTCGGGTGTTATATACAACACTGGGCGTGTTGCCAGTGTTTAATCAATGAAAAATGAAAATAAAGACTGAGCATCTAACAACCATTGGGAACAAGGACTGGATGGTGTCTTTGTATAGAAATGTGCTCCAGTGTCTGAGTTTTTCACAACTTGCCTGTAAAGTTCTTTGATTTATCATCAGGCTCCACTTAAGTCTTCATATTGGGAAAATCAGGAGTAATATGAGCATTGTGGCTTTTAACAGAGTGCCCTGTACCCAATTAAGGAAAATGCTAAACCATTTGTATTAAAAGCACAAAAGCAAACTTTGTAATGGAATAATGGTATAATTCTGGTACCAAGTTCTGTACAATATCATAGTCCTTGAGCTACTAGAAAACTTAATTCCAAAAAAATATACATTTTTGTAATGAAGGAAACTTAGTCCAGTACAATAGTCCCCCCTTTTTCTAACTGTGTTTAGTCCTTGGTAGTATCATGTAACACAGCAGGAGCTGATTATATTAAATTTAGCACAATCGTTTCTAATATATACACCCATTAGGTAGTTATTACAGGTGCCTGCTGTGTTAGTAATGTTGCTAGGGGTGATTCCTGAAGTGGATAGATAAAAAACAGGAGAGGGAGAAACAGAAGTCAAAGCGGCTTTAACATTCCCTTCTCAGCGGAGACAGACAGGATTCTAGTGGAAACAGGGTTGCACTTTTCACAAACAAGTATTTTGAAAAATGTACAGGCAGATCAGCTTTGCCTTGCTTACGCAAACAAAAACCTACCACGAATGAGATGACCTACGTTACAGTGGTGTTTCTAGGTTTGCTGAATAACACTTGTTAGCACCTTCTATCTAAAAAGGTCTTGCAGGAATAAAGTATTACCTTTCTTCTAAGAAGTAGTAACAGCCAGTTGACTGATGGCAGAATGTGAGAGAATGAACAAAAGATCCTATTCACTCGGGAAAAGAAAAATGAATCAGAATGGGATTACAGCAATTAGGTATGCGGAAAGCTATAGACGTGATAAATAAATCAAGGAACTCTTCCTCCCTGAGGGATGCAGCGGTGCAAGTAACAACTACCGTTCTTAGAAGTGATAAGAAATGTGAAAAACTGTCAACCATGAGAAGCTAATCTCTCATGTAGAAACCATTTTTTTTTATGGGCCACAGACCTACATACGTATGTCTGAGTGCTTCATAACAGATAGTACAATTTTTCGCCATGTGTGCTACAGGAAACTTTTGTTTGGGCAGTTTACATAAGAAATACATGCTCTCCTCCACCTAAGCTAATGGTGCTAGTAAAGTCCTGTAGATTCTAGACACGCCATTGTGTTTTAGGACATTGTTCTGCCTCATAGATAAAACCATTTATCTTAAAGTATTATGTTAGTTTTCTTAAATGGCTCCCCCTAGGTGATAAGTAACTAATAAGACAGAGTGGGAAACTACTAGGAAGTGTGAAGCTCTACTATTAGCAGGGTCTGACTGGTATTGCATTTATAGCTTTGGGGCACGCAAGAGCAGTACAGTGGCCTGGTTTGATCCATCTTACACTCGCGGCCCCCTGAACATGTGACTACTCCAGGGTACGGCAGAGCAGAACGTCAAGGGCCAGCATTACAAAGGGGATTTAAGCACTGGCGTCCAACCATTAGACACCAGTGGCATTTACAGAGTCACCACGCAGCTGCTACCTGACACTGCAGATGCTTACGATTTCATCGGTAAAGTCCTCTAGCGTTCTTCCTCTAGGATGTGCAAAGCCGCCTATACTCCTAGTCAAGCAGCGAAGCACCTCACACCTCTTCCCTGGTGGGATTTCCAAGCTCGGCGTTCCCTTACCTAGGCTTGCTGAGTGTGCAAGCTTCGGCGAATTCCAGTTTTAGGTGCCCAACTCTTCCCATGCATTTTAAAAGGGACCTGGGTCCTCAAGGGTGTAAACTGCATTACCTGGGCACTGCCTAGAAATAGCATTGCAATGCATAAGTGGCTAGAGGTGAGGAACATTTTTTTTTAAAAAAAACTAGAGCTACAATCAGCCAAATTCATCCTTGCTGTAAGCCTTGCTCAGTCATTGTGTCCAAGGCTCATTCAAGCAAAGCTGAAGCTCCCTGAAATGCAATCAGTCTCTTCCCCTCACTTCAAGGCCAGCACTGAGTTTTCTCCAATCTGCCCATTAGGTGGGAATTAGGCTAGGAGAAGAGAGAGTATGCTTAATGTTGGGATGCCCAAATTTCTGGAGGAAGTGAGGGGAACCCTGGATGCAGGACCATTTAACCCAGCCTGGGAGATATTATATAAGGGATTACTATAAGCCAGTGAATATAGGAAAACACAAAGGCTCTGTCTACACTTGAAAGTTAGATCTACTTAAGGAGGCTTAAGTCGACCTAACGTAAGTCCATGTCCACACTAGGCTTTCATTAAGTCGACTTAAGGGGCTTCCTTAAGTTGACTTAATAAATACCACTGTTTAAGTCGACTTAATAGATAAGCTGATGTGTTAAGTCGACCTAAACCAGGTGTGGAGACCTTGGTCAACCTTGCCGGAAAGCCTCCGGGTTCCTGCAAGAAGGCAACTGCAGCTGCCCTGTCCCTGGGACCTGGGTCCGGGCCAGAAGGGAGCCACAGGCTGGGCTCCCTTCTGCGGGACCCAAGTGGTCCTGGCCGAAGGGAGCCCCGCTCTTTTCTCCCCGGACCTGTGGTGTCCGGGCAAGAAGGGAGCTGCAGGTACTCTGCTGACGGAATCCCCAAGGTTTCCCTGTCAGTGGAGTGCAGGGAAGGCAGTTGCTGTGCTACAGCTGACGGGATCCCCGAGGGTCCTGTCAGCGGAGTGTGGGGAAGGCAGCTGACGGGATCCCTGAAGTCCCCTGTCAGCAGAGCACAGGGAGGGCAGCTACTGGGCTCCAGCTGACGGGATCCCTGAGATTCCCCTGTCAGCGGAGCGCCGGTGGCTCCCTCCTTGCCTGGCCCCACGGGTCCGGAGAGAAGAGAGCAGGGCTCCTGACAAGAAGGGAGCCCCGGTTCCGACCCGTCTGCTGGGAAGCAGTGGGTCCGGCAAGAAGGGACCCGCGGGTCCCTAGAAGAGCTCCTCCTCTATGGCCACACTTAAAAAGTTGTCGACTTGTTAAGGTGACTTAACAAGGTCGACCTTGTCGAGGCAACTTAACAGAGTCGACAACTTTTTAAGTGTAGATAGAGCCAAAGAGCTGCCATCCAGTTCTGAGTCAGATTTGTATCTGTAACTTCTGTACAATGAATGGGCCCTTGCCTGCTGGAGCACGAGAGAAACAGTGTCAATAACTCTGGCCAGCAAGCATCATACAAATAAGCCGTGTGTGTACAGAACTGCAATCTGGACAGCATGGAACAATACATTGGCGTTTGCAGATGTAGAACTCAAACTTCCTCGAAGGCTGGAAAAGCAGCTTCCCCGACCCTGCAACTTGCTCCTGTGCCTGCAGGCAGGGCCGGGGTGGGGAAAAGAGTTGAGCAGTGGGCTTAGCATCCTCTGGGACACAGAGCAGAGGGCAGGATAAGTTTGTCAAGTAAATGCCTCACTCCAATTTGTTCGCCAAGCCACAACTCCACACACATAAATTCCTTAGCATACACGTGAAATGTTTCAAAACGTCAACTTGACGTGGCAGTGCAGATGTTTAAACCAAGAAACATACACGACACACTGTAAATGCCCTGCAGCCTAGATAATTGTGCCGTGCAATATAAAAGTGAAAATTAGTTAGGATAAATATTTATTTCCACATAACATTTCTTAGGCGTGAAAAACACAATATTCTATTCACATGTACACATTACTTAAACTTTTGTAATAAATTACATCCAAGAAATTCAGTAATTTTGACCAGGAATATGAAATTAGAAGTAAATACATAACACTACATTTGCATTATATTTTATGTGATTTCAAAATGTTGAGCTTAACATTGGAATAGCATTAAAATTCACACAAGTATAGAGTGACTGTAAAAAAATATTCAAATACTGAACAGAAATACAGAATGCCACGGAATACATTGATTTCTTAGTATTCTAAGAGTTGGTCATGTGAAACGTCTACTTCACTTTGATCATCTGAAACAGAATGTCAGCAATGTATCAAACCACCAGCAGAGCAGGTTTCTTCCAGGGATGACCCAGTGTTTGTACATCTATACTAAGTTTAAAACAACTGGAATGTTACAGTGTATCATCAGCTACACAGAAACAAAGCATTTACCCTTACGGTGTCAGCATTTCCCCTAAATTTATAAATACAAACAATTTTGTTTATTAAATGTAAATCCTTCTTTGCATCCATTAAATGATTTAAATTTTTTAATCCTTAGAAATGAGCTTAAAAGGGCTTTCATAATACTAAGAGTTTAGACCAGTGACCCTACTTACTTGCAACAGAATGCAGTTATAGTCTTTTCTGCACTAGCTAGAGTAGCAAAAGCAGCCTTAGAAGCTATGTTTTTTAATGCACTGGACACGGGATGTGAAAAGCCACTCCTGTGAGCTCTGTGGAGAGGTAACTAACATACTGGAAGAGCTAGGAAGCCTTAAAGCCCTATAAATTGATCATTGTAATGATTACAAGACTGCAGCCACTAACACAATGATGAAAGTTAATCATCTTTAGTAGTTTTTAAATTTGTTAAAAAATAACAAATAGAGGAATGTCCACATAACACTCCACATTTTTTGCTATTGTTCCAATGCACTATTAATCTAAAGCCTTAGCTTGCTGTCCTTATTTCTGTAAAATTTGGCTTTCTTAACGATTGAAGGATCAGGCCCTTCGGGGAAAAAAAATCAGTTTGTATGTAGTAGAGCAACTTATTTGTAATGGTTTTAAGCCACGTCTTAATTGGAAATTTTGAATTTTATTTTTGCTCACTATGCATTTAATGGAATAAGGCAAAGAGCACCAAAACCACCAATTGCCCATCTCTAGGTCTATTGTTCATGATTCATATCCGGCTAAGAGCAGGCTGTGATTATAAGCAGAGAGGTAACAATATAGGTCTGAGTCATAATGCATGATTTGATGGGTGGCATTCAAAGGTTTTAAGCAGTTAAACAGAAAACTCATCACTGGGAGGGCAATGTAACTGCATATGCCTGGTAAAGATTTATATTTACAAAACTCCCACTAGTTTTATAAAATAATGGGCTCACTGACAACATAATGCAGCTCTTTGATCTACCACTGCCACATTCAATACAGTACAATGTAAGATATTGTAATCACACCTTGCATTTTTACCAAGTATGACTAGTTCACATCAATGGACACGTTTCTTTTTTTAACTGTGAGAGAATGTTTTTATATATATTAGATAGGTGGTTTTATCTTCCCGTTACATACAAATCTGAAGATTTAAAATTCAAGGAAAACTGCATAAATACAAGTTCTGATAACAATGCCCTTACTACAAGACTAACCCCCAAAGTCAGTGGGAAAGATCACATGGGTAAGGATTATTCTAGTGAGAAAAGGTTTGCAGGGTTAGATCTTTTATTTTTTTTAAAAAAATCTTTAAAACTAACTTTTACTTAATTTGGGTCTTTTGAAATAATTGAGAAGCTAAAGAGTGGGGGCATGTTTCAAGTTTGTCTTGAATGACATTATTAGGGCTTCTCACACAGGTGAAGCAGAAAACTAAAATACAAACATACTAAATGATAAGTTACATTTGAAAGAAACTATGTTTACTAAATTGATTAGATGAATTCAGTATTAACAAATGGCTAACGCATAGCAAGGAAAGTGAAGGTTCTTGCATCGTGTACAGTAGTTTTTTGCACAGATAAGACAGTGTAGACATTTAGATGAAATGAAATAAATAGTGCACTACTTACATTACCTGTGCTAGTTTGGGATGAAAGACAAAGTTTACAATATATGATCAAATCAGTTCTATTAATGATTGTGGCACTCCTTTCATTTGTCTGTAAAAATAAATTGAAGAACAAGTCATAGACAAGTCTCCCGATCAACACCTTTCCCTGAGTCAGCTTTCTTCTCTCTTCTGCTTTCAGCACTAGGAAGAGGAAAATAAAAAAGAATGTAGGTTACAGTAGTGCTATCATATTTTTGCTAAAGCATTTCCCCTGGAGAAACAGACACACACACAGATTGCATTAACTTCATGCTTCATGGCACAAACTGGGAAGCAAGAGTGAAAATTGCAGTGTTCCATGGTAAAAATGATATTGGACAGTATTTTAGCAAAGAGATACATAAAGAATAAACTGCAAGTTCACAACTGTACAAATCTGTGATCATGCAAGCAAAGACAATTGCAATTTTGGGTGTGGGGAGCCAAATACAATTGTTAATGATTTTTCAAAACAATGATAATGGTACAAGTTTGAGAAAATACCTACATTTTTTAAAAAATGGCACAAACAAGAGGTCCCAGTATTTCGTTGCTATAACGTGTGTATTCGCATAACTTGCATATGAGCAACACTTCAAACAAATTTAATCTTAAAAATGGTGAGCAGTATTAGCAAGTTTGCAGGTATTGCATGGAAGCCTTAATTTTGAAAATTTATACAAAAAATAATAGGTTACATTTTTAAATGCCAGAGAGTCACGTCAGGTTCCTTGAACAAGATCTCTGTAGTCACACTAACAAAGTTCAGGCAATCAACCTTTTGACAAAGAATGACAAAGGTGGCTACAATACGTATTTCTGAAATTCAAACCTGGAGCATAACCTCCTAGTAGGAATAATTCCCTAACAGGAGTGAAGAAGAACCAGGCCAAATCTAACCACCACTTCAAGAAGGTGGGACAAATTTTCAAATCCAAAATTGCTCCTGTAAAATTTCCTCACACAAATAGTTCTTTAAAGGCACATGTGGTGTTTTCATTTAGTTCCATCAAGTTCAAACTCAACTCCGGGTCTGTGGATGCTTTCACCTATTTCAAGGGGTGCGTTTGGAAACAATGGAGGACTGCAGATGTCAGCTGGAGACAATTGCCCAGTTCTGTCACCTTCTCTGGAAAACGGTATCTCTACACTGCCAGGCTGTCTCATGGGTAGGCTGTAGGAAACACATGTCCCCCAACAGTCTGCTAGCAGGAGTAGACTTTTCCTTCTCACTGAATAAGCCAGAGAACTCTAAATGGGCTGTGCTGTTTGAAGAGGATCCCTCCCTTGCTGAGCCCCTCCATGTAGATCCTTTGGACTAGAGATGTAGCAGCAGACATGGCCTGTGGAGTGCCAGGGACAGAAGAGTCCATGGGAGAGCAGCTGAATTGTAGTGGCAAAGCAGTCATTTACCAAACCACTCCTCCCCTAAACCAGCTCTGCAATTCCATCAGCAATGCTTTTCTTTGTTTATTGTTTTAGCACCAAAGGGTGTCCTACATTCATGCATGCGAGAAGGTTTTGTATATTTTTGCCCGAGAAAGCCTTTACTGATGATAAATGATTTGTATGAAATCTTATTACAGTATTTTCATGTTTCTATTAGCCTCATTTAATCTTATTATTTTGGTATTGGGCACATTACTAGGGCCCTACCTAATACAGGGTCCATTCTGGTCAGTTTCACAGACAGAGGATTTGGAAATTAGTCAGGTTCATGTTTTCTGATGGTTACATCTGAACCATTAGGGTGTTTTAACCATGGGGAGCCCCACCCAAAAGGTGGTCAGGGGGAGGTGCTTGTAGGGGGGTTTGCAGGATTTCCCTCATTTGTGTGCTGCACCCAGAGGAGGCTCCCAGAGGTGGAGATGAATCTGATCACTGTGCTGTTGACTGTGTCCCACCCTGGGGCTCCTTGCTGCTCTCCTGACCAGCTGGGGAGGAACAGGACTTGGTCTTCCCTTGCATAGCTCCAGTCCAGGTGACGGGGAGGAATCAGACCCCCCCCCCCCCCTCTGGTTACCTCCATGGGCTGCAGGAAGCTCCATGACTGGGACAGCAGCTTCTGGGCTGCTGCAGTGCAGAAGTGATCATGTAATTCTGATCTTCCCACCGAGAGCAGTCATGCAGGGGAAGAGCAAACCCTGCTCATCCCCAGCGTGAGCAGGGCTAGCAGCTAGGACCCCTGGGCTGGGGTGCTCTCAGCAGCACGGGAGAGATCAAATTGCCCAGGGAAGGACTTATTTCAAGGGCTGAGATACATTTTTTCAGGGTCATAAACTTGTTAGGGCCCTAAAGAAAACATAAAAAAGAGGAAACATGCTATAGTAAATGCTTCTGCGGTTTAGGCTCAAAACCCATGAGTGCAACTGCCTTCAACACAAGATAGTGCACATTTTTCTCTTTATGGCAGAACACACTTCCCCGCAGGAAGCAGAACACTGATGTGATATTCCCTGATTACCTGAGAAGCCTCCTAAACTTTTCAGTGTGGTCCTCTTTCTATTACCTTTGTAAGCAGTCACTTATTTTCAACACTTTTCTATCCATTTGGGATCAAACCATGTCCGCATCTGTCAGCACAAAACTTCCATTGAAGTCAAGGGAAGCCACACACAAGTCCCTCAGGACTGAATTTAGCCCTTATTTAGGTTTTTTTCTGCTATGTCATTACTCAGCATGATATGAACATGCTTATGTTTACAAAAAATGAAAAGTTTGTGTACGCTGTTTCTTGGAATCCACTTCTCCCCGTGCTCTACCTATGCAGCTGAGACAAGGTAGGCCACTAGACTTGGCAGACATGGGATTCCTATAGCTAAGCATTGGGCATTTATGTTTTTTTTTTTAATTATTTATTTTGGTTTTATATATATTTATGGTTAAAAGCCTGAAAAAGAAAAATAAATGGTCCGATCCTCCAGTTCTTACACGAATAAGTACTTCAGACCCAGATCCTAGGGTATGCCTACACTAGCAATTTAGGTCAACTTAAGGACCCGTAAGTTGGCGCAAATTACTCCATGGCTACACCGGACTTTCATTAAGTCGACTTAAGAAATTCCTTAAGTTGACTTAATGAAAGCTTAAGTCAATTTAAGGACGGGGTGGACGGGGAGTAACCTTTACGTCAACTTTATTAAGGCCAGTTAAGTCGACTTAACAAAGTGGACTAAGTCGACTTAACTTTTTCTAGTGTAGACATACCTCTAAATTGTAAGCTGAGCAAAAGGAGTGCAGATAATCACAAGGAAACAGTAAATAGGGTCATAGACATCAAATTATCTTGAGACCCACCCCATGTCACCTCACTAATGTTTTGTATTCCAAATTCTGCCAACATAGTTGGGTGCAGTTCTGTTACAGTCCGTGGAGGTGCACCAATATATTCCAACAGAGATTTTGGCTCATATACCTAATCTCTCTGACATATGCATACATACAAACACATACCCTCAAACTCCTCATCTCTTTCTCATCTGCATGGGTGCACACATACTACTATGAATTTGGATGGCCAATTGTCCAAATTATTATTGCTTATTTTTAGATGGCATTGTAGGTGTGCTTGGCACTTGGCAGATAAATGAAACATTGCCCCTGATCTGACAGGCTTACGATCTCCGTTTAAACACAGAAAAATATAGATTTATCAAACCCATCACTTGTGGGTGAGGCCCCTGTATGTTTTAGGTTCACGATCAGCTTCTAGTGGAGGTAAGCAGGGAAAGTCCTGCAGGCCCCCTTAGATAAAAACACAAACACAGAAATAAAGGCTCCTCGGTAAGAAAGTTCTCAGCTAGCTGCTTCTCTGAATGGCTATGTCTACACTTGTTAAATGAAGTCGTCGACTTAACAAAGTCAACTTTAAGTCAACCTTGTTAAGTCAATTTAGTGTGTCTATACGGGATATTTAGGTCGACTTAAGAGCATCTACCCTAGATGCTTAAGGAGAGAAGGGGAGCCACGGCTCCCTGGCAGAAAGGAGCCCAGCTCCCTGGCAAGCAGGGAGCTGCTGTTTCCCCCGGGGACAAGGCAGCTGCGGGTGGCTTCCCCGAGAGCCTTCTCCCTGGGGACAAGGCAGCCGCGGGTGGCTTTCCCCAGGAGAATGCAGCTGCCCATGGCCAGGGCCGTCCTTCGGCGGGCGGGGGGCCGGGGGGGGGAGAATGGGGCGATTGCCCCGGGCCCTGCAGTTACCTGGGCCCCGTGCTGTTCCGCTCCCAGTGGGGCAGTGCGGGGCCAACACACGCCGCAGCCCCCACACCCACGGCCGCGCTTCCTCCTATTCCCTGCTGCTTTCGGCGGCCTAGGGTGGAGCAGACAAGCCCAGGGGTGGAGCACGTGGGTAGGGCTCGGCCTCTGGGCCGGCCTGTCCCACACAGCCACATGCGGCCGGCTCCCCGCGCCTCCGGCTTCAGCCTCCCAGCCCAGGGCCAGGGCCAGAGCCGGCTCCCCACGCTGGCGGCCTCTGCCTCCTGGCCCTGGGCCAGAGCCGGCTCCCTGCAACCGCAGCATCCACCTCCCGGCCTGGGGCCGAAGCCGGCTCCTCCGGTGGCCTCGGCCTCCAGGGCCGTCTCCCTGTATGGGGGAGCAGGCTGGTGGGCCCGCCATGCTCCCCTGCAGCGTGGAGAGATGGGGGTGGGGGCCCCGCCTAGGCCAGTTGGCCCAGGGCCCCGCTCCCCACAAGGGTCGGCCCTGCCCACAGCTGCCTTGTCCCTGCGGAGACGGCAGCTGTCAGTGGCTTCCCCGAGAGCCATCTACCCGGGGACAAGGCAGCCGTGGGCGGCTTCCCACTGCCTCTCCCCAGGGAAACGACCCACGGCTGCCTTGTTCCCAGGGAGAGGCAGCTGCACTCTCCTGGGTGAAGCTGCCCGTGGCTGCCTTGCCTCCGGGGCAGGGGGAGCCCCTTGTCCCCTGGGGAGAAGGGCTCCCTTCTCTCCAAGCCAGTTCCCCATAGCTCTAAGTTGACCATCCTAGGGCATTAGGTCGACCTAGGGCATCCACACAGCTTAAGTTGACTTAATAAGGTCGACTTAACGCTTAAGTCGGCCTAAAAGTAGGTGTTATTAAGTCAACTTAAGCTTTTATTAAGTCGACTTAAGGAAATGCTTAAGTCGACTTAATAAAAGCCCAGTGTGACGTGGACTAGTTTAGATCGACTTACGCTTCCTTAAGTTGACCTAAGCTGCCAGTGCAGATGCACCCAATAAGCCAGTGAGCCAGAGTATTTATTATAATCCAGTTTTGAACCCCAGCATGTTACCTGAGTGCATGAGCCTTGTTCAGAGTATCTCTGTGGAAACTGATGTAAAAATTCTTACTTTCAAGAGGAGGAGCACCAGTACCTCCCCTCAATGGCTATCACTGAAATTGCAGTCACTGAATTTCTGAGGTGGGAATTTTGGCCGGAGGAACAAGTGTTAACAAACAGTCCTCTAAATGCAGATGGGTATAGAGTCCCCCTCACTATACACTTTTCACCTTGCACAGTGGAACTACAGCAAGTCTGCTATGATTATGGCCCATATAGATGGTGGGAGATAAAATAAGGGTCACATTTTTATTTTGATTGATAGTAGATTGGTGCTACAATGGAGCACATGAGGAAGCTGGTTTAATGAAAATTTGAAATGAAGATTCTCTGGTCATCAACTGTTCATCTTGTTTATGCTGTTTATGGAACGGAATGACACTGAAAAAGCAGCATGCCATTTTGGGGTGACAAAATTCAGGATCACAGCTTATGTATTTCATTTCACTCAGTTTAGTGACGCTATCTGAAATCCCTCCAACACATACTTCATTTGTTCCCACAGCAGTGAAAAAGTCAACTTTTCAGGGATATACTTTGGCTTTGATCTTTGGATTTAGAAATCGAAGGTACAATTTTTGTTTTAAAATTACTACTGGACAAATAAAAATGTATATCTTGAAAGTAAACTCAATTTGTCATCCAAATAAACTGAACTTCTATTGATTCTTTAAAAACATGAACTATGTTTCAAGGCTTTATACACCAGGACCAATTTCAAATATCACAAAATAACACTGAGGATTCTGAAAGACATATTTTAACATGGACCACAAGTTTTCCATTCATTTTGTCTCCCCAAAAATTACATATAGTAAGTCAGTTGGGCTTCCGGAAAACACTATTTAAAATGGGAGAATGCTATCAAGGAGATTGAGGGACAGGGTCTTACCTTTGGGGAATCAGCTTCTAGAGTGATTAGGAAGGGGAGCTTATGACAGAAATGTGATATGAAATAATTAAGTAGAAAATAATGTTAATTTAAAAGTTATGGATATAGAGGAAAATATCTGTTACAATAAATGCTGCATATTTAACATATTTAATCATTTATATTAGTACTCTATGGCATCAATAAAAACACTCTCATCATTTTACAATACACCTTAATTGCATCTTAACCTTTATACCAAAAGGAAATTAAATTTGTTTGGCTGTTCTAAACAGGAGTTGCAAATATTTGGAAACATAAATAATGAAATAGAGTTTTGTTGCAATTTCAAGCATTCCACTCTGCCTTAAATGTACACGTGTAATGTTCATTAATATTACTGTGTGCTGCATGTGAACATTTCAGTTACAATGTTGACCATGTTGTTTTTATAGAATCAGAATAAATATTGTGTGATTTCCAGGTGTTCTGAGACTGTAGTTTGTTATACAGGCATCAGATATGCTGAACTGTAATGTTTTCCATTCTAGCATGCAAGTATTTGTAGTTCTGTAAGGTGATAGAGTTTATATGGCTCAGAATATTTTAATGAGACAATTTTAACTTACTAATAGCTAAAGATGTTTTATATTTCCTAGTTTTTCAATTTTAAAAAATTCTATGCTTTGCTTGGCACCAGTACATGACATTTAATAGATTAATAACTTAAAAGTTAAAACCTTTTAGAAGGAAAGCTTGACTCCTTATCCTTTGCATTCTCCGACGATATCAGCAATGTCTTCCATACGGCAGTTTTTGCCATTTCATCAGAAATATTTATCACAGATGGATCATCTCTAGACAAAAACGAACACATAATATCATGAGCGATCAGTCTTTGTTCTCTATATTACTATGCAGCAGGACTTGGTCATGGATGATTATGATAATAAATATATTAATATGTTTTAAATGATCTTAAAACTTAGGAATTATAATTAGCAGCTTCCAAATACTCCATTAATGTCATTTATTTTATTTAGCGCTTTACTCTTCCACAGAACTTGCTAATGGACTAAACCTGAAAAACTCTTGGCTTCTAGCACCCTGATCAGTTCAGTAAAGTAGTGTTTCTCAATGACCAATCAGAGGACTGGCATTGATCCCTGAGATCTAGCCCTGACCTAACTGAGGAAAGCAGCAAGCCAGTCCTTGGCATCAGAGAAGTTGATAAACACTGCACTAGACCATTCTAACCAACTCAAAGTGCCAGCTGCAGTGTTTTAAAACCATTGCAAAGTTGGAGTAATTTCAAGAGTTTTTAAATTATTTCTGAATGAAAATTCTTTCTATTAAAATAAAAAAGTATTTAAAAAAATCAGTAACACCCAGTAGAACCCTGTGTCTGTGGCCTTTTAGGGTATGTCTACACTGGCAAGTTAGGTCGATTTAAGGATGCTTAAGTCGACCTAAATAAAGCCGCGTCCACACCTGGTTTTCATTAAGTCGACTTAAGCACTTCCTTAAGTCGACTTAATAACTACCACTCTAGGTCGACTTAACGCCTAAGCCGCGCCTTTCCCTCCCCCGCCCTCCCCACCCACAGGATAGCCACGGCTCCGTCGACTTAACACCTGCCTGTGTGGCTGCAGGGAGTCGACTTAAATTTCTAGTGTAGACTCTCTAAGTTGACTTAACAAGGTCGACTGTAAGTCAACTTAAGTCGACCTTGTTAAGTTGACTTAAGAGAGTCAACTTAGCTTTCCTAGTGTAGAAATATCCTTAGGGTATATGTCTACAATGCAACTAGACAACCACAGCTGGCCCATGCCAGCTGACTGGGTTCAGCCGTAGGGTGACAGCCCAAGTTCTGGGGCCCTTCTGTGCAGTGGATGCACCAGGAGACAGCTCAGATATTCTCCGTTAATGGCCTGATCCTGCCTTCTTTTCTCAGGCCAACTTCCACTGATGTACTTTTCTTACATAAAATTTTACCTGATTAAAGATTGCCGGACCAGATCCCAAGGCTAGGGGTGGAACCTAGGACAGAAAAGCCTGAAGCACGAGGTTTAGGGTTTGCATACCTGTGCTCTGCTAACAGACATGCATCTTTTCTTTTGATAGGCCAGATTTCCCTCTGTTCCAAGATGAAGAATTGTCATAGTGTTGTGACATGATGGTGTTTTATACAACTGATTGATGCTTTTTCTGATCTTTACATACATCAACCCCAAACTAATCAGAAATGTATTTTACCTGTAATGACCCTCGAGAGGTAACTGAACAGTCCCCTCCTCTTCCATTGCTAACATACTTTGTTCTTCCTAGGAGGAAGAAATTTAGATGTGAGAGACAAAGTGACATTCTGAACATGGACCTTTCTTTTCTGTAATGTTAAATCTCTATTAAAGTTCTTTAAAACACAGTATGCAGTTCTAATTTTTTTTATGTTTGAAACATCTGTTGCTAAGAATACTGCATTGGAAGGAGAATTCTCTATTTAATGGTTTCCTTTCAATGCTAGACAGAAAAGTTTCCTTTGTACCAAAAAAAGAGACAAGATACTAATATATACTCAGCAAAGAATTTACATATCAGATTTTAATGCCATGTAAGAGCAGACATTTATGCTGCACCATTGAAAACCCAAGAGTCAGGAAAATCCAGGACTTAAGATTCTATGCACAATTTTACTCTTCAAGGCTCCAAAGTTAATTTTCATTGGAACAGAACAAGGAACCTGGGAATGGCAGGACTAAGGAAAATGGGGGTGTGTCATTGGTCGAACAGTTGCAGGTTCATGAAACCTTTAACTCCAAAAAACGATAACTCCTAAAACCAACATGCCCTGTCTGCAGTGAGAGGGCAAGGGCCACTTCAAGCAGCCGCTGGCCTTATTCCCTTTCTGAGTTCAAATCTAGTGTATCCCTCACATATATCCCAGGCTTAATAGAGCCTACATAAACTAAATGTTATACAGGGCCCAATTTACTCCAAGATCTCAGTCAGGTGAGCACACATTCCTCAGCTGAATGGGTAGAGACAAAAATTCAGTTTTGGCAAGACTTAACTTGATAAGGTCCACACAGCCCCATGAAATCTATTCACAAGAGGAAACTTCAATGTCTTTGGCAAGGGGTCAGGTTCCTGCAAATCCAACACCCTCTGCATTAATGTTATGTGGAAAATGAGGATGCAGGAATGTCTATATGCACCCCATTAATTCTATCCCTGTGGAGGCAACCTAACACATTCTTTCATGGCCAGTCCTCTAACAATGCCACCCAGTGAAACAAACAAATCAAGTGAACCTGGAAATAATAGCATCTTCATACCAAGAACCCAGGCAAGTCCTTCAAAGACACACATGCCTACCTTGACCAATGGAAACAATCATAATAGTCTGTGCCAAACCAATACAACATACACAACCGCACAGAGAATGAATCACAAGAAATTAATGCCCCATGCAATCAATAACTCAAAGGAAAGGGCGGGGGGGAGGGGATACCATTTTCATACCAGGGGGAGAATAAGAAGAGGTTTGCTTCTTTTGCGTTTTATGGGTGGCCCCCTTCTAGTGAATCCCCGCGTTTATTAGAAGGCTTGAAATTGATCAATAGTAACAAAGGGAGGCATAACAGTGGCTGACTGGCACTGTGACATCACCCTGAGATACTGTGCACATTCCAAGCCCCTGTTTATAATTTGGCACTAACTATAATGATCAGAATAATTTCCCACAGTGAGGAAATTTAAGCCTTGCCAAAACTGAATTTTTCTCCCATTTTTACTATTAAAGATGTTAAAAAGAGTCACCACTTTTATTTTTATTTGTATTTTATTTTTTATAATGGAAAAATGTATTTTGTTCATTTCCATCTTACTCAAAATGTTTTAACTGGTTAACTCTGAAATGGCTTCCAAAAATATGTGTGTATGTGGAAAGGATGAATAATATACAAAAGAAAACTTCAAGGCAGTGGAAAAAATTGTCCTAGAAATGTAAAGAAACATAAATTATGAAATTTGATCCAGTCAAACAAGTTTTTAGATCTTGTCAATTTTATATATATATACTCTTGTGGGTAGAATATTTCTATTTTTAAAATCTGTGTGATAACAACTCTCCAATTAATTCTTTAGACCTCATGTCAGAAGTTTTATTACTAGTTAATTTTGTCATTTCCAGGCTTCACAGCTTCATAAGTTTTTGACAGTTAAACAGTTTTAATGATAGCTCCAAATATTTAGAAATGCCAAAACATGTAAAAATAACTTTTTGAAATAGGCAGTGATTAAAATAAAGAAGCAGAAAAAATATTTTCCCAGTTTTGTTTTCTGATGCTGTGCTATCTGAAACGTGAAAGAAAGCAACACTAAGCAAAACATGGGGATGATTCAGATATGGCTTGTTTTCAACAACCTAAAATGTGAAAAAGGTACCTTGATTATTTATCATTAATTTGAATAAAAAAGACAACAGAGGTGGACTCAAATTTCTGGTTTGCATTAGTATATCAGTTACAACATGAAGTGGAATTAACACTTTATTTTAAATTTTGTGCTGATAGCTTTGGACATGTGTAGCACATAATAAATATTAATCATTAAGATATTTATCACTTATATAGCCTTTTTGGTTTTCTAAATATTTCATAAACATTACTTTCGCTCTGAACTCGTGAGAGACGACAAAAAATATTATTCCCACACTATAGATAGTTAAACTGAGGTAGAGAGGCTAAGGCCCAGATTTGTAAAGATAGGTGTCACTGTATTCAGCATTATAATGTTTCAGAGATTAAAAAGCCTAAATTCCACTGTAAAAGATATTTAGGCATGTAGAGCCAAAATCCAGTTCAAAACCAATGGGATTTAGACTCCTAAATTCCTAGTTCCAAAGGAAATCACTTTTAAAAATTAGATTTAGCCTTCTAAATCAGTCAGGCGTTAGAATGCTGAGTACAGCAGTGTCTACATGCCTTTAAAAATCTGAGCCTGAGTGAGTTGTCTGTCCAAGGCCACAAAAGAAAACAGTTTTATTTCCTGGATTTGAACTCTGAGGTTGCTGGTTCTTTATCCTAGGCCTGCGTTCAAATAACTGTGTTCATGCCTCTCTTTAAATCATGCTCTTCCCATTTCATAATTAGATACACCACTGAGATCTTCCACCCACACAGAATCTCTTTGGCTATATCTACACTTACAAATTAGTTTGAATTAATGAAGCTTAATTTGAACTAACTTAAGCCTTGGCCACACTAGGCTTTCATTAGTTCGAATTAAGGGCTTCCTTAATTCGAACTAATAAATTTGATTGCTTAGTTCGAATTAACAGTTAATTCGATCCATTAATTCAAACTAATCCAATGTGGCCATGTTAGTTCGAACTAACTGCTTAGTTCGAACTATTTAGCAGATTGACCTTCTTGCAACCGACTAATTCGAACTAAGCAAGTGCCCTGCATGGCCATGGCTAGTTCGAACTAGCATTCTAGTGGGGCCAGGCTAGTTTGAATTAAATTAATTCGAACTACCTAAAATTAGTTCAAATTAGTTAGTTCGAATTAACTAATTCGAACTAGCTTTTGTAAGTGTAGATATAGCCTTTGACCTCAGTATGATGTCATGCTAACAAAGGGTCCACACTAGAAAATATATTTGTAGAACCGGGGCTCAGATTTGTAACTCTTACATATGATATAATCAAGATTAAAGGGCCGACACAGTTAAGTCTACATGGAAGGGGATTCAGTTCTAAGATTTGTCGTAGATAATTTAAGGAAAACTTGATAAAAAAGAATTAGGAAGTGAACGATGAAAACCTGACCTACCTCTTTTTCTGCATCTTCCAGTTTCTTTTTCTTGCTCTCAGGCATCAAATCATCCAACCAGCTTAGCTCCCGTTTGGTAAAAAATAAATCCATGAGTTTTCTGACAAACACCAAAGCTAAAACCTGGTCAAGACATTTATTTCAATGGTCAGGGTATTGTAGGTAAATAGAAATGGCAAATACACTTTTAAAGGGACACTTTCAAACATGATTTTGTTTAAATTTGTGGTCAAGATGGCATGGCACAAGCATACACATACATGTTACACTGTCTACTCTGCTTTCCTTGCATACGTTGGGTTGGTGGCTCATCCAGAAGGGAAGCTGTAATTTTATTTCTTTACTTTGGAAGAGTTGATGCATTTTTCAGTGCTTGGGATTTTTTATTTTATTTTATTTTTTTTAAGGGTGCAGTATATACTGGGCCAGTTGATCTGCACTGTTGTCCTTTAAAGCTGCATGGAATACTAATCTTTTTTTAAAGTCAGTGATATAACTCAGGAGAACTGATTTACAATAAGACATAAAGCTGTCAACAATGAAATCCACCCAAGCACTAAACACCCTTATTGGATGAATGCTCGTTATGCAAAATTATCAAGTAGATTTTTTTTTTAAAAGGTGAAAGAGTATCATTAAGGACCAAATCCTGCTCAACTTTCTCATGAGAACAGAGAGTAGGGCTAATCACATGTATAAAGTGAACAAGATTTGAGCCAAATGGCAAGGTTTATATAGAATTTCACTTCAATCATGCCATGTCAAACAACCCTTACATATATTTTGAATATTTCTATATACAAGTAATGTTTTCTAGTAATTAGAATGTGTAAATTAGAAGAAATAACTTATCTTTTTGGGAAAATAAAAGAACATTTTCATACCATCATAGGAAAAACAATAGCAGCTCTTGAAACTTTTATAACCCACAGGAGTACAAGACAGCTCAGCTGAATTATGGTGAAAAGATGGACTTTTCGAAGAGGAACATGCCTCAGATAAATAAAGTCCGGTTGATGTTTTGCAGGCATCCAGAATAACTTTATTCTATCAAAAAGCTAGAAGAAATATAAAGCAGAGATTTCAGGTGCTAAATTCTAAGAAGTCCTGTTGAGCATGTGCAAACTGCAATTCTTCAAAGGCATATAACTTCGTCAAATGAAGGCGGATTTTGTTTCACAGGGACAACCAAACGCAAATTTGAAGTCCCTACTCCAAAGCATATGGGCACTAGAGTGATCGAAGGAAAAGGTCACAGAGTTTTTTTGACATTGAAAAATAACATATTTTTCACTAGCCTCGTTCTCAGAAAAAACTGAAATTTTCCAAAATCAATCAGTTTGATGCAGCCACCCAGCATGAAATATTTTAGACTGATTGATTAAAGTTTGGCAAATTTATAAGCAACTGGAAACAGGATCTTATAATGCAGGCCTCCATGTATCTGCCAGAGACCTAAGGGTCAGCCCAAAAACTCAGATGCCCCTAGGTATCCAGCAGAAAAAGGAGCCCCCTGCCGCTGCAAAGCCACTGTGGCTCCTTTCAGTGGCAAGCCTCTCCCCCACTGCTGAAAAAAAGCTGCTGCTGGCAACTCTTTTGGTGGCATGGGGGGAAGAGGAAGATATGGCGGTGCTCTTCCCCTCCAGCGCTGCCATCTCTCCCCCCAGCACCAGCGAAATAGCCACCAACAGTGGCTTTTTTCGGCAACTGGGGAGAGGGGGTTCTTTAGCGTGTTGCGCTCGCTGCCAAAAGAAACTCCCTGTCACTGAAAGAAAGCCGCTGCCGGAGGATCTTTCGGTGGCGCTATCGGGGGTGGGGGTGGAAAGGGAGACATGGCGGGGATGGAGAGGGAGGGTACTGCCATCTGTTCTCTTACCCCTGTGCTGCCGAAAGAGCTGCTGGCAGTGGCTTTTTTCACTGGTGGGGGAGGGGGAGCCATGACAGCTTTTCGACGGTGGGAGCCCAGTGCGCTCTGCACAGTGGGGAGCCCTTTGCCCTGGCGCTCTTAGGCACCAGGGGCAAAATCCTAGGTGCCATGGTGACCTGGCCTCTAGGATTTGTCGAGGCCTGTTATAATGGGAAGTGTCAGGCAACCTTAATAAAATATGACATTATCAGCCCTGCTAATAATGAACAAAATTAAAAATAAAGGGGACACTGTCAACTTGCAATCATATTTCCACACTTTGCACTAGTTGAAGTGACAAGTCACCCCTAAAGTATTTAGAGCTAAAGGGGATTAAAGAAAAATCTTTGCTTCTCTCTCTTACACTGTGTTTAGTCAGTGAGCTTGATAGCACTTCAGGGATAGCCTAGTTAACTGTTTTGTTGTTGATGGTGCATGCCCCTCCCCAAGGCTCTGCAAGGGTGCATCCATCTTGGACTTTTCACAGTGGTGCAGCTCCACCTGTGCCAGCCAATTTGGGGGAGTTTGTGTAGGCTGGGCACAGGCGTTTTTACTATGTCCTTTCACTCTGAAACAGTACATGAGATGCTACTAGTGCCAGATATGGAGCTGCAGCTGTGGAGTGCTTGGCACAGCTCAGAAGAGTGGGATGTTAAGAAGCTGTCTGTACTCCCCCAATCCTTGGCCAGCTCTGTACTGGCCTTGGCCCAATGTACAGATTGTTGCCAACAGCATTCCAGCTGCCAATCGCCTCCACAGCCATTCCAGCAGCTGGGAATCACTAGAGCATTCCCTTTTCCCTCAGCATGCCCGCCGTGATGGGGGAAGCAGGAGGGTGGCATAGGAATTGCTACAGTTGCTCTTATTTATCTGTGGTATCTCTTACATGGGGGAAATCCTCAAGAGGCTGGCTAAACCAACTGTAGAGCAGCTAAACAAAGAATTGGTCTATTAGCGTGTATGACGCTCAACTGGCTCAAGAGGGAGGATATTTACCATTAACAATAGCAGCAAAGTTGTAACAGAAGAAGCAGCAAGAAGGAGTGTGGACAGAGGGAGGAAGAAAGAGGCTGGACAGTTTGTTGCTCTTGGGCTCACCCAAAAGTCCCTTTAATGAATCAACAGAAGAGCAGAATTTATATTTTTTTAAATTTTCATGTATTCTATTTAAAGAGAAAATCCATCTTTTTTTAAAAACCATTTCCAGGAAATGAAACTTGGTGGCATCCCTTTAAGTTTGTATATGAAAGGGGAATAATAGAGAATAAAATAAAAAACCCATATTAAAGTAAACACAGTCACTAGTAGAGAAATGCGTTTGCGTTTCTAATATTCCATTTTACCTGAATTCCCTTTAGAGATGACGCACCCATGTAAAGAAATACCCCATAGAGTACTGGCATAGGAATAAACTATAGAAATGAGAAAAAAGAGAAGAAAAGAAGAACATAATGAACATCAGTTTGCATCTAAAGATATTTAAACTTAGTTTTAAATCAAAGAGCCATATTCCTGAATTAATCAAACCAGAGTAAATTCAGAATATCTCCCTTAAAATTAGTAGGTTTACTCTGGGTTTATAGTTGTGTAAATAAAGAGCAGAATCTCACTCCATATATCTATTTTTCTCTAATAGCTAGTTACCACAGTGTACTTCACAAAACAAAGACAGGGAAAATACAAGTGTAACTGTTCATATATAATATACTTAGATAGCTTCACATAAAATGCTGTTCATCATGTGACCTGAACATTGCAACCAGCACTCTCAAAAGACTACATTTTTGTTCATACTGTAAATAAAACAAAATAAATAATACTGCTAAGGGAAATTTTCCGTGTTGCTTGCCATTAAGTACAGTGCACAATTGTTTCACAGCTATTTTGCAAGTCTGACTATGTAGTTAAAATGTGCAGACTCCTTCTGGCATGAAGGATGTGGGCAGGGAAAACTTATCATATTTAAAAACCTGTTTTAAATGCAATGCATACAACATTTTGGTGTGTTGTTTTTTGTTTGTTTGTTTGTTTTTGGTGAAACAGGCTTAATACTATATATTTAAAACAGGATTGTGCAAAAATATGAGCATTAAAGAATGTATTCTCTGCCTGATGACCATACATAAGCAAAATCCTGATCTCTGTGAAGTCTATGGCAAAATTCCCATTGGTTTCATTAGGATGTAGATTTTGTCTATAACACTTACTGATATTATTAAGAATTACGTACACATATGGTGAGAATAGACCTCTAGTTATTTGCTTTGACCTTGAATCTGCAGGAAACGTGAGAAAGCTTAGCTGGTTTTTTCATAGATATCAACTATAGAATGCTCATTGGAAACTGCTTTTTTAACCCATAGATTGAGCATACAATGTTCTTAAATTATCCAAATACTGAACAAATTCAACTGAAGGGTTAAATTGACCAGATTTTGGATTTTAGATGAAAACTTGCAATTTATTCGAGGCTAGACTAAAGGTGAAATCATAGGCCCACTGAAGTCAGTTACAGAACTCCCACTGACTTCAACGAGGCCAGGATCTCATTCTAAGTCTTTTTGGTTAAAAAATATTAAATGCTCCTGCCTATTTTATTATGTGAATGTTAGAATAAATGTATTGTTATCAGATACTGAGCTATTATTGCAATCCCATATACTGGGTGGTAGCATATCTAATAGATTAAAGCATAATTAGAATGATATTCTTTGCACAGTATTCATTCTTCATTTATTTTTCAAAATGCATTACCTTAAGAACACTTGTCAAAAAGACAGATGAGCCCATTAAGACAAAAATCATGAGCCCTGTAACTCTTTGTTCCCGTATTCCAAGAAATTTGGGCTGTTCTCCTGGAGCAGAACACTCTGATTCCAGCTTCAGGCTGTTCACATGGGAAATAGAAAGGACGGTGGCAGCAACGAACCATGGTAATCCCATAATAGAGCATACTCCGAGCATGACTGCTACCATCAACAAGTCGAGATGGTATCCACACCCTTTCTGTTACAAGAAATAGCAACAAATAAGATGTAAAATGACATCTAAATGAAGAAAAACTCTTGCAGCAGGCATACCTAATTAACTATTAGAAACAATCTCAAAAACTCAAATGCCTAACAGAAAATAGTAGTCTTCCATGTTTTAGCCAGCTGAGGTCAGTGGTGAGACAAAACTAAAGTGGTTATATGTGGGACAGCTGTGTGGTTTATGTGAAATGAGCTGGTGGTTTTAATCTAATCCCTAACAGGCAAGTATCTATATTACAAATCTACTACCAAAATTGACGTAATTTGGCTTCTTTGCTGGTGGCCTCACAAGAGAAGCCATTCCAAGAGGTGGTCCTTTCATATGCAGATTTAGATACATTAGTGAATAAATGTGTGGATGATGTGTGGCTGCTCCTTTACCTGGACATGATCTGTGATAACCCTGGATGCCAATTACAAAGACTGCCAATATGCTATCATTCACATACACTGAATTCTCTTAAAAAACCCCAAATTTAGTAGAGGAGAACAAAGAGACATGTTCACACAGAAGGTTGAAACATACAACTTGATTCTTCCATCCACAATATATCACAGGTATTGTTAAATTAGCAGCTACAAAAACCAATTAAGACAATCAATCTCTATAAAACTACACACATATTTTTGTATGGTATAAAATGCTTTATGTTAAAACCATATCAAGTTCATAAGTTCTCAGTAGTATCCTCATCATGCTGAACTGAGGTTTGCTTGTGATTTTTTTTCCCCTTGAGATTTCAATCTGTGTTTCTTCTTTTGTCCATTGTAAAAATAATTTTCTATAAATTAAGAAAGTTGGTTTAAAAAATAAATCAGGTACTGTTCATTTTCCGTTTTCCCCAGTTACATTCTTAAAAAACACCATTCCATTGGTTGGGATGGTCAGTGTGAAAGAAATTCCATCTGTAGAGACTGACTGTTAGACAATCAGATAATCTGTTATTTAACTAAATCAAGTTATAACATTTCTGTACTACTGAGCAGATGTATGTGAAACACCTGATTCAAACATTAGGTGCATTCAAAATCAACCTTGGTTTGTGTTCAACTTGAATGTGAGAATGAACATTGCTTTGTATAACATTTTTCCATATGAAAAATGAATGTTTTGTCAAAGTTGGACTTTTTTCCTCCCTCTTTCCGGATATCCAGTAGCTCTCTGGATGTATTCATACTTCAGCAGGAAGCATATAGACACATGCTAATTCTGATTGAGATAATGCTCTAAGAATAGAAGGGTAGCCAGAGCAGCATGAGCTAGCTGCCTGAATATATAGGAGCTCAGATAGGATTGTACTTGACTTAACCTGTATGGTTGCCCACACAACCACAGCTACACTGCTATCTTTACTGTACTATCTCAATAAAAAGACAACACCTACCATCCTGGAAATTATACCTTTTGCTACTGGGTTGATGTACTCTCTGAGACTACTGTTCACCTTAGAGTTCAAACTTTTACTGAGAAAATCCGCATGATATTTTCCAAGATGGCACCAGGTACAACTTCCTGTTCTGATAAAACATAGAGCTCATGCAAATAACATGAACACGTTGAATCAGAATATCACCTGTAAATTCACGCAGATCACTTCTGACATATGAAAGTAACTAAACTATTTTCAAACAAACTTGGAAGGGTTTGCTACACAGACTACCAAAAAGCCCTCTAAGGCACACTATGGAAAACACAAAGGATGCGTCTACACTTGTAAATTAAGCTGACTTAAGCTTGCTTAAGTTGACTTAATTTACTCTGCGTCTACGCTACACTTTCCTTAAGTTGACTTAAACAGCTGCTTAAGTTGACTTAAGGAAAAGTTAAGTCGACTTTATAAAACCTAGTTTTAAGTCGACTTTTGGCTTAAGTTGACTTTCTAAAGTCAACTTAAGCCAGTGTAGACGTGGAGTAGCCCTAACTCGACTCTAAGTTGACTTAGGGCTCTCCAGGACTTCTCCACTGCCCTTCCTGCCAGGGTGGCTGGCACAGGGAGAGCCTGGCATGCCCCCCCACAGGGCAGAGCCCTGCCCACCCTGCCCCTATGCCCTGCCAGGGTCCCTGTCCCCCTTTGCCCCATTGTACCCAAGTACAATGGGGCAAAGGCTCAGCCCCCAGGCACTTGGCAAGGGGTGCCCCCCCTGCCACCATGGACCAGTCCCAGGTCCACCTAGCCCCTACAAGTCGACCTAGGCATCCAGTGTGGATGCTCTAGGTCGACTTTGTAGGGTCCCCCCAAAGTCGACTTAAAATTTAAGTGTAGACATGCTAAGTCGACTGAACAAAATCAACTTAGCTAAGTCGACTTAAATTAACAAGTGTAGACATAGCCAAAGATGAGGAAAAATTGATTTGGAAGCAGACAATTTATTTCCAAAGTTATGTTTTAGTTCTAAAATGAGAAGTGTTTGGGTTTCTGAAATGTAAATCACATACCAAAAGTGAAAATGCCATTTTAATTCATTTATTTTGTTTGCCACAGGAGACCTCTTCATACAAAGGTAAATCAAAGAAAAACCGCAACTCCAGCTCCTCTCATTATCCCACTAGCCTTACATCTAAACACAGAGATATGTTAACAAAGAAATTAGTTATGTGCACTCAAAGAAGGAGTTTAAATATAAATCCTAACAGAGACACCTTTTTTTTTTTTTTTACCTTCTGACACATTTTGGAGAAATGTATGCACTAATGCATACAGAATCAAGGAATTTTTCCCTGAATCTGAGGAAACTGACATATGGGAAGACAAGAAAGCATAGCAACAGGTGATGCTACACCAGACCCCAGCAAAACTAATCCACAGCAAGACAAGAGGGCAGCCAGGAGAGCCATCTGACGCCCAGATGCCAGTGCTGAAAAAATACTTTCCAAAGCTTGGCAGCAATTTCCTGCATCTGTCAAGTTAACCACATGCAATGCTATGGATTGACATGAAGAGCCAGGCTGACAAAGAGGGCAAAAAAAGAACATATCAAATGTCACAATCATCAAAGAAGAGACAGAACAAAGTGAAGGACGCAAAAACATTCGCTAAAATGATTTGGGATGAGATTGCTATTTATTAAAACTATGTCAGAAGAGGCCTAAATTTGCCCCATATACAAGTACAGAAACCTGCTGTTGAATTTTGCCCAGCAGTCTTAGAGAATGATGCCCCCTTCTCCTTTCTCCATCTGTAGACATCCAGAACATCAGAGAAGAGAACAAGAAGTGGTTCTATGTTGTTTTAAAATCTCATGGTGCCTCTAAAATTCCGTTTTTACACTTTGCCCTCCTGTAAGAAGGATGGGAAGGGAAAGCAATAGAAGGGAAGAAGCACTTATGGGAAAATTCAAAAGATATAGAGAGGCAGGGATGAAATGAAGTGATAAGAAAATACAGTGTCCCATGAAAAACTAACAAGAAGTCTGGTGGCACCTTTAAAGACTAACGAATTTATTTATCACATGAGCTTTCCTGGGAGAAAATCCCACTTCATCAGACACTTGATCTTCAAGTGTCTGACGAAGTGCGATTTTCTCCCAGGAAAGCTCATGTGATAAATAAATTTGTTAGTCTTTAGAAGTGCCACCAGATTCCTTGGGGTTTTTTTTCTGGACTAGACTAATACAGCTATCCCTCTGGAACTATGTCCCCTGAACGCATTCTCAAAATTAAACTCACCAAAACATGGTGTCTGGATTTCAAGAGATATTAGACTTTATTGTGTTTCATTTAAGGCACGTGTTTTAAGTTCTTTGAAGTCAATGGGTCTTAAGCAGGTGTTTAAAGTTAAATGACACCTGCTTAAGTGCTTCACTGACTTGAGGCATATGCTCTGAAGACACTTTTAAAGACCTGTTTTAAAAGAGAATCTCTGACAGAGAACACAAATTACATACACAAAGTTAATATACTCTGAATTCTCTTTAGTTAATTGAAAAAGATTGCTAAATAATACACAGTAAGTTAATTGTTCTTGAGCAATATTGAAAGTACATTACATAATGCAGGAAGGTAAAGTAAACATATAGCCTTTTGATTGAGTACCTTTAGTTTGTGTTCTTTTCTGTTGATAATAACAGCTGTAATCTGCTGGTCCATAAAGATAAGGATAGTACACAGGAGAGCTGGAATTATGGCAGCTAAAACTGTCCACCATGGATTTGGCCCCAGAGGAGTGATAAACCAGCCACGATCATCTCTGGTGGGCTACAACAACATAAGGTTACGTATGGCCAGATCAGAATTCTAGTGACTATTAAATGCTCTAACTTTGCAGCTACACACACAAGCACTATGTAGGAAGTTGTGTGTTTTATATCGAGATGCTTCTATGGATAATTAATATCTCTCTGTATAATATCACAGAAAATGCTAAACATGATACTGTAAAATAGTACCAGAAAGAGAAGCTAAGTAAAAACATAGCACTTCTGTAACAGTTATATATTAACTGGGATATTACAAACGTCATTGCATTTAGTAAAATGATAATGATCCATGATCTCAGGGGGACACCCAAAAACATATGATATTTTGGGATTTCGATGATTTGAGGAACACATGACTGCAAACTTCACAGCCTCTTGGTTGGGTCCCCCAAAATAGGGGAGCATGGGGGTGCCTGATGAGAGTCAAGGGCAGGAGAGAGAAGAAAAATAGGGCAGAGCAAATTATCTAAAGCTCTTTAGTTAGATGAACCTAGCCTCAGCACTTCAATGAAATAATTTTCCTTTGCTCCTATGGATCAAATAGCCAAACTTCATTTTTCTGAAACTATCCCATGGCCCAGGGCCATACCCCATATTACAGAGAAGTTCAGATAAATGAGGTTTGGATAGTTTATTATTATTTATATGTATTATGGTAGAGCAGAGGGCCATCAGTTAGCTCAAGGCCCTGTTGTGCTAGGAAATGTAGACACCAATACACACAAACAATCCAGACAAGAATTTCTGTTCACTTGTTATTAAATATCTGCTTAATCTATTATGTAGCAAACTATATTAGTGATGCAATACAACAGTACAGTTTATCAGTGAATTACCTTGAAAGCATTTGGAACCTGAAGCTTTGGAGACGGAATCCCAAGGGCGTAATCAATTAAAACCATGGACAGAATAGTGAGAAAGACAGCGAAGTCACTGACTATAGATCGCACCTAGAAATATTGAGCCAAATGTCATTTCCAGCAGTGAAAAACCAAAAATATCCAGGTAGGATTTGGGAAAGCAAATATAAGATGTGCCACTTTCATGGCTAAGGGAACATTGTGCTTAAGAGAGAGATGGTGCTCACTCCTGTGCAGTTTCAATTTCACAACATGGAGAAAGGGCACTAGGATCACAAGAACCCACTCCTGTTCATCCGCATTGTGGGTGAGCACAATGGCAGTCCTAACTCTCCCATGAGGATGCATGAGGCTGATACTGTGCTTGACTGGAGGATGGCTAAAGCCCCATCCTTCTCTTCATTAGCCAGAGAAGCACATTCAAAGGAGTGCATGTATTACGCGTTCTTCAAGGAGATGATGAAACACTTCCTAAGAATCTACATTGGTGGAAAATAACTGGCTTTGATATGGAATATAACATCTATAAGTTGGGAAATATATAAAGAATAATCATGTTTGTAGAGGGACACATCACTTGGAAACTGAGCACCATGTTGAAGGAAGAAGAATATGCAGTAGGGGGAGTGCAGTCTTTAGAACATCAAGCTATTTTTTGTCATAATTCCTTTTTCTGAAGAGTGTTGAGTTTTGAACCATTAGGAACCAAAACAGCTACTGAGCCACTCTTCAGTGTCAAAGGCTGATCTAAGCTGTTACTGTTCATCAGATTTTGCTGTGAAATACTTTCTGTCTTAAATATCAAGATGGAAACAGAGAAAAAGTAACAAAACCCAGATAAGTCAACAATTTCTCTACAAAACCCCAATAACTAAAGCACTTCACCAGCAAGAAACTATAAAAGACAGCAAGAGACTTGTTTTTTACAACAGTGGAAATTTATGCCTCCCCAAGATTTACACAAACATTTCTAGGTACCTTTGTCGGAAAATATCGGCTAGTCTTGAACTGCTTCAGCGTAGATGACAGTGTCACTGTAGAAAAGAAGAGGATGACTGACCAGAAGAGAACATCTGGAACATAAGGGCCATGATGTCCACAGGCTCGTCCAATGTATTCCCCATGAAACTTCCTGCACTCCTATCAGAAAGAACAGAGCAGGATTGTTTTGAAAAATTTTGTTGTATATATATGCTATTATATATGTTTCTGGTAAGTAGTTACTTTCCTAAATGAAACAAACAAGGAGTCCAGTGGCACTTTTAAAGACTGACAGAGTAGATCATAGAATAAATTATCAAATGCTGTAATAAGCTAATTTTTAAGATAGTTAACATTTTTAATTAAAAACCCTAAATCTTTATATCTGGATTGTATGGGCAAACTGTACTTTTCAGCTCTAAAGCTATGATGAAAAATGGAAAGCTAGAAAATGAGAATTGTTCATCTCAAAAAAGAACGCCTCATACACCCCATAAAGCCCTAAAGAAACTTTTTCCTAGAGATATTTAATGACACAATCACAATGTTATATCAATTAAGGATGGGCAAATTGGTTTGGATAAATATACCTTCACCTTTGAAACAAACTTTGTATTACTTTTAAAACAGTTCAGTTACACTTATGTTAATGTTTAATTTTCATATAGTTGCTAAGAAAGGAAACAAAATACCATGATAAAGGCTAATCTTGCTGCATTTCTAAACTTTAGTTGTGTGTTTTAACTTTATAATTTGAATAATGCAAAAGAAAACTATTCAGACCTACATATTTTCCCAGAATTGAACAAACAAATGCATTTACCAGAAGGGGGCAGCACACTCCACAAAATTCTCTTTGTTTAGGAAAAGCTGAGATGGTTTCTAACAAAGATCTGATAAAATTCGAGGAATACACCAAACAAAATGCTAATATTTCTTTCAGAAAACAGCTTCACTTCAAAGTCTGATGTGTCACATTTTGTCAAATGTTATCCAATTTATTTTGAAAAAGATAACATGCATATATGCTGCAACCTAAATCTCAGATGTGCATCTTATATAGCAGACACACCACTAGTAGAAATCTAAACAACTGATTAATAGACAGCCATAAAGACAGATGTGTTCAGCTTCCTATATAACGTGCACAGGCATGAGGGAAATCTAGGAAGATGTGAACTGTAGAACATGGAATCCTATTGTTCATTCACCTAGTAACGGAATATAAGAAACAGAGCAACCAGAACCGAGGGGTCCACTCTCTGTTATCCCCACTATGGGAGGCAACTTAAGTAGTAAATCGGTAAGTGACCATATTGTCAACATAAAAAATTGAGGCAGTTTTATGACATTTATTAGAGTCATGGAATACTTAAGTGCTCTACATTTTGGCACTCTGCCCTCCTCTATCTAGGTCAGAAAAGCTTTCTCTAAAGCAGATGAAAGAAAGGCAAAGCTTTGCCTCATTCACCCATGGACCATCTGCCTCACACTTCCCTCCTCTTTATGGCTCTGGTCACCACAGAGGGAAGAAAAAGGAAGGATGTAACAGCTACCAGGTACCTATTTTTTCCTTTTATATGCTGCCAGAGCAGAGTTTTTCATCAGCTACCCATCAGATTAATATTGTAGTACCATGGCCTGACAATTTATGACAAGCTTTGATTTTGCAACACACCCTTGCTATGGGATAAGAGTGAGACAAGGGGGTGCAAAACATTTTATATATACCAGTACAGCTATATATCTGGAACAAATACTCAGTAGGTATAAAAAACCTGAAAGCTTTGACTGTTTAAGTGAAAAAACAGGATATTTCAGGCATTCCAGAAGAAGTTCTCAGAACTCTGGGACACAATATGAAAAAGTACAACTGCCCCAGCCAGGGTTGGCAACCCAAAAGATAAGAAGAGCCATTTAAAAAAATTCAATAATCAGGTGTTCTGAGAGCTGTAATTAATGTAGCCTCCGAGTGGGGGGGTGCAGGGAGCTAGGCCAGATACCCACTGCAGGGTCCCCTGGTGAAAGGGGAGCCTGGAGCATGGAACAGGCTGCCCACCCAGAGCCAGGAACAGGCCATCCACATGGTCCCCCAGTGGTGGTGGGGAGGTTGGAGCCAGGTGTGGGCAACCTTCAAGGTCCCCAGTGGCAAGGGGGGGGGGGGGCGGAGCCATAAGGGGGCAGCCAAAGAGCAGCATGTGGTTCTGGAGCCACAGGTTGCAGACCCTGAACCAGGGCATACAGTCTCTATGCTGGCCTATGCAAAGGAGTGAATTTCACCAAATTTACTAGCTCTTACTAATGCTAGTATCAAGACTCCTGTGAGAGTACTCAGCGCAAACTGGAGATTTACAGAAATCTGAGCATATTCAGACTCAGCCAAGTGCTCATGTAGTTAATAAAAAGTACTTTACTTTATTTTCTTGACTCCTGCATATTGCTAAGCATTACACTTATGAGTCCTACCACCAGGAACACTAACAAGAGCTAAAACAGTGGAAGATACAGTTCTGTCTTTGTGTGACCAGAACAAATCACTGGAGGACAGCAGCGGCATAGTTGGTGTAAGGGAAAGTTTGTGAAGGACATCAAGAAATTTCAAATGGTGAATAAATATATAAATGTCAGGAAAATCAGGATATTTATTTGACATGCATGGCGGATACTGGAAAATCTGTTCAGTCATAATGCTCCCAATTTAAACGAGATTATTGGCCATAGGTCTTTGAGAGAAGGTTAGTTGTACATTCCAGAATCCCTCATTGTGCACAAGTTTACAGGAGTTTAATATAACACAATGGGGCTTAGGTACATGTATTGTTCAAACAGAATTGGTTATTTTACATCTAAATTGCAAATATATTCTGAAAAACACCGCCATAGCCTGCATACTCAGAATAACGAGAGAAGGAGTTTGCCCCTGAGGTGCTATCAGGTCTTTGCTGAAGTCTTTAGAATGTTCCCTCTAGAACACTGGGATCCCTTAGAAAAGTGGTTCTTACCATTTTCCACCCTGTGACCCCATGTTACAATACAAAAAAGTTTTAATCACAGCTCCTACATACACTCCCATTCAGTCATAAAGAAAAGGAACATGTTCTTGACCTTCTTTAGATCTTTGTGTCACTTCCCTGGGTTGGAGGACAATTCCCAGGTTGAAAATCTATGCTACAGTAGGAAGAATACAATATCCACTTAATTAAAATTTATAGGGTTTAGTTGACTAAACTAAGAAAAATCTCAGTTTTGCTTTTGAAAAATTTCCCACAGTCTAATTTTCTGCAGAGAAATTCATGCAAATTTCTGTAAAGAAAGACTTCATTTAGGGTATATGTCTACACTAGCAATTTAGGTCGATTTAAGGAAGGTCGACAAGGGGCTATGTCTAGATTAGAAAAGGTAAGTCGACTTTGTTAAATTGACTTAATAAGGTCGACTTTAAATTGACTTTAAGTCGACCTTATTAAGTCGACTTTACTTTTCTAATCTAGACATAGCCTTAGTGTCTATGATGGTAGCTCTGGATCTTCCTACTGAAGAAATCAAACAAGCTTGGTTCTTGCGAGTCCCATGAGCCTGCCCCAGTTTTCTTTCTTTCTAGACTGAACTGTCATTGGCTTTGTAATGGAATGATCATTTACAAAGAAGGAAATACTGCAAGGAAAAAAAAAAAAGAATGTTTGTTCAAATATGCCATCTACCATCAAGCTTCAAAAGCTGCTTTGGAAAAGAAAAATGAGAAGTGATAGGATCTCTAGCTCCAACTACACCCAGAAAATCTGTGTGTATGTGAAACAAGTCCTTGCAAGAGTAATATGTTTTGTGTTAGGTACTGTAGAATGATAGCTTGATTTCTTTTACATCAAGAAAACTTCAACAGTAACACAGAACATAGGTGACATTAAAGGAATGGGTAAAATGGACCTTAAACAACTAACTGGGATGTTAATAAACCTTCTCCTTCCCCCATCAGGACAGCCTGAACAGCTGGAAGAGTATTTTAGGGGAAATAGAAGCTTATATATTCCTTTTACACCAGGCAGCTTTGGTTTCGCCATCTGGTAGAATTGAGGTCAATTCCATTGTTATCATTCGATATGTTTAGACTTAATCTCAGTCAAACATCTCTGTTAGTATGTAGACAAATTTTCAAAGCAGTGCACAATGATGCACATTCTTGCTTTAATATGTACCAACAAACATTATAGAAATATATAGCAAAAGGGTTCTAAAAATGTTAATGATACAAAATCTACATTAATCTACACTAACCTTTATTCAGCAAAGTTAATAAGTACCTTATTTAAACAATACTATTACAGCTGGAGCAGTGTGATTTAGGAATGTAACTATAGCAGAAAAGATAACATTCACATTCATGGATTTATTAATTAGGTTTCAAAATGTCACTTACTGATACTGTTAGGTTTCCCCAAGGTATATCTGATGCAGAGATATTGTAGTCTTTCCAGTACTGCAAGGTCTTATTGCTGGGATTATCTGGCTCCAAACAACTACACCTGGAAAGGTAAAAAAAAGTATTCTTACTTACTTACTTAGGAAATTGAAACTCCATTATGCTTACAGCATTAGTATATTAAAATTGTGCTCTACTTTATAATATGATTTTAATTCAGGGACTTCAGGCTATTGAGCTGAAAATGGATCACTAATTAGCAATCCTGCTGGAGCATACTTAAGGACATGTGCATACATAGCACTCTGGTGGCACACGTAACACAATTCTCTTTTTTGCTCTATGGCTGTACTCCATATTTCATTAAGAGCCCTGACTTGGTCCTGAGTATGTGCCATTGCTATTAAGCCCATATCACTGAAGTTTCCTTCATAAAGATGACATAATATTCATGGCTTTAGACTATAGAGTCATACGTTCCTCATACTCTACTTGTGCTGTGTTTCCCTCTCTCTTTTATAATGTCTCTATATTTAAATCCTGACAAACCCCAGGACAAAGAATAGGGTTCTGCAGCATCCCCCAGACATGCTGCACTGTGTCAGCCATTTCCCCCCTTCCCCACAGCTGCTCTGAAAGCTTCATGTTCATTTTAAGCTTCTATTTGAACACAGGAAATATGGCAGAGGCAGTGTGGGAGGACAATGCTCCAAACAGGCAATTTAAAATCAAAATGAAGTCTTAAGTATCTGAAGCAGCTGCGGGAGGCTTGCTCATCAGCAGAGACTTGAAGAGCATGAACGGTACTTTGAAGATTCTGTAAGTAAATTTTTTTGCCTTGCAGCATTCTTCAATCAAGCACATTTAAAATCAACATTAGAAAACTAAAAATAAAAGCGGCAGAAATGTTGTGCCCCTCTTAGTAACATGTCATGGGCTGGTAGGTGGTTGACTAAGCATAGGATGGACGTCACTAGATCTGCATTCAAATCCTGACCTCGCCACTGAACCACAGCATGCACTTGGACAAGTCACTAACCTTCTCTGTGCCTGTTAATCTATCAATAAAACAGGGATAAGAATTCTTACCCAGGTTTATAAAATACTTTATGTTCTGCAGATTAAAACTGCTGATATCTATATTGCAAAGTACAAAGCAAGACTATTATATTTCCACTAAAATACTGTAGACGTGACCTCACACTTGCATTTAACATATAGAGACATATTTTCTTTGTAGATCTCTTTGGTTTTACTTTAAATGACATCATATTATTAAAAATGAAACAAATAATGAAAAAACCTAACCTTAATAACCATGAATAAGGAACACAAAATAAAGCAACAGCATACAAAAACTTAGAAATGGAAGCCCAAAGTAACTTGACTCTTTCACTAGGCCTCAGTGGGTTTTGGAGCAGGCCCTGAATGCAGAGTGAATGTATTTCTTAGTTAAAATTTGAAATGCTATAGATTGAAATAAATAGAACACATACCTCAATACAGGATTAAAGGTGATATGTAACAATATACCAGCTACATAATTGCAAGGAAACACTTGGTGTTTGTGCAACAATGCAAATGTGGATGTTTCCAGTTACTATGATTTCTTGTGAACATAGTGGACCAGAAGCTTCCTGCCCCCTGAAGTCCAGTGCTGACTGCAGATTGGCCAAACAGTGGGATATGGCCCATTGGCTTTTGATTACTGTGGCCATGGGGATATATGGTGATACTTTCTTAGTAGAAATAAAGACTATAAATGTCACCAATACTATTTGAATGAGTTATAAATTATAAAGTTACATTTAAAAGTTAGATACAGTACATAAAAAGTTTCTAACTCCTTACAGTAAGAAGTGTGATAACTGGTGAAAGTATTTTATAATAAATATTCTGACTGAATAACTTGTCTTTTGGAATTTCATAATTCTGACAATAAAAATCAGACAAACACCTGAAAACACTGGATGAATTTTGTGGTGGGGTCAATTAAGTTCTATAATGCCCTTCTCACCAGAGTTATCACCAACTCCTTCCCAAGGAGACATGAAGCTCTAGTTTAGCATTTACTAAATTCCACAGACATCTGTTGGGTGGCAGACCATTTATCTCCTAGATAAGGCTATGTCTACACTTGCAAGTTAGTTCAAATTAAGGAAGCTTAATTTGAACTAACTTAAGCCTTGGCCACACTAGGCTTTCATTAGTACAAATTAAGGGCTTCCTTAATTCGAACTAATACATTTGATTGCTTAGTTTGAATTAATAGTTAATTCAATTAGTTAATTTGAACTAAGTCAAATGTGGCCATATTAGTTTGAACTAACTGCTTAGTTCAAACTAATCGGCAGATTGACCTTCCTGCAATTGACTAATTCGAACTAAGCAAGTGCCCTGCACGGACATGGCTAGTTTGAACTAGCATTCTAGTGGGGCCATGCTAGTTCAAATTAAGTTAATTCAAACTAACTAAAATTAGTCAAATTCACTAATTTGAACTAGCTTTTGTAAGTGTAGACATAGCCTAAGTGTATAAGCACAATCCTTATGGACCAAATCTTGAGCCTGCAACATTAAAGTCAATGTGAGTCTTGCCAAATGGGAGCAGAATTAGGACCTCAGAAAGTGAATCAAACTCCTTTATTTTCTACAGAAACATAGAAATAAAGTCAAAGTAAATGTTCTCTCAGTTTAAGACCTCTGTTTGTTGTGACTATCACTACACAAGTGCTGCTATAGATATAATTATTACAGCTTTAGGGAATGCCTCAGAAAAGTCTGACTTGATATTGAAGTGGACCTAGATGGCAAAAAAATGAGAGTTCAGTTCTGACTCTTCAAATAGTTTCAGGGCTCTGGGGAAAGTATTACCTCTTGGGAGCTCTGCAGCCAGCAGATGGATGTTTGCAGTGACGCAGAACAGTCTTTTCAAAACTATTAATCAGTAGGAATTTAATTTAGTCAAAATTATTAGACAGCAGGGACACTGTGTTCAGGGATATTGGACTAAAATGGTAAAGAAAAGCCTAAACCCATAATCTCCCTTAACCTGTTAGCTTCCTCTTGCTTGATTAGAGGGTCCCTCTTTGCTATGGCCTGGAAAACTGACTGGATCTGCCAAACAGTCCTCAGCTGGAATCTTCTCTTCTGCTGGGTGAGCAAGTTTCTCATACTGGTTGAGAATTTGAAGGTGGAAGACAGCTTGGATGAAAGTGAACATGAAATGATGGAGTTCATAATTCTAAGGAATGATAGGAGGGGAAACAGTCGAATAAAGACAATGAACAATGGTTCTGTTCAACATCTTCATTAATGATCTGGATGATGGGATAGATTGCACGCTCAGTAAGTTTACAGATGACATCAAGCAGGGGGAGGCGGGGGATGGGGGACAAGATTCAGAGGGACCTAGACAAATTGGAGCATTTGGCCAAAAGAAATCTCATGAGGTTCAACAAGGACAAGTGCAAAGTCCTGCACTTAGGGTGGAAAAATCCTATGTACTGCTACAGGCTGGGAATGATCGGCTAAGTAGCAGCACTGTAGAAAAGGACCTGGGGATTATGGTGGATGGGAAGCTGGATATCAATCAACCGTGTGCTCTTGTTGCCAAAAAGGCCAATGGCATATTGGGCTGCATCAGTAGGAGTGTTGCCAGCAGATCGAGGGATGTGATAATTCCCCTCTATTCTACACTGGTGAGGACACATCTGGAATACTGTGTCCAGTTTGGGGCTCCCCACTAAAGGAAGGATGTGGACAAATTAGAAAGAGTCCAGAGGAGGGCAACAAAAATGATTAGGGGGCTGGGGCACATGACTTACGAGGAGAGACTGAAGGAGCGAGGCTTATTTAGTCTGCAGAAGAGAAGGCTGGGGGGGGGGGGAATTTGATAGCAACCTTCAACTACTCCTACAGAGGGGTGCTCCAAAGAGGAGGGAGCTAGGTTGTTCTCAGTAGTGACAGAGAACAGAACAAGGAGCAATGGTTTCAAGTTGCAGCCGGGGAGATCAAGGTTGGATATTAGGAAAAACTTTCTCACTAGGAGGGTGATGAAGCATTGGAATGGGTTACCTAGGGAGGTGGTGGAATCTCCATCTTTAGAAACATTTAAGGCCTGGTTAGACATAACCCTGGCTGGGGTGATTTAGTAGGAGTGGTCCTGCTTTTAGCAGGGAGTTGGACTAGGTGACCTCATGAGGTCCCTTCCAATCCTAAGATTCTATGATTCTATGACATCAATAAGGCAGACTGGCAAATTCAGAGAATTGATAGGTAAGATCCTACAGGAAGGAAGTCTAAGGGAAAAGGGTTCAGTAATTGGCAGTTTTTAAAAGAGACATTATTAAGGGCAAAAGAGCAAACCATCCCAATGCACAGGAAAGACAGGAAGTGAGTAAGAGAAAATCCTGGCCTTATACAGAGACCTCCAGGTATCTGAAACTCAAAAAAGATTCACACAAAAAGTGGAAACAAGGTCAAATTACAAAGAATGAATATATTCAACACAGGCATGTAGGGACAAAATTAGAACAATTAAGGCATAAGAGGAGGTTAGATTAGCTAGGGACATAAAGGGTAATGAGATAACATTATACAAATATGTTAGAAGAAAGAGGAATACCAAGGACATGATAAGCCCATTACTCAATGAGGAGGGAAAGACAGTAACAGAAAAGGCAGCAAGGGCCCAAATGTTAAATGCCTTTTTTGTTTCAGTTTTCATCAAAAAGACTAGCAGTGACTGCATGACCAGCACAGTAAACATCAGTGTAAACGGGGTAGACTAAACTAGGGGAAGAATAAGCTAAGAACTACTTAGACAAGTTAGCTGCCTTGAAGTCAATAGGGCATGACAAAATACATCCTAGACTATTTAAGGAAAAGGTAGATGAGATCTCTCAATCATTAGTGATTATCTTTGAGAACTTTTGGCAGACAGGAGCACTCCCAGAGGACAGGGAAAGGATAAATATCAGATACGAATGCTCCCTGTAATGATTCTAGAGCATGAGTACCAACCTCAGGACTGTTAGGAATCAGGGCACAAATACCAAATTGGTTGTGAGTTCTATATTTAGATTTCCCCAAGCAATTATGAAATGAAAACTCCTTAGGCACTGTAATAAACTTAACCCTGAGTCAAAGAGTGGTATTCCAATCTATCTCACCACTCAGATAAGCATCCCCTTGTGATAGATTGCCTTTTCACCAAGAATCATGACAATATTCAGGATATTTCCAACATCAAAGGATATAGCCCTGTCCCCCCTTAGACCTCATGGAAGGCAATGCTTGTAGCCAATCCTATAATAAGCTATATAAAGATTTATTAAATCGGAAAAGAAAATGAGAGTTATTTACAAGGTTAAAGTTGGTGATCATATATTCACAAATGAGTTACAATCTTACATTTCAAAAAGTAATAAAACCTTTTATAATCAGCAAACTCTATATATCTTCCAGGCTAATCAGGTCTAAGCAGCTGGGGATGTCTCACTTATGCCAAGAAACATTCTGCTCCCTAGAGTTCAAGCTGCACAAAGATCTTTAATTCCTTTGGTTTGTGATTTTTATCTCCCTCCTGCCATGTGCTCTGAGCTGCAAACTCAGCTGATAGGACAGCACACTTGCATGACTCAATTTAACAAGGAGAAGAGCAAAACAATATGAGTATTTTGTCCTTTTATGGATTGTATGTAGGGAAACTCCAGTTGTAACTTCCCATAATAGTTCATCTGGTATCAAATGACCTATCCTTTTGGGAATAGCATTAGCACTTTCTGTTGAAGATTAGCCCTTCATGATAATTAATATCTCTCTCCTGTCTTGTGATATATACAGTCACTGAGGCTCGCAATACAACACCCCAAATATTATCTTACAGGATAGGATACAGAGGCTGTGAGTGAATGTGAGGAAGTGGGAATATTTTCTAATATTTTTAGGAGTCCTACTTGTGCCTCAGTTTCCCCTATGTGCTGCATTATTATGTAATAGGTAGAAAAGAATACTTACCCTTACATCAGACTACGGCATAGCTGTGAATGGGACTAGCTTTCTGGGACTAAAAGGGTCATTGGAAAAGGACTGGCAAAGGCTGATCTCCATATCAATGGAGAATCCATGAAGACAATGACAAATCTGATCAAGGGGATATTGACACCTAGCAACTAACAACCACAGATTGTCCCTGAACTCTGCAGTAAGACACCAGCATTTCCCCAGCTTGAGAACAAAGGCCTGGGAAGGTGTGAGTTGGGGAATATGAGTTGGCTGCTGGAAGTCTGGCAGGGCTCTCATCTGGAGTCTAATAAAGGAAATCAGATGGGGGAAACAGAGCTTGACCCATGGGTTCTCTACAGCTTGGCTCTGGGCTAACTAGAAGGGACTATGCTTTAAACTTAATACTACTCCAAGGACTTCCTATGCTGTGTTCCACTTAATTCATAATCCCTACCGTTTTGACAGCGCTGTTTGACTGTCACTGCAAATGCTTGGCAAGATGCACTAATCCCTGAAGGGTGTACAAGTTTCTGTCAAAGTCTTCCTCAGGTGGACTTCCTGAAGGGTGCTCATGGGGTGAAGCAGGAGTGCTGCAGGCCTAAGAGGCCCAGTCTGAAGAGGTGGTGAAGCCATGCATCTTACTCTGGAGGAAGAGCAAGGCCCTAGCGGGTCAGGCACACTGAAGAGGTTCCTCGTATAGACTGCTCCAAAGCCAGGGCCACTTCACCAGTTCTGCGAATCTGTGACAGTAACATGCTGCAACACTCCAGCATTCAGTAAAGTCTAAAGACTGAACACAGTCTTATGATTACTAACAAACTGTTGAGCCAAGCTGATTCCAGCTATGCAGTTGTCAGTGTTCAGCTGAGACCTTGGCATGAACTGGCATTTGGTCTGCCAATGTCAGAGTATCTATCTATACCCAGGGAATTATAGACCAGTCCCCTTCATTTGCTCCGAGAACTGAAGTTATCAACACTCCATCTGTAAGAATCTAGAAGATAATAAGGTGAAAAGTAACAGTCAACATGGATTTGTCAAAAACAAATCAAGGGCGACCAACTTAATATCCTTCTTTGACAAGTTAAAAGCTTTGTGGATGGGGGAAGCAGTAGATGTGATATATCCCAACTTTAATAAGGCTTTTGATACTGTCTCACCTGACCTTCTCATAAATGAACTGTAAAAACATAGTCTAGATGAACCTTCTGTAAGGCGGGTGTACAACTGGCTGGAAAACCATACTCAGAGAATAGCTATCAGTGGTTTACAGTCAAGCTGGAAAGGAACATCAAGTGGGTTTCCATAGGGATCCATCCTGGGTCAGTGGTGTAGCGGGGAGAGGTGGGGGGCAGCAGGGACATGGCCCCTGGGCACCAGGCTTCAGGGGGGTGCCAGGCTGGTCCTTCACAAGGTGCAGGAGAGATGCAGCAGCAGGAGGCTCTGAAAGGCACAGAGCCTCCTGCATCTCCTGTGTTCTGAAGGGCCAGCCTGGTGCACTCCCCCCCAAGGTGGTGGGGGAAACTCATTATCCCCCATCAGAGCCAGGGGGGCAAGTAAGTGCTAGGAAGGGGAGGGGACATCGGCCTGGCTGGGAGAGCCCTTCACTGAGAAGCAGAGTCAGTTGGGTGCTGCCTCCTGGGTCATAGTGCCGGAAGGGTTCCATTTCTGTGCATGCTTTGCTGCCTAGCGAATATAGAAATGAAGCCTTCCAGCAAGGACCCAGGAGGCAGCACCCAACTGCAGCACAGTGCTCAAGCCCTGTTCAGGAAAGGAAGCTAACATGGGCAGCTGGGCTAGTGGTCAGCTACTATAACAATAGCCCTTCCCCTCCAAGTGCCTGGCTCTTTCTTCCTGGGGGATGTCTCTGCTTCCTGGAGCAGAGCAGTTGAAAATGCGGAGGGGAGCGGGGGACGAGGGGTTCCCTCAGCAGCAATATGGTAAATAAGGGAGGGGTTACTCCTGGGGCTGGGCAAAGGTGCAGGCTAAAGCTAGCCTGGATTCCCGGAATGGGCTGCCTAGGAGTGGGTGTGGGGAGGGAAGTGTCTGCCTCCAGCCCTCCCACTGAGGCTGAAAGCTGCCTCCAGCCCTGAAGGAATGGGGGTGGAGGGCAAGGCTGGGAGCTGTGATGCCCTTACTAGAGCTGAACATAGGGGACCACAACCAGGGCTTCCAAGTTCCCTGACTTACCTGGCTGGACGATGCACAACAGAGCTGCAGATGGGGATTCCCTCAGCATTGCACTGTAAGTGAAGGTGGGAAGGGAGCCAAGTGGATTACTGGGTTTGGGGGGTGCAGGCTAAGGGATGGATGGAACCTGCTGGGGTGGGGGCTGCTGCCCCAACTCTCCTGCTGCAGCTGCAGTGGCTGAGGCAATGAGGCTCAAAAACCTGCCTCCACCCCCCATCCCTAGCTCAACTGTCCTGCTACTGCTTGTGGCATGGCATGCAGTGGGGATGGCCACTGCTGCCCTACAGGGAAGAGAGATAACAGGGAAGCACCTCTGTATCTCCAACACCCCTCCCTGCCCTGTTACGTAGAGAGCCCTCCTGCTCCACATGGGGGGCCTTGCAAGGCATGTCGGGGGGGTGACTTGGGGCATTGGGGAGAGCAGAAATGTGGGTTTGGCCCCCGGGCGCCAGAAACCCTTGCTATGCCATTGTCCTGGGTCCATTGTATTCAATATCTTTTCAAGTTTGCAAATGATACCAACCTGGAGGGAATGCAAGTGCTTTGGAGGATAAGATTAGAGTTGAAAATAATCTTAAACTGGACAAATGATGTGGAATAAATAGGATGAAATTCAATAAAGACAAATGCAAATTACTACCTTTAGGAAGGAATAATCAATTGCAAAAATGCAAAATAGGAAATGACTGCCTAGGAAGGAGTACTGCAGGAAAAGATCTGGAAATTATAGTATATCAAAAACTAAATGTGAGTCAATAATGTAATACTGCTGTAAAAATAAGTGATCATTTTGTTATGTATTAGCAAGAGTAGCATAAGCAAGACATGAGAAATATTTCTTCCATTCTAAACAGCACTGATCAGGCCTCAGCTGGAGTACTGTGCCCAGTTCTGGGCATCAGGGAAAGATGTGGACAAATTAGAGAAAATCCAGAGGAAAGCAACAAAAATGGTTAAAAATCAGGAAAACGTGGCCTGCAAGCAAAGAATGAAAAAAAAAATGGGTTTGTTTAGTCTGGAGAAGAGAAGAGAAGATCGATGGAGGACATAACAGTCCTTGAACACAAAAAGCTGTTATAAAGAAGAGGATGATCCATTGTTCTCCTTATCTAGTGAGGCCAGGACAAGAAGCAATGAGCTTGAATTGCAGCAAGGGAGGTTTGGCTTAGTCATTAGGAAAATCTTCCTAATTGAAAGGTTAGTTGAGCACTGGAACAAACTACCTAGGGAAGATGTGAAATCTCCAATATTGGTGGTTCTAAAGAACAGGTTTGACAAACACCAGTCAGGGATGGCCTAAATAATACATAATCCTGCCTAAGTGCAGAGGACTGGACTAGATGACCTATCAAAATCCTATCTGGTCCTACATTTCTACAATTCAGTAGAACCCTCTTAACACAGCCACAACTACACTACATAACTTAATATTGGTGATCTTCTTTTCAGGTCCCAGTCACACTGTTTTCTCACATATGGGGTTCAGCAGACAGCGGGCTGTGGTAAGAGAGGTGATCACTTGTCCAGGTTCCAGAAAGTCCCTAAGGCCAGTAGTCATTAAAAGTTACTGGCCCTTGTATTGCCAGCATAGCTCTATTCATATGTTAATGACTGCTGATAGATCATTCGTGTCAATAAAAACAGGAGTCTGGTGGCACTTTTAAAAACTAACAAATATATTTATCGCATGAGAGATGCCTGATAAAGTGAGATTTTCTCCCATGAAAACTCATGCAATAAATAATTTTGCCAGTCTTTAAAAGTGCCACCAGCCTTCTCGTTTGTTTTGCTGAACTAGATTAACACAGCTACCCCTTTGGGATTTGTCATTCGTGTTATTGTAACCCATACCTATCCATTCAATGCCTATTTCCATTCTCCCAGTGAGTGTCTCTGGAAAAAAGCTGAAAGATCTTTACTCCTTGAGACCAAGTAGGTATGAAGTGAGTGGGTAAACTGAGTCACACACATAATTTTCATAAACACAAGAAAGAAATTTCCCACTCTTTCCACAAGCATATGAGACAAAAATATCAAGGTAATCCCTGTCCAGTATAGAAACGGACACACAAACAAATCCCAGAGGGAGGAATTACTTTGGAACCATTGAAAAATATTAATATATTTTTGTGTTCTGACCTCTTAGAAGAAATGTTTCTTTGGGAAGGTGCTGATATGTTAGATGGGTTGGGTTGGGCTTATCAGATTTGGAGGGTTATTTCACAGATAGACACAACATAGAAGAAAGCAGGAGGATAAAATGGGAGATGGTGACGAAGGGGACATTTAAGCCATTATCACTGGCAGAACAAAGGAACAAGGGGGAATGTAATGAGGAAGGCGTTCTGAGATGTACAACTGAGTAGAACTGTGCCGAGTGGTGAAGGTGAGAATAAGGATAAATTGGTGCCGTGGTTGAGGTGAAGCTAGTAGAGCAGTTCAAAAAAGGAACATCTGGAAGGTAATTCAGATTGTAGTGCTTTGCATGGATTGAAGGGGAGCAATATGGGTGAAAAAGAGGGTAAAGAGGAGGACAGGAGATGAGAAGCAGGGCTGCACAGAGGTTTTTTGGAGCCTGAGGCAAAAATCTAAAACTCAGCCTTAGAAACTCAAAACCTCCATTTTCCCACAGAACAGTTCAACAATACAAACTTCATCATTCCTCCCTCTATGCCAGAACTTTGTGCTGAAAGGACATCCCTTCCCACTACTCCAGGAGTGAGAGAATAATTCAATCTCTGTGCTCATTCGCTCATCGACATCTTTTCTGAAATTGCCATCTCATTTATTGCCATAGCACAAACTGTCGGGCTAAATTCTGTGATGCAACATTCCACATCAGGCCAAAAATTGCTATCTGAGGAACGCTTCCCAAACAAGGCAATGTCCCCAAACACTGTTTGCCTGGAAAGAGAACATTTAACTATCAGTGTGAGGTTTTATGTTTTCAATTCTTAAGATAAAATAAGTAAAGGAGAATACAACAGCAATAATGTGAAATGAAAGTCCCTTTCATTATTACTTTACTTCCTGTAATACTGAGCTAAACCCTCAGGACTAAAGTGAAACACATTGCAGTATATGTCAGTCGTCTCGTTTTCTCTTCCTCAGAATACTGTCTGTGGTATGACAAAATGGAGCATGCAAAGCTGGAGCAAGTAAGAGTTCACTGTCACTCTTGCAGAGCCAAAGATTCCTCGTAGAATGCTAGAAGAATAAAGATTTATGGTTGGCAAGTACTTGGCACACTGTCTGATCTATTGCAGAGTTCATGCCTTGTTCCAACAAAACAGCAACCAGCTATGGACAAATGTGTTTTTAAAATTATGAGTATGGCTTTAAACACCATATTTGCCAAGTAATATTCTTTACTGCCCTTTTTGGAAGCTCAGCAGTCACCTTGGTTCTGCTAACACAGATACCTAATGATTTGCTAGGAAGTTTTTTCAGGGACAAAAATACAAAGGGAAGGCTTGCCAGTAGTGAACCCTTAGGTCTCACTATGAACAAAAATATGGTAAAACTACAGCATTTGGCAGAACTACATTATCCTTTTCCTCAATCTAGTGAAAAAATACTGCTTTTTGTGTCTTTAGCCTTTGTCAATGCTTTACCTAAATGCAGTGGAGTCTCACATTCTCTTTTATTGGACCAATTTCCGGTATCACTTCACCCTTCTTGTTTCTCTACTACTGACAAGGCCACAACTACACTGCATATATGACAAGATGCATGTAAAATATAAGAGTAAAGAAACAGCAAGGGATCTAGTTTCTTGGGATTGTGGGAGGAAGGATAAATGCTGAGCTATTTAAAAGAAAGTCAAGAAAACAGAAATCTACAAATATAAAAACAATTCCTCACTTCGTTATGATTTCCTATAATTCAAAAAGATAACCCTTTGTTAACTGAGACTCTAGCTTTTCTAGAATGCAGTCCAGGTGCTGTCAGCAGCTCCATGATCTGCAACCATGGCCTATAAAGGGTTAATGTTCAGAAAAGACGTTCTATTATGTGGGATGCATCTTTTACACTGACGCTTCATCTAAAAGCTTTCACGAAGAAACAGTAATCTGAGATGTGAGCTCAACCTTCTACCAAGACAAGAAACATCTCTCTGTAACAACAGATTTGATCTAATGGAAGTTTAGAAATATGGCACTACATGTTCTATATGGAGGATGTTCATTGTCACTTTAATTCCGTGCTAGAATGTACTGTATCCATGGCTTAAGAGACAAATCAGTAAACAGCAAAACTAGCCAAGATCTTTTTAAAACCCTCACAATCCTCAAAGATTATGGCTATGTCTACACTACAAAAAGCTAGGTTGATTTTGTTAAGTCAACTTAATAAGGTCGATTTTAAATCGACTTAAAATCAACCTTATTAAGTTGACTTAACAAAGTGCTGTCCATGGACGTGGACTAAGTCCACTTTGTTAAGTCAAACTAATTGCCTTTAGGTCGACTTAACAAAGTGGACTTAAACGTCCACACTGGGCTTAGGGTGACCTAAAGAAGGGTTAGGTCGACCGAAGCAGGCTTAAGTCGACGTACCCAGTGGTTCTTACTAAATTGACTTGAGCTTTCATTAAGTCGACTTAATGAATTTCTTAAGTCGACTTAATGAAAGCCTAGTGTGGACGTGGCTTTGTTTAAGTTGACTTAAGACTCCTTAAGTGGACTTAAATTGCCAGTGTAGACATAGCTTATGTGGCTTTGACTGAATAACACCTGAAAACTGGGTGATTGAGAGGTGAGCGTGGGTCAGGTGGGAGCCCTCTCTAAGGTTTCCAGAGCAGAGGAGGTGATAGTGAGGAGAGTGTCAGTAACTGGAAAGTGAAAAGGGCACAAGTCATACCGGCAAAAGAGAGACAGAAGAAGCAGCAGCTGGGAGCAAGGGGAGGGTAGCAGCTGGAAGCGTAGTCAGATAGTAGGTAGGGTAGAGTTCTGGCAGCTGGGAGGCGCAGGTGGAGGGAAAAGGGAAACAGTAGCTGTGTTGAAGCGGGTAACTGGATGCTGAGATTAGTGCAATTTTGGTGAAAAGAGAGAAATAACTGGAAGATAAGGCAACTAGGATGCATAGTATTAGCAGGGCACGGAGAATGAACTTCCATAAACATTTAAATTAAAAATAATTCATTAAGTTAATTCAAACCCAGTTTTATATCTGTGGTGTTAATAAGGAATTCTATAAACTAGTAGTCAAATTCTGTTCTGGCTTACCTTCTCTGCAGTTCCACTGATTTCAACTGCCACAGGACTTTGTAAGATAAATATTAGCAGAATTTGCCTCTATGTAAACTGTTTCTTTAAATTACAGACACATTGAAACATCCAGAGCTGGCACGCATTCAGCACTGTATGTGCTTCATGATACATTCATTGCATAGGCATTGATTTCTCTATACTCATAAAACATGCTAGTTTGACATGAACTTGGCTTCTTAAGTAAATCAAAGAGTGGGATTTTTCTACTCCTAATTCTTAAGTACATGTCAATACCAAGACAGATTGTAATATGCATACTACTATGCCAAGAAATCACTTTGAAATTATTCAATGTAATCTGTTAATAATTGAGTAACTTCTGGTGAAGAATAATTTGGTTAAGAAACAACATGAACTCATCATTTTGGGGGAAAAAAACAACCTAATAAAAGAAAGAATGTGTCTAAGGTTATTTCTACAAATAAGAGCCCGGACTCTGACTGAGGGGTTCAGGTGCAAGCCCTCTTTCTAGTCACGCATAAAATTAGACTGATTCAAGCCAGGAACCCCATTGGACTCTGCTGGGGGGGGGGCATGGACCCTGCTGGTGGCAGAGGGGTCAAAGCCTGAGTCACACTGTAATATGGTTCAAAACCTTGGCATTTTGCAGTGTAAGTGAAGCTTAAATCTAGGTCACCAGCCTTGGGTCTGGAGAGTCCATCAACACCAACCCTGTGCTTCCCTGCCCATCCATCCCATAATTTCCCACTTGGCTTCCAAAAAGCAGAAGCAGCCTACTGGTATAGATACAGCTGCTCAGCATTTAACCCAACATTTCCATGCTCGACTTGACACAGTCAACCTTCACACACATTAATACAGCCAGCACTAAGAATACCTGCATCAAACATGGTGCTAATTGGCTAGAGGAACACAGCTGGATTCTGGTTAACCTTGAGCATGAGGCGAGCAAGATACTGAATTTCAGCAAGAGCACAAGAAATGATTTTGCCTCCAAAGCTATATCTGAGCAGCTGTAACCACTGGGGATTGACTGAATGGCAAAACAATGCACAGAGCAGACTGAGCAGTTGAAAAGAGAGTACTGCAAAATCAAAGGCTATGTCTACACTGGCAATTTAAGTTGACTTAAGGAGCCTTAAGTCGACTTAAATTAAACCATGTCCACACTAGGCTTTCATTAAGTCGACTTAAGAAATTCCTTAAATCAACTTAATGAAAGCTTAAGTCAACTTAATAACTACCACTTATTAGGTCGACTTAAGCCTCCCAAGGTCAACCTAACACTTCCTTAGGTCGACCTAAGCCCAGTGTGGACACGTAAGTCCACTTTGTTAAGTCAACCTAAGGGCAATTAGGTCAGCTTAACAAAGTGGACTAAGTCGACTTAAAGTGTTGCCACTTGTTAAGTCGACTTTAATAAGGTTGATTTTAAGTTGACTTAAAGTCAACCTTATTAAAGTTGACTTAACTTTTCTAGTGTAGACATAAGGCCAAAGATTCTAACAGCACCTCTGAGAACTCCCCGGTTTTAGCTTCTTTTCTGAAGAATTCTACTGGGAACTGGAATGAGCACTGAGCCCACAGTGATGCATCACTATCCACTAAGCAGGGCTGGCCCTCTTATAATTCCCCAGACACAAGCACTGCTGGAGGAAAGTCTGCTATTGGATGAGGGGCAAGAAGTGACTCGGGTTCTGAGGCCAGTAACTGAAGAGGCTGTAGCAGCTGCTGCACATCCTAGATCCATATTCAGAGATGCTATTTGAGAAGCAGTTGACTGCAGAAGTGGTATCAGTAAGTGCTGGAGTTGGAGCCTGGTAAGTTTCTGCTCCCATGTTTGTTGTTCTTAATATATGAATGGAAGGGATATTTTAGTTAGTGGCCCTCTTAAATTAATACAAACAGGGGTCTGGTGAAGGGGTCTGTTCAAGGCAGAACCCATGGCATTTCCCTAGCAGCCCCTTCTTCCTCTGCATGCCCATGGAACTCAAAATGGACACCGCAAAAAAAAAGAAAAAAGTTAAGTAAACAGTTATGGGATTCTTACTAGTTACTTGCTAATTTTTATATATCTAGACTGGGACTCCATAGTTAACAGCCTCATGTACCCCTCCTAGGCAATACAAAGCATTTCATAAATCAACCACATCTGCACTGTCATTAGATTACCCGTAAACTAAATCCCCCGCAAAATCTGACTGTTATGAGTCCAACCAAAATCAAGTGTGTATTTACTCCATTGATGGCTTTAATATATGAATTCAAATTACAGCATTGGGTGGCTGATTGTCTGAGTTAGGAGTCCCCATGAGAGGCAGGCAGTTGGATCTGTGCAGGGATGCAGGGTGCTTTTAAGGAGGATAAATTACATCTCCATGCTAACTCAGTTTCTTGTTGATTTTACTAAGAATTTTCCTTCATTGCTGGAGAAATGACCTTCTCATGGAGTAGGAATTCCAGGTGATCTGCTATGTTCCAGGGCAGAGCACACTTATTAGGCCCACCTCTGTACTTCAAGAGCCCTCTCCACTGCAACACACACTGGTCAGTCACTAGGGCTATGTCTACACTAGAAAAGTTAAGTCAATTTTGTTAAGTCGACTTTAATAAGGTCGACTTTAAGTCGACTTAAAGTCGACCTTATTAAAGTCGACTTAACAAAGTGGACTAAGATGACTTAGCTTTAAGTCGACTTAGTCCACTTCGTTAAGTCGACTTAACCACCCTTACGTTGACTTAATAAAATCGACATAAGGGTTACTTCATGTCCACACTGTCCCTAAGTCGACTTAAGGAGTCGACTTAAGGGTAAAGTTGACCTAATGAGTGGTGGTAACAAAGTCGACTTAAGTTTCATTAAGTCATCTTAAGGAATTTCTTAAGTCGACTTAATGAAAGCCCAGTGTGGACATGGCTTAATTTAAGTTGACTTAAGCCTCCTTATGTCGACTTAAATCGCCAGTGTTGACATAGCCTAGATGCCTAAATATCTCCTTAGCATAGATGGATGGCTCTCTCTGCCAGCCTGGAATAAAAAGTTCATGAAATCATATGGGGACCTCCAGAATATCAAAGTTCTTCTGCACTTAACCTGCCTGAAAGGATTGAAAAAAACACAGCTAGCATCTAGACCATTCATAAGTTCTTTTATTCCTCCCCACCCTGGGAAATAATCAAGGAGATAAAGAAATCATTTTAACTGATTTTTTATGTGCATCTTACCATGATATATGTGATTTTTTTTGGTGCTGCTCCCAAGAATGACTGAAGTGGCTGCTGTTTGTGTGAGTAAAATAAAGCCCATGGATAAGAAGTATAATATTTTGGCATTTAATTAAAGCAGACTCTTTGATTGAGGCACCATGGGTATGTCTACACTGGAGCCTTAGGACGACTTAAGGATGGTTAAGTCGACCTACAGACCGCCACATCCACATTGGGCACATCTTATATCAACTTAAGCGCTTCCTTTAAGTAGACTTAATAACACTACCTCTGAAGGTTGACTTAACGCTTAAGTTGACCTTATTAAGTCGACTTAAGCCAGTGTGGATGGGAAGTGTCCTTAAGCTGATCTAATTGGCCTCCAGGCCCTGGTGTAATGTGGGACAGTTATCCACAATGCACCACTCCTCCGTTGACCTAGTACCTGCCAGTGTGGACGCTGGCAGTTGACTGGAGTGTTCAGTGTGGACTCTCTAAGTCAACTTAACAAGGTCAACTTTAAGTCAATTTCAAGTTGACCTTGTTAAGTTGACTTAACAGAGCCTCCAGTGTAAACATACCTCTCGAGCCTGGGGAACTAGACCCACCTGCTGCTGGGAAGTAGAAAGTCCAAGATGAGTTGATGGGAAAGATTCTACTAGATAAAACAAACCAGCAGACAGAGTTCCAAAAGGATCAAATGGAGTATCAAAAGAATAAGGATGCAAGAGGGATGGAAAGAGAAACAGAGGCTTCACAATGCAAGAAGAGTCTGGTGAACAGATTCATGGAACATGACCACAGGTTGAAGGAGGAAGACAGAGCACAGTAGAAGGAGCTCTTCGAACAGTTACTTGCACTCATGGTAGCCAGACTGCAGGCTCTGCTGCCATCTTCACTTCTTGAATTCCTCGAGTCATCTCGATGTCTTTGTGTCTTAAAGGCTATGCCATCTTTGGACAATTCAGACACTGACTAGACTACACCACAGGAATGAACAATAGCACTCAGAACAGATAAACATACCCTCTACATTCATCCGCTCCAGTCTACTTCCAGCCGGTGTAACCAAAATGCATTAGAAAGGCCAAGGAGAACAGGGGATGCAGAGGAATAACTGAAAATGACACCTGGGAACACACACCTTTCACTTCATTGACACTGAGTTTGTTTACTGTGTTGTAAGTTTTGTTGGCAACTGGTCTGTTTTTCTGGTTCTTACTTCAGTATATAAATACCTGCTTAAAATGAAGTGTTTAATTTGCACACAAGGTTACAATAGCAAGTTTTATTGTATGTCATGTTAAAAGTGGCAGTAACTTTAAAAAATGTCAATTCATGCCCATTCTCAATAATTTTTATAATAAAAAATTCCAAAAAGTGCCATTACAGTAATCAGTTCATGGAGTTGAAGCATATGGCTGGTATTGATAAAATACATAACCCTTTCACATTTATTTTATGAAAGTGTTTCCAAAATTCATAATACATAATATCAACACATCTAAAATAAATCCCTATATCCATACACAGTACAGCCTCAAATTCCCTTTCATGCATGTGTCCATGAAAACCCATTATGTAGGTGCACAAGGCATCCCTGATATCCATTGCACATGTGGACCCATAACAGGTACTCTGTCTGGATAGTATGGCTGTTCAGAAATTCAACAGTGTCTTGAGTCCATTTGTGGCAAAAAGGGTCCTGCTTGTCCTTGCAGACATTGAGCAGAACACAGCAGGACACAATAATGTGGACTGCACTGAGGACGTTGTAATCCAAACGGTTCTGAAATTGTGACTCAGGACAGGGTAGTGCAGTATGGACACCCCAGGATGGTTGTGAGGCCTTGATTTCTAATACTGTGTGGAAACTCAAGCACAAGCATGGAAACATCAAGTCTGCAGGTGCGGGCCACATGGATCCAGGCTTATTATGCTGTACAGATATCCCCTTAGGTCCCAAGTACTCAGAAATATCAACCAAATAAGTGATTTTTGTCCTATATTTAAAGATAAAATGAGCAACATTTTAAGATACATAAGAATCCTGGATCGTTGTTTTTAAAGCAGAACTCTTTTCACTTAAAATGCCTATTTTATTCTGCTCCTCAGCTCCTGTTCACATTTTTAACTCACATAACTGGGGAAGAGGTAGGAGAAGCACTAAGTTTTTAACAAAGAAACTCACCCACATTAAAAACCTTATTTCCCCATATACCTATGTTCCAGATAGGACTCACCTAGAAGAAACATTTGATAAACACAAGGAGAATAGCAGAAAGCAGGAGGAGGAGGAGTGGGGAGAAATAAGGAGGAGTTGCCATGCCAACTTACAAACAACACAGAAAACACAAGTATGAAAAGGTTACAGTAATAAAAAACAGGCCAAAAAGTATGTGAACATCACATAAACAGATTTCACGTTTGCAGAGTTGCCATTTTAATTTCTTCAGAGCAATACTCCTGAAAAAGGTATTCACAGCTGCAGCAAAGAACACTGATGAACATTATGAAAGGTAGAATCTACATTCGTCCTTTGAATTAGCTGTTTTGACTATTTCTATTTTTCATTATTTCTCAATGCCTGCCATGGCCCCTGCTCAAAGATGTTGCAATCTGAGGCCCTGATCCTGCATTCACATGTCTGCACTGAAGTTACTGGAGTTGGGTTAGAGCGCGTTGATCCCCCTGCATGTAGCTCACTGCAGGATCAGGGCCAAAATTCAGACATGATACAATGAGTGAGGATGGTAAACAAGTGGGGAGAGAAGCAGGACAAGAGCTACATTAATTAAATCAGGTGGTTACTCAGTAAAAGAGGGTTCAATTCTTTGAAGCTATCTTTTGTTAAATTTTAATTCACTTCTTGAAGATAATTGCCAGAAATAAAATTTTATGAATGATTTTTAAATGACTTACAATATTGTTACATCCAAATATTTATGTCTACTTGTAAGAAACTGGTTTTCTTACTTGTTCCTATTACTGTATTCTGCAGTTTATTACAAGAGGGACTGGTACCAGCCCCTGTATTTAGCCTAACACTTTCCATTAAAAAGGATACTTGCACTGCTTTCTTTTGAGCTGCTGCCACACCTCCTTTGTTTGCAGCAGAACTTTGATATTTGGAATTCTCTCCAGCTATAGAAGTGTGTTTTCTTTGTCCGGAGAAATTCCATTCAGATGTGGCTGCGATAAAGTGTTAAAAATCATCATGTCCTTTCTCTCACTGGTGCTCCTCAAGAAAATGTTGGCACCCTGCCAAAAATCAATGACTATTCTGAGGCCAAACTCACGTCACCATCAAAGAAGCAGCAAAAGTAACATTTTAAGTTCACAGTACACGAGAAGCACCAGAAAGCTCTAAAATAGTTGGGGAGTGAGGCAGAGAGAAAACAGCTGAGCCAGGCTTGCCCCCACCAGAAGCTTCCAGACTCAGCACATGGACCCAGTGCCCACTTTTCTCATATATCCATAGTTTTAAAGCCAGAAAGGACCCTCATGGTCATCCAGTCTGACCTACTCCCCATTGCAGGCCACACAACCTCGCCCACATACTTCTGTAAGAGACCCATAACATCTGACGGACTTATTGAAATCCTTAATCATAAAAGCTTCCAATTAGGGAGAATCCACCATTTACACTAATTTAAGCCTACGAGGGACCTGTGCCCCATGCTGGAGAAGAAGGTGAACCCCCTTACAGGGTATCTGCCAATCTGACCCAAGAGCAAGTCCTTCCCTACCCCAAATATGGCAGTCATCTGGACCCTGAATTTTTAGGCAAGACCCAACAGCCAGACCTCTGGAAAAGAATTCTCAGTAATAATTCAGAGCTCCTCCCATCTAGCGTCCCATCACTGGCCATTAAGGATATTTTCTACCAGCAGTTGATGACTGGCTATCTGCCATTGTAGGCAATTTCATTATAACATTTCTTCTATAAACTTCTTATAAACTCAGTCTTAAAGCCCATTTGTTTTTAGAGCGGTAGCTCAATCAAAGCCAGAATGGGCATATCTACCCAAGACAGAAATTACACTTCCAGAATTGACATGCCCTAGATAAACTTTGGATAAGCATCCAAATAAAAATGGCTCTCTCAACGTTTTAAAGTTAATTACAGAAGAACTGCCAAGGCTTTGCTAACAATTAGAAACTTAGTTGGACAATCCCCCAAGAGGAAAATGTAAACAGCTGCCACAAGGGCATAATCCTTGGCACAGGCAAGGATACTTTTAGAGGTTAGAGCATGACCTGAGAGAGTGGCAGCCTGATGCAAACTGTCAGTATGGATCCTGACATCCCCTGGAACAGCTGAAGATAAAGGAAAAAAGACAGTTGTGGAGGCAAGATTTGAAAATAGAATTGTTCAACCTAAGTAAGCTATAAATTTCCAGTTATATAAGACTGGAAGGTAGGAGGTTGGGAGAGGTATGTTTTTAACAGAAGATTTGAGAATCTGAAGGGCAAAGAATTGGAATGAAATTTGGAGATTACAGCAGTTCAACTGTGGGATGTCACACGTCCTGTTCCCTGGTAGAGACCAGTATTCTGTCAATCTAATTCAGTTGATCTAATATGATATCTGCCTTAAGTCTGTCCCTGGGTTTGGCATAAATAATCATGGGCTATGTCTACACCTAAAATGCAAAGTTGACTCTGCTAAGTCGACTTAACAAGGTCCCGCGCGGGTCCTGGCAAGAAGGCAGCCATGACTGCCCTCTTGCTGGAATCCCGGGGCTTCCTGGCAAGAAGGGAGCATGGCTCTCTTCTGCCGGGGAGCCGCGGGTCCCTGGGAGAAGGGAGCCACAGTTCCCTCGTTCCCAGCCCTAGGACGTGCACACCGGTTTTAGGTCAACTGAACAAATAGACTTAGCCGTTCAGTCGACTTAAACGATGCAAGTTATTGAGTCGACTTAAGGAAGCCCTTAAGTCGACTTAATGAAAGCCTGATGTGGACATGGACTTAAGCCTCCTTAAATTGACCTAACTTGCAAGTGTAGACATAGCCATAGGGCATGCATCCAGGTGGAAGATATGGGAATAAATACTAATTAAGACTATAGAAAGTGGGACAATGTAAAAGTACAAATAAATGAGCATTTCCATAACTGAAAGAAATCAGAGATTAACCAAGAAAAGAAGCCCAAAATGAGGACCCTATATATAAAAAAAAAAGTGTAGAAAACAGGACATCACACATTTTATGTAGATAGTTACATAATGTCATTATCATCTGAAACAATAAAGTGATGTTCAGGTATTTGGAAAACATTTGAAAAGCACGTCTTTTGCGGAGCTGTACTTAGAAATTCTGACACTTTTTACAATGTTATAGGACAGGAATCCCAAAGCTACAATTTGAGGGGATGACGACGATTCGGTTGGCACTCTTCTTCCTGTTGTCAATGCTGTGCAAGTTCCACATGCAATGAAAGGCAGCAAAAAGAAAGTATATGGTTGATATTCATCAAGGGAGAATAGGGAGTTAACGGTTCCCCCCCTCCCCAATACATCAGGTCTTCTATGGACTCCATTAGATATAATTTAACATTTTTATATCTGAATGTCACCATTGTCAATTGAGCTATGATGATAATGTTATCCCTTAAAATATAGAGACAGGTTACTGAAGCTCTACTGTACATAGGAAGCTGTTAATTGTATTACCACAGTAACTTGAACAATATTGTGTGATTAAGGTAAATCCATGGGATATTTTTAATGTCTGCCCATATAAAATAGGATTTGATCTTCATACAATATATCAACTGTTCATGAATGGAAATATTATGAGAACACCACAGCCCATTTCCTTTTGACCCCATATATGCCTAGAAGTATTGAAGCATGTGACATGACCTCATACATCTCTGCTGCCCTCCTCCACATAAACTCAAAAAACACACATTAGACCCCACACACATCCTAAAGGTGAAATCCTGGCCCCATTGAAGACAGTGAAAAAATTCCTACGACTTCATTGGGGCCAGATTTCATCCCTGGTGCATTTACAAATAGCCTGCTTTGCCTGACTGTGAATTTGGAGGAAAGCTAATAAACCCCTGTCTATTCAGATTAAAATACCACAGAGGAAGAATACTTGTGCAATATGATGAGAGTATATACACATCTAACCATAACTTATTAGTAAGGTTATGAGTCGGTTACAGATTCTGTGATTTCATGTAACCGCTGTGACTTCAGCGCCGGGTGGCAGGGCTTGTGCTGTCAGCCCGCATGGTGAGGGCTCCGATTTCTGTGATTTATTGTTTATTGTCCATGTCTTCTCCGTGACTAAAAATACCCGTGACAAAATCTTAGCCTTGAGGTCTCCATAAAGTGAGTGTATATCTCCAGATTCACTACATATTTTCAAAGCAAAAACCATACAATAATATTTCAAAACACCTTGGTCCTCCCCCCATCCCCCCCCCCCCCCCCCCAACAGCTCAAAATGTAAATGACAGGTTTGGCTGAGTCACTATTATTCTCCCTTGGAACAGGAGGCAGTGGCCTTGCCGTAGTGTGCTGTTTCTGGATCCCAGTCTCCCTACACAGAGAGTTCATGTGAGTTCAGCAAAATTGTTAAAAAAACATACTCATGGAGAGGCTTTCCAGCCTCAGGATACTTTTTGACATGTTTCACTTGCTGAGAAGACTGGCCATCATCAGCCCCAGGGTGCCACTGAATTCTGTCCTTTTTGTTCTCACATAACATAAGTGAATCCATCAGCTCTTACTTCTTAATAACTGTTCTTGTTAGCTTAGTTCACGTCTTTATTCTTGGAATCTCTTTATCCGCAGGCATCTTTCAGAACTCAACAATAAAGTAAAGATTCTTAAGCTGAGAAAGCCACACAAAAAAACTCATTATTAAACGTCACAGAGAAGAATCAGTAATCTGATACTGAGAGGTGCTGAGCACCTGCGTCCTCACTGATTTCAATTCTCAGGTTCAGACCCTTAATTCTATAGTCTGGAGATCATAATCTGCTCTCCCTTAAATGGAACTATACCCCTGTAAGGAAAAGCAAAATTACATATGCAAACATGACAACAGAGAAATACTATATAATTTTACTGGATAGTTTATTAAAATAAAATTTAAAACAAAGTGCTTGCAAAAAAATTATAGAGCACTGATACTACACTAGTGTAAGAAATCATTCAGCAATATATTAAGTAAAATCTGAAAACTAAAGCTGTGCAAAACCAGGCCATAGTGCTTTTCAGCTCAAAACACTTTATATAGTTTATATATAGGAATCATTTCACTGACTATTGAAATGCCACCCTTTCTACTGTGGAATACATCAGCACAACAGTTGAGGACTGTGATATGAGGAAGAATACTTTGTGCATTCAAAATGAAAAGGAGGCTTTAGTATGTAGGGCAGGAAGACCCATCTATTTTAGGAGCAGAGTTGTACAACATTCATGTTAATCATAATTTTCTGCAGTTGCATAGCATCTCATATCCAAATATCTCAAATTACTTTACCAAAGTAGCAATTAATTTATTAACACTAATTAAGCATCATAATATCTTTTATAGATTTTTATATATAGATAAACTGAGTCAGACAAGAGGTGAAATGATTTGCTGAAGGAAACAAAAACCTATGACAGGTTAGACCCAGAAGCCATGGTTCCCATTTTCTTACTCTAACCACACTACAGTCAACAACTCCAGTCCTTCCAACCTAGACTTTTGAGACGGTACTGGCAAGGAACAAATATATTTAAAATGAAAACAAACTTCACTGAATGAGAGAAAGATGAGGAAGGTAATATCTTTTCTTGAACCAACTTGGTGCAAAAGACAAGCAATACAAGCTGGTTCAGTAAAAAATATCTTGCCTACCTTGTCTCTCTAGTGTCCTGGTACTAACACAACTACAACAAAACTGTAAACAACTTCACTGAATGTATTTTTGCTGAAAAATCACAATTTTAAACTGCAATAACATTTTAATTTGAAATACTTTTATAAAGTAAATTATGTCCTATAAAATATTGCACTGCATATTTGACCATAACTAATAACAGTCTCGTTATTAATTCAACAGCCGGTTGGAAATTTTTTGATGGAACATTTTTCTGTTGGAAAATATTGATTTGCCAAAATCAAATCATTTTGCTGTCAATTTCAGTAAAATTTTACAGAAAATTTTAAATTTTACAGAAATCAAGCAAGTTTCTGTTGAAACTTTGATTGTCAGTTTAGGATTGCCTTACTTTTTCATCTCCCTGTGACAAGTGGCCTACAAATTTACCCTAATTATGAGCTCAGCTGTGAGAAATGAATGAAAGTTCATGCAATAATCTACAGCAATAAATGTTGATAGGAAAAGGTGCAAAAAGTGAGATGAAGACTGGTCCAAAACAAAAACAAACAAGCAAACAAAGGGCTACCAGTATAATCAAGGACTGTGTTAAATTATGCTTTGTAAACAAGAAAAGTGTGAAACCAGAAATCAGTGAACCAAAATTGGGGTCTCAGAAATTAGGCTCAATTGGTGGGCAAAATAATTTGCTCATCACTCTGCTTTAGTTTCATTAAAAATAAAAAAAGACTTTGGGTGAAAAACACAGATGAAACGGATGGTCACCAGTGACACCAACTGATCGAAAGAAGGAGTGAACTTTGCTATAATTGCTGCTACCACCCTCCATCTCCTGGGACCCTGGATCTTCTTCATTCTAATCCTGAGACATGACCTGATCAGACTCAGTCAAAGCAAGGGACCTAGATGATGTCACCATCTCCAATTATACTAGCTCTGGCTGAATCCCAAATACCACCTGGGATGTGAGGCTTTGTCACTCACCCTGTGTGTCTTTTTCCTACCCCACCTTATTTCTTTTCTCTCTTATCCCTCTCCTTTTTTCCTTCTGTCTAATAAGAGTCTGACTTATCTGGCCAAGACTGAATATTTTGTAACATTGCTGTAAGCCTGTGATGTGAAAGGCAGCTAAATGCAATGCCTTAAACAGCCCAGTGTTACTACAAGTATGCCAGGTCTTTGGGTGGCTGATAAGACCCCATGCTGCCTGTGTTTCTCCAGCAGTGGGGTTGAGAATGAGAGCCACCACCAGAAACTGGAAGCTATATTTTCTATTTTTGCTGTTCATTCTCTCCCAATTTGTGCATGTTTGTCTTGTTTTGTCTTCCAAGGAAATGGGATCAGACTTTAACAACAACAGCTCTAGCCCATCTCAAATAATTTCTCTTTTCCCCAAAAGGACAGTTATTACCTTCTTAATACCAATTAAAAGACTGTCAAACATGGGTTTTTCTTTCTCTAAGGACTCTCTCCAGCTAAAGGGGAGGGAACAAGGGATCCTGTTAAAATGAAAGCTTTACTTAATACTTACATTGCAAATGCTTTAACTGTTTTTCAAGATGATACAACGATTTTTTATGGTGGGCTTCCATTGGTACTAAGTAGGACGAAGTCTCTGTTTCCCAAACTCCAAACCTTATTTAAAACTGATTAATGTTGAACAGTGGGCAGGTGGGTCAAGTTACCACCTTTGAATCTGTGAGCCAATAGAGTCTATCTAAATTAATGTAACACCTGCCCCAGGAGCAAAGCTTGTGGACAAGAAGAGCTGGGACAGTGGTAGCCATACCAGCAGATTCCCAAACTGGAATATTCCCTTTTTTGTGAAACTCCAAGGCTATATCTACACTTGTAAGTTAGTTCAAATTAAGGAAGCTTAATTTTAACTAACTTAAGCCTTGGCCACACTAGGCTTTCATTAGTTCGAATTAAGGGCTTCCTTAATTCAAACTAATAAATTCGATTGCTTAATTAAAACTAACCCTTAATTTGAAAAAGTTTGAATTAAGTCAATGTGGCCATATTAGTTCGAACTAACTGCTTAGTTCGAACTAATCAGCAGATTGACCTTCATGCAACTGACTAATTCGAACTAAGCAAGTGCCCTGCATGGCCATGGTTAGTTTGAACTAGCATTCTAGTGGGGCCATGCTAGTTCGAATTAAGTTAATTTGAACTAACTAAAATTAGTTTGAATTAGTTAGTTAGAATTAACTAATTCAAACTAGCTTTTGTAAGTGTAGACATAGCCCAAGATTCCAGGTTTCATTTCAGTTTGGAACAAAACAAAATCTCAAACACTTGAAACTTCCCATAGGATGGTTCTGCTGTTTCCTGACCAGCTCTGATTAACACTATCTATTAATGCACTAGGAACCTGATGGCCGCCACTCCAGGGACTGTGCAAAAGGTGCTCCTTCACTAGCTTGAACCTTGTGCAAGGCATGGCCAAAATTCTGTGGCAGAAGACAGTCTCTGCTCCCTCCTAATTCACTGGCCCTCTTAAAGAGTCAGGGAGGGGCATAAGACAGATATTATTGCTCTGCCTTTACCTCCTCACCGGCCCTCAGAACTGGCTGGGCACAAAGCAGGGAGCCCACTACACCTTGGCCACAGGTTGAGGAGCTAAAATCTGGTCATACACACCCCAGGATCCCTAGGGAGGAATTCCAGGTTTGCCCACTGTCAAGATTTTATCACAAGTTTCAGAATATTTGATGTTTCACAGTCCATGGAGTCATGTTCTTACCCAAGAATCTTAGATTTCATTTTAATAAACAAGTAAGTTTCTAGCGCTTACTGATATGGAAAAAAGTTTGACAGTAGAAAGGCTGAAGGCTAGAAAATCAAAGGGGAAATATAAATATAAGAAGAACCCAATGCTCATGGCTTGAGCTTAGAAATATTGGAATTCTATCTGATTCAGCCAGATTTCTTCTGGAAGGCTCCAGCTGGAAAACATACCCCTACTAACCACCTCCCCACTGTACCTCAGTGTTCCTAAGGCAGAATCCTGTCCCTTTAAAGAAAAGATCCTTACACTGGTGAGAGGAGGAAGAAAATAGAATTCAAGCTAATATGTGTTATAAAAGAAGTTCCCACCCCATCCAGTTCTAGTGAAGGCAAAAATGTAATTGCAGGCATCTGTAGTTCTGCCTATAGCACAGTAGTGCAGTCAAGGATAACCTGGTTTTATCCACTTCTCCTTTAGTTAGTTTAGCCACTACACCACCGCAGCATCAGCACAGCAGAATCAGGCACAAATTGGTGTTATCCTCCCCCACTTTCCCCCCTCCCCCCCCGACCATATATGCACCTAGCTCCTATTATGATCACATGGATCAAGAGGAGAAATGATCTCTACAGGACATAGAGTAACTGTAGCTCAGAAAAACACTCTAACACATGTATAGGTTGTTGAATGTCAAACAATGTCTCAAGCATGAAAATGCTTCTTCTGCAGTGTACAATAGCATGTTGAAAAGAAGATGCCGTAGTTAACAAAAGAAATCTTACTTACGAGTATTGAGTGAGTAGTTCCAAATCATTATGCATGTTGATTGGATACGTCTCACTGAGATGAAATAGCTTCTCTAAGGCCTCATAAATGAAAATGATGCAGATAAGAGAAGCAAATGCTTCTTCAGTAAATCGGGTAATGTAACAGACTAGGGAGCTTGCATCTGTTGCAACAAGGATGATGCATAGGGTTGCAGTCCATAGTCCAATGCTAGCTCTTAAAGAAAGGTACGATAACCCATATTCCCTAAGGAAAGGGGGGGGGGGGAAGAAAAATTAACAGAAGCTTATCCAAGAGTCAAAACATTATTTCAAAGATACAGAAGAGGAAATACTACAAAAATCCACTCTGCCTTTTATATCTTCTCTTGAGCTGCCAAATGCAAAGTCATCTCTAAAAATATTGATTCAAAGAAGGCTATCCATCTTCAAGAAGCAAAGCATACAGCTAGCTCTAATGCCCAACTCAAGTCTAAAGTACACTGTAGCACTCTATTTGGGAATAGAGATGTGAGCAAAAACTGCTCCTTTTTGAATGCTGTGGTGTATTAATGTCTACCTTGCTCCTGCATGAAGCCACCGCTGGCCCTGGATATGATACTTTCCTGACAGGCAAATACTACAGCAGTTAGCTCATCAAGGAGGGAACATGCAAAGTAGATCATGTAATGCTGTTTTCACCTTAATAAAAAAGAACTAGAGATAATCCTTATAGATATAGTCATATTATTCATTTCCATTCTTTTTAATAGTGTTGAACACCACAAGTTATAAAACAGGTCACAGGTTTCAAATGTACTTTGCAGTGGCTGGATCCTTTTTTATGGAAAAACTATATTAAAATATAATTAATGCTCCCAGTTAATTCAGGATTTTTTTTTAGTATTTGCTGTCTCACCATTTAATTGAAAAACAAACTAAATGCATTAAAGATTTCTCAGTTTTATTTTTTTCAGTAAAAAAGAAAAAGTGGTGAAGAAATGTGGAGGCAGTTTTAATTCAGAATTTCTTTCCTTTCATGAAATCAAGTCTGATATTTTCAAGCTGGATTTTCATCTGGCCTGAGCATCCTACTAAAGAGAGGTAGTTATGCATGAGAGTGCATTCTCAAAGGTGACCTTTGAATGCATTCTAATCCTGAATGGGCAGCAAAAGTGGTAGATGCCTATATCTGCCAATTTTCCACAACTTCAAGAGTGCAAGACAATTGTGATCAGCAAGAAAGTGGTCAGGATTGTTTCATGGTCTTGACCCATTCACATGGACCCTCACCCTCCACACTCTGTCCACAACCTAGAGCAAAATCCTCTCTACTGACTGTACATAACCATACACAGGGCATGCTAGGGCCACATATAGTTCCAGATAACCTGCATGAAGAGCTGGGAGGCCTTCCCTTCATGGAGATGGGATGGAATGATCTTGGGGAACTGACTGAGCCTCCCACTCTGTACTGCTCATCAAGGGGATCAGGAGGTTTTGCTCTGCCATGAAATCTTCCTGCCTCAGAAGTCCCAGTTGTAAAAATGAGGCAGACAGAATAGATGGGACACACGGGAAGAAGCATGTAGGACGGGTCACCATTGGCCCATATCAGCCCATGGATTTCAAGTACCCATCATTACTGGCTGATATATAGGCACAATGTTCACCCATGTTGTGGCAGAGGGATTTTACAGTGTATTAGCATATAAGTGAGGATTTGTTCACATTTTAGAGTAGCTCTGGGTTTTTGTTACATTTTATTTAGCTATTTTTCAAGAGATGAGACAGGGAGTAAGATTATATCACATTTATTCCATGGATTAGGAGATGCTGCTCAACTCCACTACCTGGCAGCTTCAACATGTTATGTTGTTATGAATGATAAAAAGCTGAAAAGCCATGAAGTGTGCTGATTTTTACAGGGTACATTCCATTCATGAGATTTAAATTTAATCGTTTCGGAACAGGAAACTATCCAATACCAATTTGAGTTTGTATTCCTTTCAGAACAGTTATAAAGTAAAAAAAGTAAGCACTTCTTACCATTAACAGTACCTTTTGTCTTGGTCACTGGTTACGTTCTAGTGTTTCTTTAAAAGTCTGAGCAATGTTTCCCAAAATCTGGACTTCTCATCTTACGTTAGGAGTCATTGATACCTCTCATGAATTAACACAGGAGCATAACTTTTGTTATATTTCTAATTTTATATAGATTGTCCTCAATTAAAACATAATTCATGAGGTCACACATGAAAAAAGATGACCAAGTATAAATTACTCCGAGGCAAATCTACTACCAGAGGATGTATAAATATGATTTACGCACACAAGCGCACACACATAGAAAACATCATCTGAAAGTTTAAATAATGAAAACTACCTCACTTACTTGCAAAATTTAAATAATATCTTCTCGAACACCAGCACTGGCCCTGTGCTGCCTAGTATAGTAAGAGGCTGTCCACCAAAGAGAGAGTAGGCTATTCCAGTCATGGACGCTCCAAACAAAGATTCTATTGCACTCTGCATGTGAAAAAAAGATTGAACTTTCATAGGTTTTCTATCAGAATCCAAGTACTATATGTTACAACGCAGTTTCAGATTGCAAGATTAAAGATGACTTATTCAATATTAAGAAAACACTAACCACAAACCTAAAAAAGTAAATGCGTTTTAAAAGTTCAGATTAAAGTAAAGCACATACTATACGACCTTCAGTTGCTTCTCCCAGCAGACCGCCAAATGTGATGACAGGAGACATACAAGCACAGTAGAGAAATAAAAATGATGCTAGACACTGTAGACTGAAAGCATCCCTGAAGTCACTCCAGAAGAAGGGAGCTTTTCTTTTGATATCTAAAATCAATCCCCCAAAAAACCTAAGAAAAAGGGAAAAAAAATAAAGACAGAAAGAAAGAGAGTTCTGTTTGCTTTCATCACTGGGGTGAATTATGAGACCTGTGCAAGCGAAATCAAAGGTAATTGTATGTCCCACCCCTCATGTGAGTGCCTCACACTCTTTACAGCATTTATCCTCATAAAACTGATGTTCAGGAGGGCAATGATAGTATCCTCATTTCACAGAGAGGGGACTGGCTCTAGAGACACCAAGCACAGGAAGCCTGAGGTGAAGAGGTTTAGGTCTTCCAAGTCCCAGAGTTACTGCCTTAAACCAGTGAATTACCTTTCCTCTTTTTCTTCTCACACCTGCTACCAGCATAGAATACCTCTCTAGCACCCTTACTCCTGTTGAGTACTACTTTGATTCATGAATGGTCCACTGAGCTTGTTGGAACTACTCACAGAGATATGTAGTACTTACACAAGTAAGGGAGGCTGACTATTTGCAATTAAAAATATGTTCTCAAAAGAAGCCTTCTAGGGTGAGCTCTTGCCCTCTGCAAAACCTAGTCAGGTTTTGTACAGTACTAGGAAGCAGCAGGCTAAATGATAAAAGATTCACATAGCCTCTCGGCCAAATAGTCTAGTCAAGTTGAACAAATAACCCATTCAGCGCTCGGACTGGGCTTCTGTGGTGGTGAGGAGGCATCTGCACACACATTCTTCAAACTGAAAAATAGCTCTGAGGGAGATGGGACGGAGAGCAAACAACAAAAGAGAGTTCTTAAATGGCAATGGCTCATATGTAAACCCAGTTCATGATCTTACATCATTTTCTTTGATAGTTATAAGTGATAATTCCTTTTAAATCAAGTGAAAATCTGCATAATTCCATTAACTTTCATATAGCTACATTCATTTACACCTGTTGAGGGTTTGGCCTAAGGTCTTTTACTTCACAGAAAGGTGCTTCTTTAATAAAAGTGTTATACAGCAGGTCCTGTTCCGCAGAAAACACACTGAGCTAACACTAACACTCTGTCACCTGTTTTTCAAGAGGTGTCTCCTCTATCATTGCACTTCCACATATCTCTTTCCTTGATTACACCTATCAAGCTACCAAACTCTTTCAGAATTTCCTTGGATGAGTGGAGCTTCCAGTCTTCCCTGTTCCCACTCTATATTGTTGGTCCTGCAGGTTTTTATTCTCAGTCCCATCAGCTTTTCTCTTGTTCTCACTTCCTCCACCCTCCACCCCTGGGTTAATTCACATGGTCCCCTGGCTTTAATTACTATATCTTTGTCAATGTCTTCTAAATCAGTGGCTTTCAAACTTTTATTCTTGGGACCCAGTTGAAAAATTCATTTATGCCCATGACCCAGCAATTACATCTTTGAGCAATGCATTCCAGTCTTCTGGCGGTGGAAGCAGTGGGTGCAGCGATCCAGTGCCTGAGGATCTGCAACCCAGTACTGGGTCCCAACCCTAAGTTTGAAAACCATTGTTCTAAATCAATCCCCAACCCTTCCACTCCTATTCAAGCCTCGCATCTTAAAATGCCTCTCAGCCACGTGCGTCTGTGCGATTGCTATCTCAGATCTCAACATGGCAAACACTCTCCTTTTTCATTCTAAACTGTCATATCACCTCTCTTATCAACACAGATGAGAACACCACTGTCATTCCACATCATCTAGTGTCTCACTAGAGCTTGTTGCTTCTTCCTCTACATTTCTAAAACACAGTCTCCCCATTCCTATTGTAAAAGCCCTTTTCCATACCTTTATCATCTCTCACTTTGATCACTGCAACCCCCCTTTGCAACAGATTTTTTCTGCGCAGTGTATGTATATTAACCCACTAAGACCTGTGTCTTTAAATCAAACTAATCTCCAACATTTTTAATGGACAATCATCAAAGTCACAAAGGCCCAGATTTTTTAAAAGTTTGCTAGAGGTTTATGCAGAAAATACTTAATGATTCGCATGTATGCATTGCACTTGTGCCTAGAATTACCACAAGAGCATATACAGATGGATATCAAAATGCACCTTTGCCTGCACAAATGCCCTGTTTCCTGGCACAAAATGTACTTGATCCTTGATATTTAAAATCTGGCCTCAAATACATTATTTGTTGGAACTGAACGTAGTATAATAGGGTATAATCTTTTCAGGATAATGACTGTTTTCCTTTATTTGTACTGCACCAAATACACTGAATAAATATATTAAAAGTATGAGCTAGATTCTTACCACCAATCCACCTACTTTGCTCCCTTCCAGCAGTACAAAAAACGCTAACACTGGTGGTTTAACAAATCTCTGGATTTCCTTTGCATAACAGGAATTTCTGAGTGGTATCACTGGCATGGTGCCTCTAGGATGCCCCCTTTCCGTTGGCTCCTGATGTACTGAGTATAGCTGGGTTAAAGGGACAGAGCTGATGTGTCATTGTACTCTGATAATCCCTGGCTAGCAGAATGGCCCCATGGGGCTGTAAGCAACCAGCCATAATTTAGAGCAGCCCTGAGGCTGCTCTAAATTCAATTGATGGTGATGGACTATCTCCTGACCAATCCCAAGGTTGAGGGAGGGAAAAAGTGGGTCTTAAAAGAGAGCAGAGAAAAGGACATGTGGAGCATGACATGTAGGACAAAAGGATATATGACAATCTGGCACTTAATAATAATAGTAGCCCATGTGTTTAAAAAATATAATATTAGAAAAGAACATAAACACATACTTTAGGTCCTCAGACAGTCATTCAAGTCAAATGGAGCTGCATATCTTAGGGAATATTTTGGCCTACTGTGTTTGAAGAAAAGCAAGGGCTGCACAACTCTGTCTCTGAACACACTCAACAATAAATTTGTCTAAGTTTTCATTAAAAATGATATTCCACCAATCCTTTCATACTATACAGAACAAGCAGCATTTATCATGATTACCAGTGGCTTGACCATCATATATTGTTGAGAAAGGAGCTTATATTAAACAAAGAGAATAGAAAACATAGCCCACAGATAACTAATGGTGTAAATTAGCAACTAAGAGCCTGTTTCTCTACTTATTTAGAGATACATCAAGTCGGAATAACTCCATTACTGTGAACTCAATGACATGGTATGTCAGCCTATAAGAAGCAAGTCATTTGACTTCCTCTTTGAAGTATGTTGCTTAAAAATAATATCACATTTAATCAAGTTTTTCACTAACTTTCCAGTCCGTTGCAATTCTGGCCCACTATGTCCTCCAAGTGGTACTGGATCCCCATGAGCTGCTGTTCCATTTGGCACTCCTGGGATCTTACGCTTCTCCTACAAGAAAGAAAAGACATTTTCTATTGAGTTTAACCTCAAATACAATTTTAGCAAAGGACATAATTAAGTGTGGCATAGTCAGTTATTTTTCCTGTAGACTATCCTTTTCAGTTTCCACACATTAGTGAAAGGGATGTGCACTTATAAAATTATATGTATGTGTCCATTCTGTCATTTGATGAAGCTGCGCTGCTTTCAAATAGGTCAGGGTGCTACAACCACCCTGCACAAGCAGCTTGCAAGCAGCAGGATGCAGCAGCATTACTACTCAATCAATAGCACTGCTTCTAAGCTTCCAAAATAACCCTTTCTCAGCAGGCCTCAGCTCAGGAGAAATGACAGTAGAGACAGAAGTGAGATGGTTTCAGTCAGTTGGAATTCTCTGTGGTGGCCATGGTAACAGCTCTATCCAGTGTCACACTGCTTCTTTTCAAGAGAAGTCTGGATGCGGGCTGGGGCTAGAAGCTAGATGCATGTCCCAGAAAGGATGTTATGACATCATGGAGATATGCAGGCTACCGAATAGGCTAATTTACCATGGCTCCCCCCGACCACCACCTAGGCCAAATAACAATTCAGCTGAGATATCATCTCTGCCCCACACTCTTCTAAGCCACAGCAGGGAGGGATCAAAGGGACTGCTGCTATGAACCAGGGAGAAATGAAAAGGTCAGTCAAGAGTGACGGACAATCCCTTGCTTCACAGCTGTACAGGACCACCAGTTTTTTAAAATGTAAATCAATAGGGCCCCCTAAGTATACTCCTGACAGTCTCTCTCTTTTTGTGACAGTTCAACAAGGGGTCCTGTTGGCCAAGGTCTGTAGTAATGCCCAAAGTTTATACAGAAGAGGTTGGCTTACTTGTGGGGAAAAGGAGGCAAAGGACTTCATTTACTTTTTGCCTCTACTTCCCAGCTACCAGAGGAGCACCATCTCCTATGCAGCAGGTATGACTCATCTCAGAGCCCCTTCCATATTCCAGAATTGCTTAGCTCAGCGCACAGTGGATCTACTTATCCTTAAGACTCTATCCAGCAGATTCGGCCCAGAATGGCTAGAAGTTGAATCTTAATGTGTGCCAATAATTGTCAATCAATCTCCTAAAAGTTTCCCAAACTTTTTCAAGGTGTTTTAATCATAAGGTTTAGAGGAACCATATATATGGAAATACCATAAAGGGCTTCTTTGCTGAAATAAATAAATAAATAAATAAATGGGTCCAAGGAAAGTATGGGCCAAAAAAACATTTTAAATGAATAACAGACTGGTATGTTTTATATCTGTTCTCTCTCTTTCTAGGTCATTGTATTTCCACTTAAAAACTAGTAACCTAGCAAAAGTGGAACTAGCTATTGAATATAACAATAAGCAAAATAATATTTATATGAAAAGCATCATTAAGCAAAATAATATTTTCATGAAAAACATTCTCTCATCAAGATGCTTGAGAAGCCAAGCAAACAATTTCAAATGCACAATTATAACTGAACAGTAGAAAAGTAGTTAACATTTAAAAAGCCAAATACTCAGTGTTCAATAACCATTTGCTGAATGTGCCATAACAATTAATTAACAGTTTAGCAATGCAATCTAGTTAGAACAAAAATATTCCTTTATATCTCACTTTTCCTAGACTTATGCTTACACCTTCAACTGATGAGAATGGTGTGTTTCTAGGGAGGCGGAGGTCGTGGTTTAAGAAAAATAAAACATATTTAAAAACCTCTGTTGCTACAGAATACCAATGGCCTCACAACATTCGCATTTATTAACCATTTTTAAGGAAGATAGAGATCTTGTACCAATTTTCTCCTTTGCTTCAATCTTAAAGTGACTTGACTTAACTTACTGATATCTTGTTGAAGTGCACCCAGGACCAGAGTAAGAATAAAAGTGCATTACTGCTTTTACAATCCTGCCCTTTGTAAACTAGGCAGCCAATGCCCTTGGAAGTAAGGTAATAAAGTGATTGTTTTATCTAAAACCCATGATCTACACATACTATTCTAAATTAATCTATACTATGTAGTTTCTTGTATAGCGCTCTTCATCATAATAGAAGTGTGTTTTTCGGTAGTTCATTAAGTAAGGTGACTAACATCTGTCATGTTTTTCTCTCATCCTCTCCTCAGGGGGAGGAATGTGAACAGCAATTTGTTTTGTGTTACTGATATCCTATTATTAATATTAAAGCTCTTGTTGCTGCTCTTCTGTAGAATAATGAGCACACAGATAAGGGCATAATTTGCCAAGAGAGGATTATATGAACAAAAGACCTTTACATTTTAATAAAATCACTAGATCTGCTGAGAAATGAACAACAGACATTTTTCCACCCATATAATAATGAAACAAGTATGTGGTCTATTGGGCTGTGTCTACACTGGTAAATTAATTTACCCTGTGTCTACATTACACTTTGCTTAAGTCGACTTAAGCAGCTTGCTTAAGTCGCCTTAAGGAAAATAAAGTCGACTTAATTAAAATTAAGTCGACTTTATTAAACCTCCTTTCCACTAGACCTAAGGCTTAAGTCGACTCCCTAGAGTCGACTTAAGCCAGTGTAGCCGTGTGGTAGCCCTAAGTTGACTTAGGGCTACCCCAGGGCTACACCAATGCCCTCCCTGCCGGGGTGGGGGGCACAGGGGGAGCCTGGCATGCCCCCCCACAGGGCAGGGCAGAGCCCTGCTCACCCTGCCCCTATGCCCTGCCAGGGTCCCTGTCCCCCTTTGCCCCATTGTACCCAGGTACAATGGGGCAAAGGCTGAGCACCCTGGCACTGGGCAAGGGGTGCCCCCCTGCCCCCGTGGACCTGCCCTAGGTCCCCCTAGCCCCTAGAAGTTGACCTAGACATCCAGTGTGGAGGCTCTAGGTCGACTTTGAAAGTTCCCCCCAAGGCCGACTTTAAATTTAGGTGTAGAGGCACTAAGTCGACTTAACTAAAGTTAGTTAAGTCGACTTAGCTAAAGTCGACCTAAATTTACAAGTGTAGACATAGCCAGAGGGTGCTTAAGTCGACTTAATTTACTCTGCATCCACACTGGAGTTTCCTTAAGTCGACTTAAGGAAATTTAAAGTCAACTTAATAAGACCTCCTTTTAAGTCGACTTTAATGCTTACTGACTTAGGGCAGGGTGCGGTCCTGTGGTCGAGTGGTCCCAGCCAGAAGAGAGCGCATGGCTCCTCTCTGCCCTGGACCACGCTCCAGCTGCTGGGGAACCTCTGGAGGCTCCCTAGCAGCTAGAGCATGGTCCCAGCCAGAAAGGAGCCACAGGGCTCCATTCTGCCCGGGACCGCAGGGGTCCCAGCAGAAAGGAGCCCCACACTCCCTTCTAGCTGGGACCCCCACGGGTCCTGGCAAGAAGGAAGCCGCGGCTCCCTTTTTGCCGGGATTCGTGGGGGTCCCAGGCAGAGGGGAGCTGCTGGCTTCCTTCTGGCCGGGACCCACGGGGGTCCCGGCCAGAAGGAAGCTGCGGTTCCCTTTTTGCCGGGACTGCTCGGGTCCTGGGCAGAAAGGAGCTGCAGGGCTCCCTTCTAGCCGGGACTGCTGGGACCGCTGGGGTCCTGAAGAAAAGAGAGCTGAGTGGTCCAGGCCAGAAGGGAGCTTCATGCTCCCTTTTCCCCCGGACCACTCTGGGGCTTGCTGTTTTGGGGAGAGCCAGCCCCATGTGGGGCTGGCTCTCCCCAGGATGAGCCCCCATAGCCGAGGCTCCTCCCTACCCCTGGACCTAACTAGTCGACTTAGAGAGTCTAGTGTAGACTCTCTAAATCGAATTAGTAAGGCCAGGTTTAAGTCGACTTAAGAGTCCTGTGTGGACTCTCTAAGTCAACCTAATAAGATTGACGTAAAGTCGACTTGGTAAAGTCGACCTAAATTTCTCAGTGTAGACATAGCCCATGTAACACAAAGGCCAAATCAGGGCATTTTGTTTTGCACTATTTCATGCAACTGTTCATCTCTGCTCAGGAAAGCCCCAAAACTAAACTTAGTATGAACAACTATCTTCTTCCCTGTAAAGGGTCAGTTATTAAATTAAAAAACAAAGTAATGCATTGAAGTTAATAGTTTAGCTGCCTACAAGTATTGACATAGTAGACATAAAAGACTTTGTCTTACAACATTTTTAGTCCCCTATGCTTTCAGAAACTCTAATCTTGCACTGTACATACCTGAGAGGGAACATTTTTGGGTGGCTCTATTCGAATTGTTGGGTCCCATTCTCCAGGAGGGAGAACTGTAACCTGATCAAGAAATTCATCTATTCCAGAAACCAGGTCATTACGATCTTTAGCTTTATAAGCAACATCATGGAATACCTGTTAAAGAAAACAAAAAAGTGAAATATGAGAGAGTCTCATTGTACATGTAAAATCTTTTAAGACATCCACTTTTCCCACATAGTATACAATTTATTTATTTCCTTGCTTTTAAAATGAATCACAGTTTTGAACTAGCTGCAGTTTCTAGTAAGATAGTCGGAGCCACTATGGAAAGCATCCTTCAAGATTGCTGAATTTTCCAGGGATCTTACAGTTTAAAAGTGCGATTGGTTCCACTTAAAAATGACTCTGTAAAAATGGTATCTTCCTGTTCAACAGATCTGATCTGTGGCAGAATTTTGTATCTCAACACATATCTGTTTACTTCAATGACAAAAGTTTCTTGCTATAAACACCACAGCCATGAGATCATAACCTGGATTCTGATTCTGTATGCATATCATTAGAATGGTTGAACTGGGATCCAGTTGGAGATGCATATCCTATATTTGGGCACATCTATGCAACTTCATTGAAAAAGGCTAGATCGATCAACAAAGCATATTTTGAGTTTGGCTACAGTAGCAAGAATAAAATCATGATGCCGAACCTTACACCACAAAATACAAATACTAAAACACAAGGGTTCAGAGACAAAAGTAAATGCTTGAGGGCTATGTCTACACTAGCAAATTAAGTCGATTTAAGGAAGCTTAAGTCGACTTAAACAAAGCTTCGTCCACACCTGGTTTTCATTAAGTCAATTTAAGCAGTTCCTTAAGTCGACTTCATAACTACCACGCTTTAGGTTGACTTAACAATTAAGTCGATTCGTTAAGTCAACCTAAGACGGTGTGGCTGCCCTAAGTCTAAGCTGTGGCTCCTTTCTCCCCAGGACCGCGCCTCCTTTCTCCCCAGGACCCATGGATCCTGGCAAAAGGGAGCCACAACTCCTTTCTCCCCGGGACTGCGCGGGTCCTGGTGAGAAGGGACCCACAGCTTCTTTCTCCCCAGGACCCACGTGGGCCCTGGCAAAAAGGGAGCTGCAGCTCCTTTCTCCCCAGGACTCACGCAGGTCCTGAGGAGAAGGGACCCACGGCTCCCTTTTTGCCAGGACCCGCAGGTCCCAGGGAGAAAGGAGCCGCGGGGCCCTTCTTGCCAGGACCCGCAGGGGGTCCGGGAAGAAAGGAGCCACGGCTCCCTTTTCAGAGGGACCCTCAGCTTCCTGACAGAAGTGACCATGGGTCCCTTCTCAGCGGGGAGCCACGGCTCTCTGCTGCATCTACACTTGAAAAGTTAAGTCGACTTATTAAGTCAACTTAACTTTTCAAGTGTAGACATAGCTGAGGTTAGTAACCGTCAGGTATCTGGTCATTTATGAATGTTAGGAGGCTTGCAGATAGGTCAGCTATAGACAATATTTTTATGAAAATATTATAGCAACTCAGCAAACAATTTCACAGGCCTATACATTTATTAGCTATTGGCTAACATCAGAATGTAATTGTTAACTCTTTCCTCTAAAAGAGTTTTTCAAAGACTAACTCAAAATGACAGTGGCTCCCACTAATTAGGCATATTGGCAAAGTATTTCAGGAGTGCTGATGGGCACTGAATCTGCTGAACTTTTTGGTATGGGGTCATCTTCAGTTAGAAATAACTGTACAAACTGCAGTTAATAGATAAATACCTCATCTGTCATTAGTGTTGCAATTGATCTTCCAATCTCATGGTACTGTTGGCCTTTCCCTAGTGGTCCCAGAAGAATAAACAAAAATCTGTAAATAAAAGGCAAGAAAACAGATATTTCAAGAATGGAAAACTGAAATTAACATTGTCTACCATAGAAAAGATCATAAAAACTTGGAAGTGATGTCTGTAGTGGGGGGAGGGGGAAATAACCTCTCTCTAAATATCCTTACATAGTAATTTAAAATTGGAAATACAATTAGGAAACATCACATAAATGTGTATTATGCAAGGAGCATTCAAGAATGGACTGAATAGTTTTAAATACCAAACTACTTATGTAACACTAACATGCAATTAAATTGTGGATAGCCTAAAAAATTAGGCAAAAGTACTTTTGACAGAACCATGTATTTATCAGTTTGCACATTTTTGCAACATGATGGAAGATACCCTCTCCCCAGACAGATAAATACAAAGGATAGAAAATAAGCATTTTTATCTCCTCACTAGCTCTTTTATTTAAGTAGATTCTAGTTCTCCACTATGCTGTTCCCTATGCATCTATTTTCAAGTGTTGGAACTACAGAATATTCTGCCAACAGCTCATGGGGTTGCCATGTACAGCAAAACCATTGTCAATTTTTTAAAACCTTTTTCTGACAAAAAATATTTCTATGAAAAATGTTCTTTAAATTTTCCAATCATTCAAAAAAAAACCCAACCCTCCACCTTTTATTAGCAGCAAAATGGAAAAGAGAAAAAGGTGTAAGGAAGAAAACTGGAAAACTTAAAACCCATAACATTGTCAATTTCAGAAACAAAACATTTTTTGAATTTTTTATCAAAGATTTTGAGAAGCTTTATTTATTCCCTTTAGTTTTTGCAGAACACACCATTTTTGACCAGCTCTTTAGAGCTAAGTTGTATAAAGAAGATGCAGTTTTCATTCTTGTATGGCCTTACAGGCATACATATTATATATATTTGCTAGTTATCCAGCCAACAGCCAGGTTTGTTTTTCAAGTTCATGTTTACTATAGTGAGAAACCCAAATAGAGCTGATCTAATTACCACTGAGAATTTAGCCCTATTCTCTCCTTGCAAATCACTCAAATATTGAATTCAGTGAATAGCCTAGTTATTCATAAGTATTTACCAAGTATTTATTTGAACAATTTTTACCATCTAGGAGCTGGTCAAGCTATTAACACCATGAATAGTCAAGTTGTAACTGGTCACCCAAGTCTCATGGTTTTGTTTCTGTTTTCTGTTTCCTGAAATGTTTAGAATGAGCAAATGACAAAGAATGAATGATAAACAGGGGACTTCTAGTATGAATTCTTGGATGAATAATCATCAAGATCACTCACAGCTTTGCCATGAGTTCAGATTAATGGGCATAGTAGTGCTGCATTGCCAAGAGACACAACATCCCTGCTGGTTCCCTCACTGCTTAGAAGAGTGAGTAAGCTGCTTCAGTTCTGGCTCCAGTGCATTGGTGGAGTTTTACCATCTGGCATGTTGGTGGGGGTGAAGTCAAGATTGTGCCGAGTCCACACCCCATTTTGTGCCTACATATGCAAGGAAGGGATGTAGTGACTGTGCAAAGCCTTCTTCCCTGCTTATTCTGTTGTACACAATGGGTATGTCTACACTGGCAATTTAGGTCGACTTAAGTAGCCTTAAGTCAACCTAAATTACTCCCCGTCCACACTGGGCTTTCATTAAGTCAACTTAAGAAATTCCTTAAATCGACTTAATAAAAGCTTAAGTCGACTTAGTAAGAACCGCCGGTTAGGTTGACCTAACCCTTAAGTCAACTCCTTAGGTCGACTTAAGCATAGTGTGGACATGGATTAACCCTTAAATCGACTTTATTAAGTCGACTTAAGGGCAGTTAGGTCGACTTACTAAGTCCCCATTCAGAGTAACCACTTTGTTAAGTCGATTTAATAAGGTTGACTTTAAGTCGACTTAAAATCAACCTTATTAAGTTGACTTAACAAAGTCGACCTAACTTTTTGTAGTGTAGACATAGCCAATGACCCTGCACCACCACTTTAGCTGGGCCACAGTTAGGCCCTTGTATAAAAATAACCATATATTAATATTTAATTAATTGAATATTAATTATTAATGTTTTCACAGACATTTGTGTTATACCCAGTGACTTCTCGTTTTTTACAAATAACTACATTTTTTATCATCATATCATTATTTATATTGTGGAAGCATTCTCAATTTTTAGTTTTTCTAGGAATTTTCTCTCCCCTTTTATTTAACTTTGAAAATTGTTAAAAAAATAAAATAGAAAGCTAGGATTCATTTCTTCCCTCCCACATCTCCAGGTTCCCAAGTCAAATCCAAGAAAGCAAAAGGAAGGGGTCTAATCAAGGAGAACAAATGATGTGAGGGACAGTGGTGAAATATGTGGTTAGTAGAACCCAACATCGCCTTCAGTTCTCTCTTTTTCAGTTGTCTACCCCCAGATGCCTGTTACTCTTAAATAATATTACATTAATCATGAAAAATTGGAACAGGCTCTATTTTTCATACTAATTTATTTATTTTGTTTGCCATTTCTCCTCCAAGAAAAGTTATGCAGGATTATGCAAACAATTACAGCTCCAACGTAACCTAATCAACCTCTTTGCTACTTACTGCTTCAGCTTTTTAACAATTCAGCTGAAATGTTTGTAATTCAAATGTGCTAATCTGTATATCAGAATTTCAGAAACAGTGTACTATTTCTACTTCAAGAGGCGCACACAGGCCTCAGGTCCGATAATACACCTACGCATACATTATTAAAGGGAGAAAGGAAAGGTGCGTACCCTTCTTATAACGTAATAATTCAGTTCATAATTGGATAAACAACAGGGCTAAAGGATGAGTCCCACCAAAATCCATGAGGATGCAATTTAGAAAAATGTGAAATGGAATCATCTACTATCTATATTTTTAGCACAATCTTTGCTTACCTTGTTGGAATTGGAACTTCAGCTAGTCCTGAAAGCAATACTGCAGGGGACAATCTAACAAAAGCAACTACAGCACGATCCAAGAACTCTAGTTCACCAACTAAAATGTTTGAAGCTTCAGCTCCAGGAGGTATCTTTTTCATAAAGTGTAGGTCAACCTAATAATTAAAAGAATAACAGCAGCAAAGTTCAAAGGAAAGAGCTTGGTATGTTATCTGAAAAACTTATATACACAACAATCTTTTTATTTCAATGAACCATAGTATCTTCACTTGGTCACTACGTAGTGCACTACCTGAGTTTTTTTAACCAGTCTACTTGTGTTATTTCCTTCTCTTGAATAATTTTAAAGAGAAAAATAAATGAATGCCCCTTAGAAATGTGAATAACTATCAGTCTTTAGTATTTCCCCAACTGTGCAGTGGGAATATAGATAATTCTGCTTCACAAACAGTTTTCAATGTATTAATTTCCTTACAGGGCCAAAGCAAATATTAATAGAAAATACACAATCTTTTGTTTTCTTCTATCTTCATGATGCTAATTAATTATAGTTATGAGGGGACAAGGCCCCAGCTTTTTCAAGAGTGCTATGTGTAGGAAACTTGGATTCAATTGACGAGTTTGCTATGCTAGAGTCCCAAATAAATGGAAGATTGCCACCTTCTTCCATGACTGTTTCCTACAGCCAAAAATCACAAAGCAGTATTGGTGCCAGGCTTGGAGGAAGATGCTTTCCAGCCTCCTGAGCGTGAGAAAATGAGCTATGAACATAACTTTCTAGAGAGGAGATTTTAAAGAGTGAATTGGGGTAATAAGTTTAAAGTTACAGAGCTGTGGCACTCAATGTTGAAAAGATGGAGAAACCATGTCATTACTGAATGGCATCCCAAGTTGATTTATTCCTTATATAAAGGTTCCTTAAGACTCCATTGGAACAAGCTTTTGTCAAGAGACAGACCTCTCTAAAACACATTCAACTTTTTATTTTATTTTAGGTTGAAATGTTCTAAGTGTATCTGAAACTATTATTTTTAACAATCTAAATGGCTTTAGTGCATCTTGATTACTCCATAATTTCTATAGTTTATAGTTATTTGCCTGATATTCATATATTTATGTATTTCTTGCACAGTACTATTCAAAATGACTTTATGTAATAATGATAGTAATGCAACAGATACCACATATGACTTCATAATGCACTAGACTTGCCTAAGAATTTCAAACTGTGGTTTTGTCATTTGCTTTCCTTCTATTAATCCAAACACAACAACAGTGACCAAATCCAATATAAACTGTTAAAGTGGACCATTTTAATGTCTATCTTACAGCCATCTGTCAGTATTAGTGTAAATAGTCTTCAGTAATATTTAGAAAACTGTTTTCTTTGCAAATGGCTCTGGCACTTAATCAGAATTTAGACATAACAGAGTTGACTGTATTATGAAATATATTACTTAAATTTTATTATTTCTCAAAACCCCCAAAAACATGTTTTTGATGTTATCCCAGTCTACCAAATGGCTTCTTTATGACATGAATGATACTTCTGAGTGTTAGACAATTGACAAACCAACATGGAGGATTAAGGACTAGTAGAGTAAAAAGTCTGAATACTTTTTCAGAGAAGTAAGCTACTAGAGGAGTAGAGTCTTAGCTAATGCTTGAGAAAGGATCTCTTCTTATCTTTTTATTTAGTTATTGTTTTTTAATATATTGCCTATTGTGGTCTCTAGGGGCTTTTGCCATGGATTAAAATTACAATCACATAAAAAAATTGAAACAGCAGCTACTCCTCACCCTCAAACAAGAAAATAACTAACCAGAGATTAAATCTAAATCCCAAATACTAACCCTTTACTGCATACTAAATCTGAGTAGGTAGAAGAGCCCTGCAGTGTGCCAAATTTGGTCTATTTAAGACCAAAACGTGCAGATTCTGAGGCTGGGATTCCCTCATGATAAACAGCTGTTCCCTCTACGTTTCATATGAGGAGATTTCAGCTGGAGCTCCACTGCTGACTGAAGTTTTGATAATATTGCAGGAGGAGAAAGGCACTCTCTGAAGTAGGCAGATCCCAAGGACTTTGTAGGTTAAAATCAACACCTTAAATTTAATCAATAGACACTAAGCAGCCAGGACAGATCATGGAGCATATACTTAGGGATTAAACTTCACAGAGCACTTGGACTGCTGTGTTCTACATTAACTTTGGTTTGTGTCATCACATGTGCACATATGTAGTAAAAAAGCCATAGCTGATAGTGGCAAGCTTCACATGTAAATGAAATAGTCAATCAGTTGTGGCCAAATAAAAATGAAAAAAGGTGTTCCTAGAAATTATTATGATCGTTAAAGAGCTGGGGTTCTGAGAATACCTCTAGATTGTGAGGTCTCACAACTGGCACACACAGTGGTTAAAGTATAGTTTGACGGGCCACGGGACCCTCCTAATCTCCGGGCCCCCTTCCCATATTGTTTGGGTCCCCTTCATGCATGTGTGGGCCCCAGCCCAGGAAGGCATTTGCAACCACTTCTCAGTACCACATGCATCGGTTATTGCTCCATAAAAATATTTATAATTTTATATGGTGTTTATGTCTATAGCAATTATTGTCACAAACTAGCAAACACTGCATAACACAATAAGTATTGTGATTAACAACGGTGGGGTGTAGGACCTGCCAGCAGCCAGGGCAGAGCAGAACATGCGTTCCGCCGTTTTTTCTATTTTTAGGAGCCCCAGAACTTTGGCCCCTCAAATTTGGGGGCCCCGGAACTGCATTCCAGTGCATTCCCCCTTACTTTAACCCCTGGGCACACACCTGCTTTTGAGGGGCAAAAAGGATCTTCACCCAACCTTCAAGTTACTGCCTCCAACCTACCAGTCTCACCTCAGTCTTGTGGAGGGATAGCTTCAGCCAGTTAGCCTTTATCCATGCCCTAATCTCAATGAGTGCGTCTACACTAGTAAATTAGGTCGATTAAAGCAGGTTTAAGTTGACTTAATTTACTCTGCGTCCACACTGGAGTTTCCTTAAATTGACTTAAGCTGCTGCTTCAGTCGACTTAAGGAAATTTAAAGTCGATTTAATAAGACCTTCTTTTAAGTTGACTTTAATGCTTAAGTCAACTTCTTAAGTCGACTTAAGCAGTGTGGACACCCTAAATCTACTTACAGGATAAGTCGACTTAGGGCAGGGGAAAAAGGGAGCCCCTGGTCCCTGGTCCCGCTAGCCGCTGGCGGCTCGTCCTGGCTCCCTTCTCCCTGGGACCACTCACGTCCTGGTGAGAAGGGACCGCAGGGCTCCCTTCTGGCCGGGACCCCAGTGGTCCCGGCCAGAATGGAGCACAGAGCTCCTTTCTGCCCGGGACCGAGCGATCCCAGCCAGAACAGAGCCCTGCGGCTTCTTTCAGGACCGCGCTCCAGCTGCTGGGAAGCCCCAGGGGCTCCCTAACAGCTGGAGTGCCGGCAATTGCTGGCACGGTGCTCCAGCTGCTGGGGAGCCCCCACAGGCTCCCTAGCAGCCGGAGCATGGTCCCAGCCAGAAAGGAGCCTCAGGGCTCCGTTCTGGCCATGACCCGTGGGGGTCCCGGCAGAAAGGAACCCTATGCTCCCTTCTTCCCTGGACCGCTCTGGGGCTTGCTGTTTTGGGGAGATCCAGCCCTGTGTGGGGCTGGCTCTCCCCAGGACAAGCCCCCGTAGCCAAGGCTCCAAAGGAGCCTCTCTACCCCTGGACCTAACTAGTCGACTTAGAGAGTCTAGTGTAGGTTTAAGTCGACTTAAAAGTTCTGTGTGGACAGTCTAAGTCAACTTAATAAGTTTGACGTAAAGTCGACTTGGTAAAGTCGGCCTAAATTTCTCAGTGTAGACATAGCCAATGAGACACTGGCAAAGTTTTGTGAGAGGACTGGCTTGATCAAGTTAAAAATAAAACTGGTATTGATCAGCATATGAAGTTGGGTACCAAAGTCCATTTCTCCTCACTAACTCTCCTAACAGTTCTACATGCACTGGACAGGAGGGGAGAGAAGGTGGAATTCTGAGCTTGCCCTTGGAGATAAAGTGCAACAACTCAACATGATCTTCTGAGAACACTCAGCAATGAAGAATACTGGAAGCAAAGAGATGTCCCACCCAATCCTATTAAGGTTCAAAGCTGAGTCAATCACATCTCACAAGCAATGGCATCACATGTATTTGAAAGATCTTATGGTATCAGCATGGAATTTGGCTTTGATTCAGAAATTCTGTTCCTGTGCTGAGCACAAGCATGTTGTGAGAAGAGCCAAAGGAGCAGTCTCTCTAACACTTCACATATCTTGGGGTGGCTGGGGAATAGTGTAAAGCAGCAACATAGAAGATCAAAAGTGCAGTAAGCTTCAGTCATTCCCACTGTCCTACCTGGACACTAGGGGCTAGGATGGGGAACAGGGGAGAGCCATTAAACCATCTCTACACCATCCACAGAGGTATGAGGTCCAGGAGCAGCATTTAAAGGGCAGCTTGCAGGCCTGTATCTGGCTCCTGATCTTTCTCCATCACCAGGACTAAATATTCGACCAGTTCTACCAATACAGCAGTCTTTGTGCTGTACCCAGGTCTGTATACAGATAGAAGAGGCAAATTGCTCAAAATTTGGAATGTCAGAAGCAGCCCTTGGGGACCTGGATTAGCTGGCAGCACAAGACAGGTGTCAAAGGATTTTTGTAAAAGACAAAATGAAATTAAAAGTGTGGAACAAAATTAGAGTAAGAAATTACAACACTCAGGAGGAAATTAAGGCTTGTCTACATGGCATCAGCAAAGTGTACTAGAAAGGTATGATTTGCACAGCACTCTAATGCGTTGCTCATCTACACTTACCAATTAAGTTGATTTAAGGTTGCTTAAATCGACTTAATTTAATCTGCATCCACACTACACTTTCCTTAAGTCGACTTAAGCAGCTGCTTAAGTTGAATTAAGAAAATATTAAGTTGACTTTATAAAACCTCATTTTAAGTCGACTTTGCTGGCTAAGTCAACTTTAGAAAGTTGACTTAGCCAGTGTGGACGTGGAGTAGCCCTAAGTCGATTTTAAGTCGACTTAGGGGGCTTTAGGGCTTCCCTACTGCCCTCCCTGCCAGGGTGGCTGGCACAGCCACAGCCTGGCGTGCCCCCCCATCCTGCCCCTATGCCCTGCCAGGGTCCCTGTCCCCCTCAACCCCCATTGTACCAAGGTACAATGGGGCAAAGGCTGGGCCCTCTGGCACTTGGCAAGGGGTAACCCCCTGCCACCATGGACCTGTCCCAGGTCCACCTAGCCCCTACAAGTCGACTTAGGCATCCAGTGTGGACGCTCTAGGTCGATTTTGTAGGGTCCCCTCTAAGTCGACTTAAATTTTGAGTGTGGACATGCTAAGTCGACTTAAATTAACAAGTGTAGACATAGCGTAATTGTTCCATACAGGCCCTGCTGCCACACTCTAAGGCCAGGTCTACACCTGCTGCTGTACTCGGTGGCAGTCAAAGGGAGATATGCAAGCTACGTAAAATAACTTAAATATCTCCCTTCGACTTCCCTTACCTCCGTGGCTCCACTGCACTGAGTCAAAAGGAAATGCTATCTCTTGGACTCAGCGCTACTCTTCTTATGGGCTAGAGTTACTGAGTCAAACTTCGGATCGATTGAGCGGGTCTTCAATGACCTCTCAATTAACTGGAGAGATCCAACTGATGGTGGCAAATTTGCCACCATCAGTATAAACTTGGACTAAAAGTACCTAAATTTGCATTAACACAGTTCTCTTTGAAATGATACTGCATTAGTGTGAAGTGAGAACCTTTTAGAGAGCAGTTTACATGCAGCACGCTAATGCACTTTACAAATCACACCCCTCTCATGCATTTTGCCATGCCATCTAAACAAGCCCTTTGTGTGCTCCACATAACACTACTTTCCTCCATCTAAGCATGTAAATCCAATTATTGTCATTAGAAGTAACTATACTAACACATAAACATAGGAAATTGTATCCCTAAATAAACAGGCTTAAGAGGATAAGCTAAAAGTATATAAAAGACAGCTAGAAAAAAAATCTTTTAATTAAAATTCCTGAGATAATTTTATCCATGTAAACAAAAATTGTCTCTTTCTTACTTCATGAAAATGTATTGGTTTTTAACTTATTCAAGGTACTTAAGGTTAGCTAGAAAGTTGGGATCCTTCCCAACCTTAGTGGGTTCTGGGTTTCAAATCTCAAAGTGGAGATCTGTGAGAAAACCATTCCACAAAGCAGTGTGGTGTTCTTCAGTTTGCTGCTGACCTTATTGCTATACTTTTAAAATTTAAATTAGACAAATATTTTTATTTATTCTATTTGTATTGCTTTTATTCCTTTTCATTATATGTTACATTTCAATACACAAAACATTCACCTAAAATTATGAATATTAGTTGACATGAATTAACACTTTTTAAAACAATATTGAATTAAAGTTATACCTTACAAAGGAACACATTTGATTACTGACAAATAAATAAATAAAATGTATCTAAAGATTGATACTGGCCTACAATTTGCATTAAGTGTCTCTGCTATAGTTAAATCTGCTTGCAAACCATGCAGAAAGACAACCGGAGTACATTCTCACCTCTCTTTCCACAATGCAAAGATCCTTTTCATGTCTTAATTTCATCCCACATAGACAACTGTACAGCCCTTTTTAATGGTCTTCTAGCTCTTGCACACAAAAATGACAGACTTCAATTACTGCTGCTAGGATTCTGTCTGGCACCAGGTGGAGCGAGCACATAACTGTAGCGCTGGCTCAATTAACTGGCTAGCAATCAGATTCCACAAGTGCCATTCTTTACTAGCTGTATAAATCCCTTTAAAACTTTAGTTTAAATTATCCTTCCTGACTTACTCACCCAACTGCCAGCTGAAATCACCTGTTGCTGGCATGTTGGTCTCATTCTGTACCTCATATGAAAGTTTATTTTAGGCATACAGTTTTTATACCAAAACTAGAAGACTAGTTTGCATTTTCTTGCTTTCTATTATTAGTTTTTAGTTTGTTACAAACCATTCTACTGAACTCTTGCACGTCGTTGGAAAATGCACTGAAATATCTTCGTGTGTCACAGGTGCTAGGAAGTTGTAGATGTTTAATAAAAGCTTCTTCAGGCACACAGAATCCACAAAAGCAGGTTACAAAAAGCACATTTTACATGTATTCATTATTTCCACAAGAGAACATATGCTAAGTCTGAATGACAGGCAATTGGAATGACTTTTCTATTTAGCCAGCCCTTTACTCATTTCTGAGACCTCTCCCCACAATCTGTTATGTCTGTACAGTGTTATGCAATGAAAAGTGTGTCTAATCTCCTGGAAAGTGATTTCCTGTTAGTTACTTTAACAATGCTTTATTGAAAATTGCTCTATTGGAAATGTTTAAAAATCTTCTTTATTGTTATTGCAACCTATATATTTCGTATCACTGACATGACAATTTATAATATTGAAATGAAACACCTTTAGAGCTTTCTCTGATTACCACAAACTATTCTTTTTATTTAAAATTTCTACTTTCAACTCAGAAGGGTCCTTTCATAATCAATAAATGCTTACCTTGCTAAAGTCAACAGTGCTGTTTTCTCTGCTCACATCATTTTTATTTTCAATGCAGGCTGGAGCAGACTGTGGGGAAACAATCTGACCTGCTAAAAAAATATATTGTTATTACAGAATACTAACAATTATTTACATTATTACAGAAACATTCTATGAAATAAGTGTTAAAATTAGAGTATCACATATGTTTCATACTGCATGTGTATGAGAATGTAAGGATGGAAGTGAAATTAACAACTTATTTAGAATACCAGACAAATTCTCAATAGACAGGATATTCATTAGCTGCAGCTAGAGTGGGAGAATCGATTTTAGAAAAAATTAAACCTCTTGTTGAATAGTGTGACACAGATTTTGTGTAAGTTCTGTTAAGAGTTGTTAACCCATTAAAAATCCTTATATAAAAAGCTTTGGTCCCACATTTACAAAGGTAATTTTCTAAGCCATGTGAAGAGCTATCAACTTTAGGTCTCAGTTCTAAACACTTACCCATATTAGTAGCAAATTAAAGGGGGTTCCCCCATGTGCACATGTTTCCTTGGGTTCGTAAATGAGCATTGATTAGCATGATAACCAAAGCAAGAATAAAGCGTCTCCTTATGAAAAATAAATGTATTGATATTTAAGCTGTTCAGTAAATTTAGCCATTCAAAAATTTATAAATTGTTAAATAATTGTTAAACTGTTATAAATATAAAATCAATTGAAATGGAAAACAAACTTTTAAGTGAAGAAATTCCCAAAATCCAGGGAGGAAGAAACACAAAATATTTTTAAAAAATTAGAAGTGCTCGAGACAGGAGGAAGTGTTCAAACAGAAGGCATAATCATGCAGATGAACACATTCATGAGTTTGTTCATGCTAGTAGTACTGTTAGAGCTAAAGGGATAACTCAGGAACGAAGTTACACATTGGAGTAAGTGTCTGCAGGATCAGAGTAATGATCTTTTAGAGATACGGCTCTTACAGTTTTTGGCAGACCAATGCACTGAGTAGTGATATCTAGTTCTCTGCCTGGTGTAACTAGGCAAAACTTCTCATCTTCTCATTTGAATATCGTTTTTTGGTTTCCTCGTTATTGTCAGTTTTCTATTAATTTCAACTATGTTTGGTGTTATTAGCCATTTAAGAAGAGAGGAAAACATTATTGCTTAAAGGTTGTTTTACAAGGCTCAAGACAAAAACAATACTAAAAAGGAATCTTTAATATTCTGACTAAGTCTGAATAACTTCATTGCCGTAATAGTGATTTTAGACTGTGATGTCATTACCTCTGCAAAACAGTTGAGTTTTGCCACTGAAGATGCAAAAAGAGGATTAGGTAACAGAAGAAGGGCATGTAAGGGAGATGAATGTCCATCCATACATTTAAAATATATTTTAACTAATGAGTTCCAAAGGGGTACAAAAGGAACACTTCAATCTCCCTGCTTACTCCATTGATGACTTATTAATATCTGTGCTCAGACAAATGAATAACAAATCACAGCTTCAAAGAGGAACTGCTGAACTGGAATTTATATGCAAATGTGACTCTATTGCCTCAGGGTTAAACAGGGACTATGGACTTTTTTTCTTATTACATCAGGTAATTTGACCTCACCTTCCTCTATGCTGCCCCCCGGTGTTTGAATCTTAACATCTACTTTGATTTGCTGTTGCAGCCTGACCTGATTCTATGTCATACACTACCCTGCATTTAATTTCCTCCCATTCTGTAAGTTCCCCATCTTCAAAGCATCTGATGAAGTTGGATTTTCTCCCACAGAAACTCATGAAATAAATACATTTGTTAATCTTTAAAAGTGCCACAGGACTCCTTGTTTGTTCAACTAACGAGGACACTCAGGTTCCTCTGAAAGAGAGTGGAGGGAATGGGGAAAATAGTTTATTTAGTTCCTTTGGTTTGATTGTAAGAATTAAGTGAATCCTATCTCAAATCAATCTATAAAATTCAAAGGACTTAGAGGGGAAGCAGAGATGTACACATAAATACCTTGGGTGAAAAATGTTGGACTGATTGGGTAGGGAGTGTACTGTCAGAAAAAGAGTTGGGAGACCTAGCCACAGAAAGAAAACTCTGGGCCTCTAATGGGGGAGTAAAAGAAGGTTGACAACTACTTAGAGAGAAATATGTTCTCTAGTATGGATGAGAGATACTGAAGTAAAAATCAGGAAAATCTGGAGAAATAAAGGGCTCACACCTGCTAGGTATTAAGGATCAGATTTTCAAGGGTATTTACGTGCCTAGAGATACAGATAGTTAGGTACTCCAGAGCTAAGCAGCTAACTGTTTTAGACACTTTTGAAAATCCTCACTGAATCTTTAGGTGTCTAAATTTGCCCCTAAATGCAGTTCTTAGCTGCCATCAGGGAATGCTAAGCAACTTGCAGAATCAAGTCCAAGGAGGGCAGGAAAGCTACAGAACTACCTTAACCCTGGACAAAGAATAAATGTCCAGCTTTTTGCCGCAATCAATGAGCATTGCAGTGCAGAGATGACAGGAATTTTCTGTTGAAATAGATATCCAACAGAAAATGTGATTTCCAGAAAATTGATGTTTTCCATAGGAAGTGTCAAAGACTGAAAATATTACTATGCACTACAGGATGAAAATTCTGGTATTTGATCAACTCTATTGCAGACAGAGAGAGAGAGAGAGAGAGAGTGAAAGAAAAAGAGTAAGCCAGCAGATACAACCAACAAGGCGGGTTACAATTCTTAGATATTTTATTTTGCTTTCATATGATGATTAATGGATTATTGCCATTTGAAAATTTTCCCATAAAACAGTGATTTTAAGAGAATTTTAGTCTATAAAATATTTCAGGGGAACAGCTACAATTCTTGTAAACTGTTCTCCCACTACTCATTGTAAATATTCAGTTATGAATGTGTAAACTGTTAATTAGCAGCCATTTAATTTACCACTCCCAAAATTACAACTGTAAGTTGAAAGCTTCATACGCTTAAATTATATATTATTGTGTGTTACTTTGTTTTCATGCTTTAAAAAATTGGCTTTTGATATCAAGTTTGCTGACTGTAGCAAAACACTAGAATCAGTTTGGACCGTATCCCTTCCAGACAATAACTTCCTACTTCTTTTGATTATAGAACTGCAGTATGTGTATACAACCTCTGCACCACTCTAGTGATTTGAACAATGTAATGTGAAACACTGTGTTGGCTTTGTATTTCTTTTGGTTTTTGCATTCTATTAAAGTGAAATGCACTCCCATGGAGAAACTATGCATAAACCTTTGGCGCCACTTACATCACAATTAAGCTCTTTGCTAAGGGCTAAAGGTACTCTTAAATAGAGTTAGGCTTTCTATGCACATGAGTAAATTTCACTGCAATAGACTGCATGAAGAATAAATACAATGGAAAATGTCCAATGATTCACATAACTCAGGGAAGAGTTTCACAACTAGGAAACATATGTAACACAGAAGACAGATGTATTGCAAAATGCCTGGACCAGATTCTGCCTTCAGTTTTACCCATGCAACACTAATGATTTGGTTGGGATCATAAAGGTGCAAGATCTGTAACTTAAGATCTTTAATTTCCCGAAATTCAGGGAAGAATGCTATTGGAATTATGTGACATGGACTGAATGTTCACTATTTATTTTTCTAGGCAAACAGGAACCATATATAATTATAGATATTGGCATACACATTTTGTATGCTAGAGAGAATGAGAGCGACAGAAGCTAAACCTTTTTTTCTAACTTAGTATTACAGTTGTATTATTATTCCATAAAGTGAAAGCTGAAATGCAATTCTTTATTTAAATTCTGGACCTTGTACAAAGATGGAGTAAATGGGAACAGAGACATTTGGCAAGAGAAATCCCCTACAACTCAGAGTTATAGCATGGACCTCCTGTACAGACTGTTATACCTGCTACAGTGAAGACCTATAAAATTCACACTAAGTGTACATCTAGGTGTGATTCCCAGCTCAAGGAGAATTATCTACTCTAGCTCTTGTGGAGCTAACATGCTAAAAATAAAATGTCACTGTAGCACTGTAAGCTGATGGAGTGGCTACCTGCCCTGGGCATGTACCCATCAAAGATCCTAGGCATGTACTCATGGCAGCTAGCCCATCCCACAAACTGTGCCACAACAGCTACATTATGTTTCACTCTCTTTCTCCATGAAAAGGGAAAACACCATACCTACCTTTAAGAAGGGCAACAAAGAGGACTTGGGGAATTATACACCAATCTACCTAACTTCAATATCTGGAAAGATACTGGAACAAATTATTAAACCATCAATTTGTAAGTACCTGGAATATAATAGGGTAATAAGAAATAGCCCTGCCAAACAAGGAAATGAGGTTGGTTAAGGCCCTGGTAGATAGGGGAAGCTGTAGATGCATTATGTCTTGATTTTAGTGAGGAATTTTGATGCAGTCCCATGTGAGATTCTCATGAGCAAACTAGAGAAATGTGATCTAATGAAAGTATTATGAGGTGGATGTACAATTGGTGGAAAGATCGTATTCAAAAATTAGTTATCAGTGGTTCTCTGCCAAACTGGTGAGCAGCATCTAGCGGGATCCACAGAGATCATTCCTGGGTGCAGTACTATTCAATATTTTCATTAATGACTTGACTAATACAGTGGAGAGTATGCTTATAAAATCTGGAGATACCACCTAGCTGTGAGGCACAGCTAGCGCTTAGGAAGACTGCATTAGAATGCAAAATGATCCTGACAAATTGGAGGAACTAGTCTGAATTCAAGATAAAAATCCATAAAAACAAATGCAAAGACTTCACTTCGGATGGAAAAATCCAATGCACAATTAAAAATAGAAAATAATTAGCTAGGTGGTAGTATTATTGAAAAGGATCTGAGAGGTTTAGTGGATTATGAATTGAAAGAGAGTCAGCAATGTGATGCAGCTGCAAAAATGGCTAATTTCATTCTGGGGTAAATTAACAAGAGTATCATATGTAAGATATGGGAAGTAATTACTTGGCACTGGTCAGGCTTCAGTGGGAATACTATGTCCAGTTCTGGGCACCATACATTAGGAAAGATGTGGATAAACTGGAGAGTGTCTAGTGAGATGCAAATAAATGATAAAAAAATTTTTAGAAAACCTGTCCTATGGGTGGATTTTGGAGCTGCCTTCAGGGAAGGCCACTCCACAGCCGCCCTCGGCAGCCCCCTCTGCCCCTCCTCTAATCATGCCCCTTCACTGGCCCCGGCCCAATCCGGCTCCTGCAGATGCTGCCACCCAATACTGCCACCAGCGGGCCCAGGAACCCGTCCTGGGCCCAATCCTGCCACCAGTGGCAGCTCCAGGATCCCGGCCGGGGCTGGCTCTCGCCGGCAACTCCAGAACCCCAGCCGGGACCCAATCCTACTGCCGCCGCCGGCCCCAGGACCCATCTGGGGTCCGATCCTGCCACCCCAACCAGGGCCAGTGGGGAGGCAGAAAGCAACAGTCAGAGGATGCAAAGCCTGGCCTCTTATAAACTCCGCCCCTGACCTGACCTGTAAGGAAAGATTAGAGGAACTGGGTGTATTTAGTATTGAGGGGGAAAAGACTGCAGGGGGACCTGATGATAGTCTTCAAATAAGTTAAGGGCTGTTATTAAGAGAACAGTGATCAGTTGTTCTCCATGTCCACTGAAGGTAGGACAAGAAGTAACAGGTTTAATCTGCAGCAGCATAGATTTAGGTTAGATATTAGGAAAACTTTTTACCTATAAGGGTAGTTAAGTTCTGGAATAAGCCTCCCAGGGAGGATGTGTAGTCCCCATTGTTGTAAGTACTTAAAAACAAGTTGGACAAACACCTGTCTTGGATGGTCTTCCTCCAGCACAGGAAGATGCACTTGATGACTTCTTGAGGTCCCTTCCAGCCCTACATCTCTAAGATTCTGAGACCTAGAATATGAATCTGGAAATCACACACACAACTCAAAGTGCAGACAGCCTGGGAGCCTCTCACCAGCTAATGTGATGTCGGTTTTTAATGGTCTAAACACTTGCTTTAAATATTGTGTTCAGTAACTCTATGGAAATAGAAATGCACACAACAGGAAACAGTACCCAACTGGCATGAGTTTCTGAATGGCTTTTGCTCTTTTTCTAAGCCAATACAAGACTTTATATTTTGTTTTCCATGTATGCTAGAGAAACTTAGAAAGAAATAATTTCATAATAATCTTGGCTTTCATTTAAGTAAAACTGTAAGTTCTTAGCCCTCATAGTTGAGGAGCAAATCTGAAAATGCAAACCAAGCAAATCCTACAAGCTGAAAATCCAGGCAGCAAATTAAAAGAACACAACATGTTTAATTTTTTTAAAATTCTCAGAATTTTCAAGATAACATCTTGATCTGGTGGGGGCCGGGGGGGGGGTGGAGGGCGGCGCATCTGACTGATTATTTTTTAATGACTGGGATTGGCATTATTATGGCTGGGCCAATGGCAATGGTGGGGGCTGAGGCAATAGGATCAAGGACAGGCCACAACTACAACCAATTTGCCATGGCAATCGCCACATTCATGTAGCTGCTTCCAAAAGCTGTCTTCAGGTTAAAGAGAATCATGCCACTGCTTCCCTCCAGGATGATTCCACTGCTTTTCTCCCCTGCATATCTCTGTCAAGCAAAACACTTTTATTTGTACTTGGGGTGGGGGACAGCCGCAATTTCACTTTTTAACGTGTTGAAGTATAGATAGAGCCCTTACAAATCTAATGACACTATCAACACCAGTATTTATTCTACTGTCAGTATGCATCAATCATTTAAATGGTTATATTCTTCTATTTGAGAAGTCATCAAAGAGAACTGCAGATTTTCTAAAGCATGTACCTGTCAATCAACTATAACATGCTATCTCACTGAAATACTCAGCACACACACAAAAGAACTTAAACATTTCAACAGATAAACGTATGTGTAAACAGACTTTAGAATTATCTATTTAACTAAAATGCCAACACCAAAATAGTTAAATACTCTTCATGTTGTTATGTAGAAAATTATTTGCTTTTAAGATAAAGAATTACCAAGATTTTGAAAGTACGTGCAGTATGTGCTCAATTTTTGAAAATAACAATTCACGTGAAATAGAGTCTTTCATGCAAAATCAAACCATTGATATATAAAATGAATTAAAGTGGGGTCAATTTTTATATTGCCTTGATAGATGCCCATATCAAAAGATACCTTAGATTTCAGTACTTTAACCTACTAATTGCATCAAATAAAAATCAGAGTTCCAGTAAGAGAATTTAATCTACAATATATAATATACTTCCAAAATTTCAACCCAAAAGTTACTACATTCAGGATACCTTCAGTACTTAATATTATATTGTTTTTATCCAAGAAACCGGAAATTCCCATTGTGAAAGACAAAAACAACTACAGTAAGCATAATAAGCACAAAATAAAAAGGTACAACTAACAGAAATCAAGGTACATCAAACAAGGAGCTTCATAAACCCTAAATATTTTACAAAATCATACACCAAGATACAGTACTCCTTTCCATTCGGTAATGGTTTGGTGTTTTGGGAGCCCAATACAGGGCCTTGTGCATGCTTAACTATAACTTTTTACTAATCATCAGCTTTCAAATCTTAAATGGACTCAGCTCTAATGAGACTAATAAGCAAAGTTATAAATAGTAACTATGTATTAAGTGAATTAGGGTCAAATTTTGGTTAGAATATTGTTCAAATATATAAGTTCAAATATAATACAAAATTCAAGCTTTTAATATTATTGAGGAACAATTTTTTTTTAAGGTCTTAACCGCCATGGACCACCTCTCTCATTGTGCCTATACAATTGAGGATAGAATTTGGTGACACTTGAAAATACTTCTTCTGAGAGGAAGTCAGATTATGGATTTCTGTAACATTAGGTCTGAATCTCAAACATAGTTCGATGAACTCTGCAACTCTAACCAAAATTCTCCAGTTTGCCACTTTATCAACTGATACAATAAAATGCATTCATAAAGAAATGGTTTCTAGTCTTGAATATTCTATCTTGTTCCAAATAATGACCATAAACATGTAGGATTCTTTCATAAAATTATCACAACTTCTGCCAAAGGTCTTAAATATTAATTATTAGCCGATAGCAAAAAGTTGCATGCTAGAAGGAAACTAAGATGAAGACATGGATGTACATTTTAATTGACTTGAAGCCCAAGCAAGATACATTTTTATACTACCTCTCAAACCTTCAAGGTCTTACAGAACCCAAAGGGTAGGAGATGAGGGAGGTACAGAGATGAGATGAGCCTGTTAGAGACAGACACAAGAAAGACAGAGCAAAATAAAGAAATATAAAGATGAATGACACAATTCCATATATGTAGATTATACATTTAATCATGGGTACAAGGAACATATGGAGAAAAGAAGAACAACTATGGGGTGACAATGTTTAAGAATTACATGACCCTTATTCCAATAATGTCATGAGAAAATCTGTGGATAATTAAGTCTTGAGTAAAATTGGTTAGCTTGAAAAGAATGAATGTCAAATACAAAATACAAAATTAGATAATTTAACTTAGAATTACTATTGTTGGGTCCAGCTATATTAGCTATCTAGAGAAAAGGAAACCTATTAAGAATTTGATCCTGTATTACTCATGTATCCCAAAATTCCTATTTAAGTCACTGAGTATCTTGAATATGCAAGGAATAAAGGAGCAAAATTTAGAGCCAAATTCACCAGTGGTGTAAACAGAAGACTCTCTATTGACCTCCATGTAATTTTGTCTGCTTTTTATTAGCAGTGAATTTAGGTATTAATGCTTAACTGCAGATAAAGAATTATGAAACTGGCAAGAAAATAATGTAAACATATGTAATGCAATGAAACAGTCATTTGTAATCTGTGGGCATAAATTGGATCTCCTTATGCTAATTTAGCTCTATCACATTCACTTACATACATAGTACAAGTACAAGGAAGTCTAAATAGGTGCAATTTACAAGCCAAGGAGCTAGTAAAAGGCGTGAGAAGGCATATGGCAAAATGGAGCCTACTTTGACTCACACTTTTAACACTGGTGAGTGTGTTACAGGGATATATAGCCCCTAGCTATACAATGTCATATTTGTGTCAAATGTAGAGGTAATGTAAGTTGTCTGTTGATAAAGGGATATGGTTGACTCTAAATGAGTCTTAGTTGATTTCAACCTAGGAACAGAAGAAGGTGCAAGATGGTGTGTGTTACTGAGGATGGAAAGGGCTATTGTAACTTACACCTAACTGTTAGTCACCTGTCCTGCTACCTTGCTTTTCTCAGTCTGTTGGTGTATAAGTTACACCAGCAACGAGTTTGTCGATACTTGGTCTGGGGGGTCTGGTCAAGCTAGCACACTAGGGCCTGCTGACAGAGGGGGCAAGGAAGGCAATTGCCCCAGGGCCTGGTGATTTGCCTCTTCTCAATACCCACCCTTCCCTCAAGGCCCCCACCACTCTCTCCCTCCCCTAAACCCAGTTTATTTATCATGCACCATGCAGGTTCCCAGCAGCTCAGGAGGCAGTATCTGCTAATCAGCTCCCTCGGTCCTTTGGACTCCCAAGGGTGATTACTGAAGAACCCAGGAAGCTGAGTAGCAGGTACCAACTCATAGCCACCCAGGAAGCAGCATGGTGCATAATAAATAAGCTCACCTCAGAGGAGGAGCAGGGAGTGCAAGCAAGGAGGGCCTCAGAAGACAGACAGGTGTGGAGAAGAGGCAGATATGTATCTATCCTCCCATCCCTGCAGACCTTTTAAAATTTTCAGGCCCCTGGGCAATTGTCCCGTCCCCGTCCCCCACTCCCAACCCGTCTTGCCTCAGTCGTCAGACCTGCATGAAAATCACTCTATTTGTTCACTCTCCACTGTTTCAACAAAAATGTATGCTTAAATTTTGCTTTGCAAATCCTGTTCAAAAGTGCAGAAGCCTTCAAAATACTTATTTCCATACTATACCATACCATACCACACCAATACAGATGTGGGTGTATCTGGTGGAAGCTAGTTTATGGGGTATATCATTAGCTTGATACACAGGAATTTACATAAATAATTCTCAAACATCAGGATAATGACTCTATTAATCTCACTAAAAATATGTGTTACTTAGCTTTCCAAACCTCATATCAAAGAAGACTCAGTAATGACAAAGGGTTATACATTTTAAATTTCCACTGGCTTTAACAACATTTACGTTGAACAGCAATTTTTTTTCTACCCTCTGTTCTGGGCATTCAATGTCAAACTACGCTTCTTTTTTTAAAAAAAAAATATTTTTCCTGTTGTTATGCCAAATTTGAGTGTCATTTTTTATTGGAACATCAAAAGCAGGCTTTTAATTCTCACAGTTTTGATGCTTAATGAAAAGTGAAAGTTAAACACAGCATGGCAGCATTAAAAATGCCTGGTAAATCCATAGCACCCTGACATCTTAGCCCTGAAGAGGATGTGAAGAAAAGCCATTGTAAACAAAAGATAATACTACTAAATACAAAGCAAATTAATTAGAAGGTCTCATAGATTCACGCACAAAGAAAAACAGAGGAAGAACATAAGCACAGATATCTTTCAGTAATGCCATCCTGTTGGTCTAGTGTGGTACAGCAAGTAGTTCCCATACAGGGGATATGAGTTTGAGTCCTGGTCTCAGGCCTTGATATCCAAGATATCTGGGGTTGGGTGTGCTGCCAAGCAAACACTACAGGAGGATGGGGGTGGGGGATGAATCTTTTGCTGCACTGAGTGAAGTGGGGGGAAGTGGTGCAGCTAAACCATCTTTCCATGCCCCCACCTGGGGAAAACAAGGTCCTAGTGGCTATATAATTGCAGCAGTCCCCTTGCACGATGTCATCTTTAAATCACTCAAGAATTATCTTTCTAGGGGGGTAGCCGTGTTAGTCTGTGTACAGCAAAAACAACGAGAGTCCTGTGACACCTTAGAGACTAACAGATTTTCTTCGGCATAAGCTTTCGTGGGCTATAACCCACTTCATCAGATGCATGAAGTGGAAATCACAGAGGAGAGGTATAGATACACGTCAGGATGGAGGAGGGCAAGTGCAGGCAAAGTCAGTTCAGAGAGCAGATGGGGCCTATTCACACCTGTTGATAAATGTGTGAACAGAACAATCACTTTTTGTAGTGTGATAACCATTCCAAGTCCCTATTCAGACCCAGTCTGAATGTGTCAAGCTTGCAAATCAGCTCCAGCTCTGCAGTTTCACGCTGAAGTCTGTTTTTGTAGTTTCTTTGTTGAAGTATGGCAACTTTCAGGTCAGCTACTGAGTGTCCATGGAGGTTGAAGTGTTCTCCTACAGGTTTATGGATGTTGCCATTTTTTATGTTGGATTTGTGTCCGTTTATCCTTTTCCGTAAGTTCAGTCCAATTTGGCCGATGTACATGGCAGAGGGACATTGCTGGCACATGATAAAATAAACCACATTAGTGGATGTGCAGGTGAATGAGCCCCTGATGGTGTGGCTGATGTGGCTGTGACCTGTGATGGTATCACTGGAGTCGATGTGCGGGCAGAGTTGGCACCGGGGTTTATTGCAAGGATAAATTCCTGGATTAGTGTTCTTGTTGTAAGGTGGTCAGTTGTTGGTGAGGATTTGCTTCAGGTTGGGGGGCTGCCGGTGAGCAAGGATAGGCCGTCCTCCCAGGGCTTGAGAGAGTGTGGGATCATCTTCTAGAATGGGTTGTAGATCTTTGATGATGTGTTGGAGAGATTTTAGCTGGGGACTGTAGTTATAACCAGTGGTGTTCTGTTGTTTTCTAGGTCAGGTCTGTCCTGTAGTAGGCGGCTCCTGGGTACCCGTCTGGCTCTGTCAATTTGTTTCTTCACTTCCTCAGCTGGGTACTGTAGTTTTAGCAATGCCTGATAGAGATCTTGTAGGTGTTTGTCTCTGTCTGAGGGATCAGAACAGATCTGGTTGTACCTTAAGGCTTGGCTGTAGACAATGGATCATGTAATGTGTGTCGGGTGGAAGCTGGAGGCATGTAGGTATGTATTGCGGTCAGTTGGTTTCCGGTATAGGGTGGTGTTAATGCGTCCATCCCTTATATGTATCGTGGTGTCCAAGAAGTGGATTTCTTGTGTGGATTGGTCTAGGCTGAGATTGATGGTAGGATGGAAATTGTTGAAGTACCGGTGGAATTTTTCCAGGGACTCTTTCCTGTGGGTCCAGATGATGAAAATGTCATCAATGTAACATAGGTAGATTCGAGGAAGCGATGTTCTAGGTCAGCCATAAAGATGTTGGCATACTGTGGGGCCATGCAGGTACCCATAGCTGTGCCACTAACTTGAAGGTATAGATCATCCCCAAATCTGAAATAGTTGTGAGTCAGGACAAAGTCACAAAGTTCAGTTACCAGGTATGCTGTGTCATCATCTGGGAAACTGTTCCTGATGTCTTGTAGTCCATCTTTGTGAGAAATGTTGGTGTAGAGGGCTTCTACATTCATAGTGGCTAGGATGGTGTTGTCTGGGAGATCACCGAGGGATTGTAGCTTTTTCAGGAAGTCAGTTGTGTCATGGAGATAGCTGGGAGAGCTGGTGGCATAGGGCCTGAGAAGAGAGTTCACATAGCCAGACAGTCCTGCTGTTAGAGTGCTGATGCCCGAGATGATGGGGCATCCAGGATTCCCAGGTTTGTGAACCTTGGGTAGTAGATAAAATACCCCTGGTCGGGGATCTTTGGAGGTTTCCGTGTAGATGTGTTCCTGTGCTTCCTCAGGGAGTTTCTTAAGCAGATGTTGTAGTTTCTTATGGTGCTCCTCAGTGGGGTCAGAGGCTAGTGGCTTGTAGAATGTGGTGTTAGAAAGTTGTCTGGCTGCTTCTCGTTCGTAATCTGACCTATTCATGATGACCACAGCACCTCCTTTGTCAGCGTCTTTGATTATAATGTCGGGGTTGGTTTTGAGACTGTGGATGGCATTGCGTTCAGCACGGCTGAGGTTGTGGGGTATGTGATGCTGCTTGTCCACAATCTCAGCCTGTGCACGTTGGCAGAAACACTCTGTGTAAAAGTCCAGTCTGTTGTTACGACCATCAGGAGGAGTCCATGCAGAATTCTTCTTCTTGTTACGTTGAAAAGAAGATGCCTGTGGGTTACTGTGTTGTTCAGTAGTGTGGTGGAAATATTCCTTTAGTCGGAGACGGCGAAAGTAGGCTTCCAGGTCACCACAGAACTGTATCATGTGAGTGGGGGTGGTGGGGCAGAAAGAGAGTCCCCGAGACAAGACAGACTCTTTTGCTGGGTTGAGTGCATAGCTGGATAGATTAGCAATATTGTTGGGTGAGTCCAGAGTATTACAGGTGTGGTCCCTTGTGGCATGTAGGAGCTTAAACAGTTTAATGAATTATCTTATGTCAGTATAACCCCCTTAGGGTTTAAAGAGCACGGTCCGTTTAAACCCTCATTCTGAGGCATAAGAAGTGCTTCATGTTTCATGGGGAGTGGAGCCAAGGTAGGGAGATTGTCAGAGGCCTGGGTGTTGGTAGCTCCTCACAAGAGGGCCTATTGGCTATGTCTACACTACAAAAGGTTAGGTCGACTTTGTTAAGTCGACTTATTAAGATCGACTTTAAGTTGACTTAAATTCGACCTTATTAAGTCAATTTAACAAAGTGGACTAAGTCGACTTAGTCCACTTTGTTTAGTTGACCTAACCACCCTTAAGTCGACTTAACAAAGTCGACTTAAGGGTAGCTCCACGTCCACACCATCCTTAAGTCGACCTAATGAGTGGTTCTTATTAAGTCGACGTAAGTTTTTATTAAGTCGACTTAAAGAATTTCTTAACTCAACTTAATGAAAGTCTGGGGTAGACATGGAGTAATTTAGGTTGACTTAAGCCTCCTTAAGTTGACCTAAATTGCTAGTGTAGACATAGCCATAGTGAGCAGGTTCTCCCATAGCAAAGCAGCAGAGAACCAGCCTGAAGCCTGGGAAGGACAGGGTAGCTGACCAGAGCCATTCCAGGATGGAAGCTAGGAGATGCACTTGGCTAAGAATTACCTGATAAGGACAAACCAGAGCCAGACCCAGTAACGCTGTTACCCAGAGCTGAATGGGGCAGTGAGGAATGAGGCACGTGACTTTGCACTTGGAATAAGGAAGGAGGCTGTAGCTTCTAAAGTGGGGACATTGTCACTCTGTGTGGGTTTGCAGAGAGTGGCAGAAGAAGGCTTTTGGGGGAAAGTGTGCCGGTGTCAAAACAACCAGGAGCATCCAAGACTCACTGTTGGACTGGAACTCTGCCCAGGATGTCTGAACTATACAGGTAGATGCTTCACAGTGTCTGACAAAGTAGGATTTTCTCCCATGAAAGCTCATGTAATAAATAAATTTCTTAGTCTTTAGAAGTGGCACAGGACTCTTTGTTTGTTTTGCTGAACTAGAGCAACACGGCTACCCCTTTGGAGCTAGATGCTTAACATCTATCCTTTTATATTGTGGTATCACTGGCCCCGTGGGTCGTCATGCTGGATGTTTAACCACTCCCCATCTTCCCCCCCCCCCCATTGGTTTTTTCCCCATTCATCCCTCTGTTAATAAATATTTCTCTTTCCCTATATTTATGTTAATACTCGGGGGAGAGGATACAAGTTTACTTTGAGGGGGGTTGAAACTGGTGCCCCTGGAATGGAAGAAAGTTTTCCTGCTGCAGTCCTGTCCATGCTCTTTTTGACTGTAGCCTCCTTCAGAGCAGACTTCATCTTGGCCATAAAGGCACTATAATTATACCAAGACAAATCATTTAGCTGCACTTTTAGGACAATTCTAGTGGCTAGCCACTGCCTCAGTAGAACAGGAGATAAGGATCTAGGACCGTGTGTCTGGCATTGCTCTATTTCTTACTCTCTGATAATCTCTGAATCAGCATTGATGGGCTCTGATAAGAGCTACATCCATTTCTTCAGTCTGTGAGGACTAGGTTAAAAAAAAAAAAAACACCTGGAGGGCTCAGCAAGACTTTAAGTGTACCTCAGAAGATCTCTTTGATCTCCCACAGGAATGAAAACAGTGGCAGAGGAAAATGGAATCGCCAGAAACATACATAACTTCAAATTTCTGTGTGGCTTAGTGTTGTGGCATGACGTACTGTTTGAAATAAATGTTGTAATTAGTGAGGAGTAGAACAGGAAGAAGGCAGAATTGAGACCTTTCAAAGTTTTGGCCCAAGCGAGGGGGTCTGGGGGCATCATTTGAGCTCCCCGCCTCAGGTGGCAAAATTTTGTGGGCCGGCCCTGCTTTGATCCAATAAGTAGAAATAATTGTAAAATAAATTGAACTGTTGTTTTAATATAGAGATTGAGATTGTGGGAGAGAAGAACATTATCATATTCATATATATATGCCAGACACACCACAGAGGCATAGAAATAAGTAGTCTACAGTGGAACCACAAGCAGGTTTTGCAAAGCTGTCCTAAGAAAGCAAAGACATTTCTCACAGCATATGCCTGACAAAGAAGGTGTTTTTGTCTTAATATTAGGGTTTTTTAAAAAATATATTTTTAAAAAACATGTAACTTACTCTACTTTAGTTTTCACATATCAGAAGTTATGTCTTCATGAGATATCCTGTTAACACTAAGAGCATCTTACAGAATTGCTCTTAGTTTTAAAACCGATGTCTAAAGACAAATTTCCAGCTACAGCCATCAGGAAGAGGCATACGCCATCCACTGAGTGAAATGGCTAGATCATGCCCTCGTCTTACATACACATGCAAAAGAATAGGGGAACCTAAGGCCCTAAAGTAAAAGGCAAGTCTCCCAAGCAGGTCTTGTAGTTACAAAGAAAGGATGTTTGTGGGAGAATAACTGGAGAGAGGCAAGAAATGAATGCTCACACTTTACAAAGAAGGACCTCCTCTCCATGGACAAGGTCCTACAGGCATCAGAACTCTCAAACATGGGTGATTCTGCATATCTTATGAGAAGTGCTTTATGGAAGAGCTACCCATAACAGTGTGAAGAATGATGGAGAGCATTTTAGGAAAGGGAAGTATAGGAGCTTATGGGCCTGAGGCCTTGCCAATCCATTGACTAAACAATCTCTCTCCTCTGAACTCTCTCTTATTTTTAAAAGGGGCACAGGGACAGCAGCTGCCATTATAGGACATGGGCTGTTGTATTGGATGTGGCAGAGCTGCACTGGGGCTCCACAGCCTTGAGGAAAAAATAAATGAACAAACAAACAAACAAATAATGGCTTAAGATTCCTTTGTAAAGCAGAAGAGTTAAACTAATTTTGTCCTTTACTTTCTGAGATGTTCCAAAGCTAACCAATTACATTCCTCTAATAGACAAAGCAAATGTCCGTGATTTGCACATAAGAAAAACCAGTATTGATTTAATGAAATTTAGAATAAGAAATAAACTTTTAAAGAAGAAGAAGAAGAAGAAGAAGAAGAAGAAGAAGAAGAAGAAGAAGAGCCTCAGCTTTAACACAGGGGACCTTTTTTCTACTTTGAAAAGGCCAATATAGGAAAGTGACAAGTTGCTGGATAATACTTCAAGATATGTAAGAGACATCTCTAGCTGCACTGAACTATTAAAAAGCATGTTTGGCAAGATTACTATTACTTGGACACAAAGATGATTTATCTAAATATTCCTATGGATATTTTTACTCTTTTAAAATGAATTAAATACAATATAAATAATACAATGAAAATGGTCAGGGCTTCTCAAACAAGATCAGGGAGCTCAAAATGCCAGATTGCCTGATAGGGCAGATAATGCCCAGAGCACTTTAAGGCCCTGATTTACAAAGCACTTCAGCATGTGCATCTCTATTCAGAGTGGCACTCAAACACATTGACTTCAATCTGATTTAAGAACAAGCTTAATGGCAATCATATGTTTAAATGCTGTCCTGATCAGAGATGTGTTATTGAACTGGAGAGTTCAGTAAATTTCATATGGAATCTGGACAAAATTAGGATGTTTTGGAAGTTGTTTGCTACCCAAACTTCGACCCATATGTGGAGAGATTCCTGAATTTGGGCTGGCGACACTTCCACAGCTCTCAGAGCTTTTCTAGCAAGCATGCTCTAAAGCAGTATTGGTTTGTTCCCTAGTTATTGACTGCCACAGGGATTATAGAGTGCAATCTGCAATAACAGTGGGAAGGTTTCTGACCTCCCACTGCTGAAATTGAGGAGCAGGAACATTAAAGAAATAACTTGTTTAATGTTCACATTCACATTCCTCGGAATACTTATTTAATGCCAGCAGCAAACTTATATTAGTATTGTACAAAATGTTGTATTAAGAAAGAAAGTAAGAAAGAAAGCAAGAAAGAAAGAGTAACTGAGAATGGTCTATTTAGCCTTTCTCTTGTGCACACATGTAAAATACAAATACCACTTTAATTAAAGTGTGGATTCTTTCCTACTCTCAAAATAAATTATTTTCAATTCCTTATTCCATCACACAGAAATCATCTTCCTATTTAATGTACTTTTCAGATTAAATTATATTCAGCCTTCCACATTTCTGATTCCATTCCAAGGAAGAACCCAGGCTTGGAAGAGTGAACAAAATCTACATTAGAGGGCCACCACCAAGGGGTATTCTGGATTTGGAATGAAAAGTAGAGTCTACTGCATTGTAGATCAAAAGACTTATCGAGTCTGCGCAAATCAGAAGCCATGGAGGGAATTTTAGTCTCACTTAAATCCATGAAATATCTTCTTTATGATAAATTACCACACTGTTGCTTTTACTAATCTTTTACTCAAGTATATGAACATACTCTAGTTAGTACCACAGATTTGGAGTATCTTGGGATGTATTTACATTTCAAGCTGGAAGGTGTAAATTACACCACACTGTGCTAGCTCTCATTGAGTTAGCATGGTAGAAAGAGAATGTAATCTACTCTTACCATTTTAAACAGTTATCTTAAACCAAATTTTTGCCATAAAAGTACTGCACAGCCTTGTTTCTTTTTTTCCCCTTTGTAATACAATTCTCTGAAAAGTGACTCTATAAAAATAACAGTGTTGGTTCCATGTTTATTATGTCTCAATGGCTTTCATTTATAAATGAAAAATTCTTAACTGCCAACCCTGCAAACTCAGTCTAGAATCTAAAAGACAAGTTGAATTCCTTTTTATTTCATGAATTATCCTTCAGCTCACTCTTCCAGAATGACACTGGTTCTCTATAGTTAGGACTAGAAAGTAATAAACATATAGTTCTGTAATTAAATAAAATGATTGCGTCTCTGAATATGTATGAGAGGCAGCTCTGTAGAATAAAACCTGCCATTTTCATATAATTATTATATAATAATATTTTATATAATAATTTTATATAAACTTTCCAAATCAGAACCACAGTTTGAATGCTGTGACTACCGCAACAGATCTTAGGCTTAGAGGGAAAAAGTATAGGCTATAAAAAGGCTCTGAAATATAGACTAATGCCACACATTACCATTTTTGTCCATGGAATGAGGCTCAGACTGTTTCTTGCCAATATCGGCAAAGGATCGGACAATCGGAATCCTGTTGCTTAACTTCTTCTGATTCTGATGGTGGTGCTGCTTAAGTAAAGCTTCATGTACTCTGTGACGAACATCTTCACTGAGCTGCCCCGAGCCCACTTGTTGGTCAAGAATCATATCTGAAAAATAAATGCAAAAATACAATCTAATGAACAGAAAGAGGAAATTATGTTATTAATAATTATGATTGCCAAATAATACTATATGGAATTACAAATGAAGTCCCCAGTCCCACATTAAATCAGGCAGCTTCCTCCCTCAGACTCCCTGGGCCTAGCGGGATAGGGGTGGGGAGGTCCTGAGAGCACAAGAAAGAGAGGCTCCTTGCTTTCATTTGCAGGATCTGGACCTGGCACAACATGGCCCATAGCAGCTAAGAGTAGAAATTGCTAGGAAGTCCTGCACAGCCCCAGACCACAGCATGCCAGGGTGGATGGAATCCTCAGAATATTTAGCTGAAAAGTTCTAGCATATCTCTACTGAGTATGGGCAGACTACACTTTTTCAAATGCCTTTGACTTAGCCAAATATGGGCACATTTGTATGGAGGTGGCAAATGACAAGTTCCCGACAGAGAGGCTACCCCAGCACTCAATTTTAAGTGTCTTATCCAAAGCATGGAGACATTAGAACATTACAAAGCAAACATAACCAGAATGTTTTTAATATGGGTAAAACAATGTATTTTTCCCAGCCTTATTCATGGAAATCACTGACATGTTGTGTCTTGAATTTTTTCAAAACAAAATAAAATCCTAAGGCAGATACCTGGCTCAGAAAATGTCAGCCCAAACCATTGAAATTTGGCAAAGTTATAATGAAAGGACACTTTGATGTTACCGTAACAAAAAAAATTCGGATATCTGTTTCAGAGAATTTTGAAACTTTAGGGTTTCAATTTCAAAACAAAATGCAACCTAATTTCAAAATCCACTGCAAAATGGAATGATCTGTTTCTGCACAGCTCCATTCACCAGAACTAGCTGCTTCAGAAGAAACTATGCAGTAGTCAGTTATGAGACATCTTGTTGCCAGAGAAATTTCTCCCAAACCCCATAGTTACTACTTGGCTCATGCCTAGAAGCATCAAGTTTTATTTCCATTCCAGAACTCCTGGGCTATGTCTACACTTACAAAAGCTAATTTTAGTTAGTTCGAATTAACTAGAATACTAGTTTGAACTAGCCATGGCCATGCAGGGCACTTGCTTAGTTCGAATTAGTCAGCTCAGCTGCATGAAGGTCAATCTGCCGATTAGTTCAAACTAAGCAGTTAGTTCGAATTAATATGGCCACATTGACTTAATTCGAACTAACTATTTCGAATTAAGGGTTAGTTCGAACTAATCAATCGAATGTATTAGTTTGAATTAAGGAAGCCCTCAATTCGAACTAATGAAAGCCTAGTGTGGCCAAGGCTTAAGTTAGTTCGAATTAAGCTTCCTTAATTTGAACTAACTTGCAAGTGTAGACATAGCCCTGGAGTCTTTACATAAACATGTGTGTGTGTGTGCGCGTGCACATGAGTACACACGCCTGTACGTTACTGTGAGTCAGGACGGCCAATTGTCCATATAAATGTCAAATGCCTTTTTAAATCCTGCTGAGTTGTTGCCTCACTGATCTCTAGTAACAATTAGTTCCATGGGTTAATTATTTTATTATTAATAATTATTGTTTTATTAATAATTATTCGTAGTATTTGTGTGAAAATGTTCTCTTATCAGTTTCAATTTGCCATCTTTCAATTTCATGGAATGTCTTTTTCTTTAATTCTGAGAAACGGTAAATAAGTTCCTGACCTACCTGCTTCAGATCATTCATTATACTTTATAAGTTTGTAGAGTTGCCTCTTGTTTGTCTCTTCTCTAAGATAAAAAGTACACCTTCTGCAATATTTGGCCTACCAGGAGGCAGTTCAACACTGGGCACAAGTTAGGATAGACTCCAGATTGTGCTAAATTGCACTAGCTTGTAACCATCCCTCAAGGAACCAAATTTCCTCTGATGAGCAATGGAACACACCGTGTTCCACCTACCCCTGCCCCACACTCCCCCAACATCACAACCCTGGTAAAGTTGTTTATGGGCCATTGCATGGCTAGCATGCTGCCTTGCAAAAGGGTTACAGCATGAGCCAAGAATCTGGCCCTAAATGTCTATTTTACAAACTAATCTATGATTAAGTAGATGAAAATAGATATTTTCATGTAATTCGTTGTTGTCCAAATTTAGTGGGAAGGTTTTGTTCCCCTCTCCTCAGGTGCCCACACAAGATCACAATCTGGCTCCAAATTACTAAGCCATGCTTTCCATAAACAGAAGAAAGAAACGTAATATAAGAATATACAGCAAAAGTACCACCACATTATTCAGAAATACTGAATAAATAGGGACACAATCCTGTAAGCAAAGCCATGAGCCCATGCTGAGTCCTATTGTAGGGAGGCATGGCTGAGACTTGGGCCTAAATAAGGTAATTATTATGTAGATATCAGAATGAAAAAGATTCAGTGCAAACCTACCAACAGAAAATATTAAGAGGTATTCATTTTTAATGGCAAAGATACAATTGAGTTGATATATTTCATCTGGGGGAATTAAATCTTGTTGAAAACAGTATGCTTAAAAGAAAAAAGGGGGGAGGGGGGAGGAGAGAGACATATGTACCAAAGGAAGTAAATCAGCAACATCTGAGCACAAAATGTCCTTGCATATCCATTAAGAGAAATCGTGCTGCACAGAAATAGTGATATAATGAGCTGAGTCAGAAACTTGCAATACTGAAAATTCAGATGGTTCTTCAGTCTGTTCTCAGTACAGGTTCATATCTAACAGTGAATTCAGAGTGAAATTGCAAAATTCAGCAATGCACTGAATGTACATACATTGTTGGTTGTGTATCAGAGTGACCATACAATAAACTAATGTATCATATAAATGTGACAAACATTGTGAAGATGGAGTTTGCAAAAAGTGCCTGTCTACATGTGCGATAACTGGTATAGCACTGAAGGATCCACAGTTCTTTATCCATATATACAGATTGAAAGGAGAGAGAGAGAGTGTCTATGTCTATATAGCTGAAGAAACAGAGTAAAAAGAAAAACATGCTTGAAGTTGCTGCTATTATTATTAATATTATTATTTTCATAGTATCCTAAAATATGTTAGGAACTTTACAAACATAATAAGAAGAGGTCCCTGCTACACACAACTAACCATCTATGAAGACAAAACTGGGAGAAAATATGTGATTTTTAAAATAGTTTACATAGAGAATTAGAAGATCATTGGTTGAAGTACTGTGGGAAAGGTGAGTGTTACAATGCAGAGGTAGATTTCTATGACATCCATGGCTGAATGGAGGCATGAAGAAAATGAACTAGCAACAAGATTTTAGTCAGATTGGAGGAGAATGAGGTGCATGATGGAAGGCCAGAGAGGAGGTATAGGTGTTGTGGGGAGAGTTTATTAAGGCACCAAATGGGAACCAAATGCCAGGGAAGGATTTTAGGTATGTAGCAAAGGAAGAAAATGTCTGGAAAAAATGTCTTAGTTACAGCTTCATTCTACTGCTGCTACTTCAGAGACAGCCTCTGCCCTTGGGGGCACGCTTTTCTCCCCGCAGTGGTGGCTTTCCAGAAATGGCTTTAGCCAGTGCCTTGCTCCACTGTAATAGGGGAGATACTGAATAAGAACAGAAAAATCACACTCTGTGTGAAAACCCAACTATATTTTTTTCCTTTCATTTCCCCACTCCAGAGACAAATGGCACAATATGCAGACGCAGACATTGCCTCTTCAGCACTGCTCTAAATGAGGCATGAACTGGGCAAGCAGATGCAGCCCCTAGGGTAGGCAAATCTAGGATGGCTACTGGTCATCACCCTGCATTTGAGACTGAATCAAGCCGTGGAACCCAGTGTGTGCACTGTCACAGACTGCTTGCAGTTTTCCCTACGTTCAAATGGTCAAATATCATGGTACATTTAAGTGCTGACAGTGATGTTAATATTTAAGACATTCCCCTTAAAAAATATATGGAAGGGGGACATTACAAATCCTATCTACATAACTCTCTGGCTCCTTTATTCTCATAGGTCTGCAGTATGCTCTTGTCAGACAGGCAGGGAAGAAAAGGCAGACAGGAAAACTTCTTGTGATCATGGAGCACACAACAAAAACCATTACATCATCTACTTATCCTCAAGCTTCATAGCACATCCATTTTGGTTGCCATTTGGCCTATCTGATCTGACTGTGCTCTGACCACATTCATTGGGGTCCACAGCACACACAGGGGTAGTCACAGCCATTCACAGATGCAGTGATTAATTTCATTTTTGTTTCCTGCTCCCTGCAGAAGGTATGTTGTGCTGAAAGGAATCATGGCTTTTAGCTAATTGCTCGCCTACACACCACATAGCCACCGCTTTTCTGCAAAACCTTGTTGTCATATGGATTTAGCATTGAAGGAGTATGGAGTGATTCTGAGGTGGAGAGAAGAAAGGATTTCTTTGGAAAATGTTCCTCTGTTGCACTTCCATAGTTGTAGCCCTCGCAGTGGTTTCAAGTGCAGCTAGGGCTCAGCAGGCATGCTGTCATGTAATACAGGCCTGCTCTATGCAGGTTTTAGTGGCACAGCAGTAAAAATGCTAGTGTTCTGCGCACATCAGTACTCTGCTACTCACAGTGCTGCCAACTCTTGTGATTTCATCATGGGTTTCACACTATCTGAGGAGTCTCTTAAAGCCCCAACGGCTGGACTTTAGAGATTGTGTAAGAGTACCAGCATCCATTTAAAAAGAACATAAAACAATGCATTTCTTTCCCTCATGGTCATAGAGAAAAGCTTGAAAACTTTAAGCCAGTGCATCATAAAGTCTCAGAAACCAGAACTCAAATAGGGAGAACTGTTTAAAAAAAACCACAAATCTGATTATTTCTGAAGTCTGATTCATGATTTTGGACTGCATGGGGTTCATGATCTTGCATTGCCCCCTGCCCATTGAGCTACACCAGTGGAAGTACAAGAATGTCTACTGTTGAAAAGCCTCTGTTTCCCCTCCACATGATCAATACAGTTTCCCTGACTTCCACACCATAGAGCCAAACAAAGGATTTAGACCTATATCTTCAGGACATTGTCTCTCTATCTCTAGCAACGGCAAATCTCTAGAGTACACGCTTACCTCTGTCTCTGGCTATAACTACAATACGAGCAAGGGGTGCTATTCCCAGTTCACACAAACATATTTAAACTCATAGACTTTAAAGTCAGAAGGGACCAGTACGATCATCTAGTCTGATCTCCTGCAAAATGCAGGCCTCAAGACCTCACCCACCCACTCCAGCAACAGGCCACCAACCTATGACTGAGTTATTTACCTCCTTAAATCATGATTTAAGGACTTTAAGATACGGAGAATTCACCGGTAGGTGAGCCATGCCCTGTGCTACAGATGAAGGCGAAAAACCCCCAGAGCCCAGGCCAATCAGCCCTGGGGGAAAATTCCTTCCCGACCCCAAATATGGTGATCAGTTAAACCCTAAGCACGTGGGCAAGTCTCAACAGCCAGTTACCCAAGAAACAATTCTCTGTAATAACTCAGAACCCACCCCATATCCAAATGATCCCTTAGATGACTTTGCAAATCTCAATAATTAAGGGCCCAATAATAGTAATTAATAATAATTAAGGGCCGAATCCAGTTCCCAGTGAAGATTCCCATTGACTTCACTCACATTAATGGTTCGTACTCATGGTTTTGACTTGATCCTGTTCCCATTGAAATCCATTTGAATGCTGTATGTGACTTCAGAAGGAGACGGGTTGGGACTGTTTGTTCTTTTGGCTATTTGTTCTAGATCTCATTGAGCCACTCCAAGCATAACTAGTAGTATAGCTGCAGTAGCACATGTAGTAGCAGTGGAAGCAAACCATAGCCCCCACCAAGTACGTACCCACTGTTTTCAAGCAGATTTGTACTCAGCACAACAAAGCTACACCTCCACTGCTGCTGCCTGTTCTACTGCTGCTGTCCTGCTATTTATACTTGCAGGAGCTCAACAAGAGTAGCATGAGTAGGTGCATACGAGCTGGGAACTACACCTCTAACTCATGTATATATGTAGCCTCACAGCACCAAAATTCCAGGACACTTTCGTCTCTGCAGCTGTACAAAGACAATGTACTTCTCCAGAAAAAAACATCCCTCTTCCACAATACATAAAACCCTTCAGAGGCCTGGTTGACACATCGACTCATTAACTTCAGGCTTCTCAAGGTAGTATCACAAATATAATGAGTATGCAACTCATTGAGAAGTAAACTGTGTAGAAGAATTAGGGGTATCATTCAGCCACATTCAGTTATTGGATATGGTAACCCAGTGATGCATGGGAAATGTTGACACTGACAAAGCCTTAAGGCCCTTAATAGTCTTTGTCAGTAAGAAAACCTTGGTTTCCAAAGAAACAGGGAAGAAAATACTGTTTATTTTTTAAGCAGCAAATTCATTCTTCTTGGTTAGGTTTTAAAGAAAGAGTCAAAGAAACTTGAATTTCTACACTTTTCCTTTATATTTAATTTCAAGGTCTTTCCCCAATCAGACTCATCTAAAATATATTCCTTTTATATGCCCTATAACTCAAATCTGTGATAAGAAATACTTAACAAAATAGTGCAAAATACAAAACATCAGACCGTTTTATTTTAATCCAAGGCCTAATATTGGTCTATCAACCATATAATTCGGAAGCCAAAAGAACAAACAGTCCCAACCCATCTCCCTCTGAAGTCACATACAGTATTCAAATGGATTTCAATGGGAAAAAGATCAAGTCAAAACCATGAATACGAACCATTAATGTGAATAAAGTCTCCACTGGGAACTGGATTTGGCCCTTAATTATTATTAATTACTATTATTGGGCCCTTAATTATTGAGATTTGCAAAGTCATCTAAGGGATCATTTGGACACCCACTTTCCATTAAAATTAAGGGAAATAATACATCCAAATTCCTTATGCAGCTTTGAAAATCTAAGCTTAGTGAGTCCAAACCTGCCCATGTTCCCATAGCTGCCACTAACTTCAGCAGCACTTTTAAGGTCCTTAGTCCCTTGCAGTTCCAGACTCTATATTTGCTATTGAAGACTACACAAGATATTTGAATAATTCCTATCTTTCTGTAAACAGCCGTACAAACCAAACAGCTCTTTGTACTGAGAAAGCTATAATTATCTACAAACCTTAAATTCCCTCTTTCCTTTTAGACAAAATTAGCAGCTCCCATGTCAGGGTGAATTAAAATCTTCATTCTAGTCTCACAGAATATCACCAAAGAGACAAATTTTGTTCTGGAGCAACACCACTGTTTTCACACACCAGATTTACACTGGAACAACTATGAGAAGTACTTGACCAATGATCTAATTTTTAACCACTCCCAAACAGCAGCTAAAATCTATTAGACACTTAGAACCAGCCCCCTGTGACAGTGAACAAGGAAATATGAAAATCCAAAGAACCTTTCCGCACCCTTTTTTTCCCTCTGTTGTGCAGCAGCTAGGCACAGTAAAAGTCGTCAAGATCAGAGCAGAGTGCCAAATTCTTCTGATATAAACTGGCTTAGTCCCATTGGCTTCAAAGAAGCTGTACCAGTTTACACCAATAAAGAATTTGACCCAAGAAATAGAAAGACATCACAGGGGTACTGAAGCTACTTCAACTTTTAAAACTCCCATTGTGTGATACAATGAATCAAAATGTGTGACAAATGACCAGAAAGTAGAATTCTTGGGTTTTGTTGTTTGTCATGCCATAATCAACAGGTAAGGGCTTATTAAGATCACAACCTACTTTTATGATTTTTTTTACATGTGAATTCAATCAACCAAACAATATTGGAAAAACAATTTCTATCATGGACAACAATAAATGTTCCTAGCATGGACTGTTAGCAGGATTTAAATCTAGGACCTACATCCCCAATCCCATCCTCTACCACTTGAGCTGGTACTCTCTATCTGATCAGCCACTAGAGGTGGATGAGATACACACTTTTCCAGTGAGTTACAGAACTATTTACCAAACAACAGCAGAATGTTGGAGATTAGGAACCCTGGATTCTGTTTCTGGCTCAAGGAGGGAATGGCTCTAGTGGTTAAAATAGTGGATAAAAAGCAGGTTAGCTAAAATCATAGATTAGCTATCACAGAGGTCATGTTGAATATATCTATTTATTTGAAGGGGGTTGCTGTCTGCATAAAAACACAGTAAATTCAACCAAAATAAAATGTGAGGCCAAAGATTCATGTAACAAAGAAAGTACCGTTACTAAAAGTTGACCAAAAAAACCCCACTAGAAAGTGGAATCATTTGCCAAGTGTTAGAACCTACTGCGTTCATTTGATGATTAGTCAACAAATCAGATCGTAGTCTGAGAATTTGCATGGATCCAAAGAAACTAAATGAAAATATCAAAAGAAACAGTTTTATCTGCCAATTTGAACTGAAGTAATGGGAGCTAGAAAATACAGTGAATCTATAAATAGGATGTTGCAGATATGTTCTGGCAAAATCCTCTTGAAAAGACAAGTTCCAAAATACACTATTTGAATTACAGAGGGGTAGCCATGTTAGTCTGTTGTACAGCAAAAAACAACGAGAGTCCTGTGGCACCTTAGAGACTAATAGATTTTCTTCGGTATAAGCTTTTGTGGACTATAACCCACTTCATCAGATGCATGAAGTGGAAATCACAGAGGAGAAATCTGTTAGTCTCTAAGGTGCCACAGGACTCTCATTTTTTTTTATTTGAATTACAGATTCTTGAGACTTCAGTGGTCTGTAAGTGATTGAGATAGACTACTACAGTTCAAAGGAATGTCTTGTATAGCAGTGTGTAATGACTGTATATTAATCTGCAAGCTACATTTGAGATGCATGACAAAAGACTATGTTATTGTATGCAGACACAGGTAAAAGCAGTTTAAAACTGAAGGAAAGGTGTCTGTAAACAGACTGAAGTTAAAAGCCTGAGTGAAGTACTTGTTAATGAAGGAATAAAATCTGACAAAAAAATTAATAGCAAATTGAGACATGCCAAGAACATGCAATCTAAAAGATGTACAATGCCTGATGTGAAAATTCATCTCCGGAAACATCTAAAATGACAATATATTATTTCTGTATACGGTACTGCAATTTGCATAGCACTTTAATAACAGATACACATATACTGGTCCCTGCCCCAACAAGCTCACTTTCGTACAGATCTTTTTTTAAATAGGGGGAAAGGTTTAATAGAAAATCAAGGATAATGAATAATCAATATGCCAAAGAATGGGATAATTTGAAAACTCCCATCACAACATGAGTGGTACAATATTTTAAATGCAGAATTTGAACAGTTTCTAGGGATATACCACATTACATTTTGAGAGCCATCTTAGTGCAACTACATTAAAGTAATTGTTCACCTGTAGATTTTACCTCAAGGGCTATGTTCTGAATGTTTAACACTTCAGTGAATAAAACAAGTGTTTATGTGAACTAAAAGTCTTGCCCAAAGCAAACAAAAATCCTTGATCACAATTCAGCAAAGCAGGTTAAATGAAATTCCTTTAAGGATAGAAAGACTGCTGTTGCATTTAAAAAAGTATAATTTGAAGCAGTCAGCAAGATACACTGTCACAAGCATTTTTTTTTTTTTTTTTGTATAGCACAGTCTCCAGGCAAATAAATTGAAAATATATGTATTTAATTTTTCACTTGGTCCAATCAGAGTGACATGTCTTACATGGAATAATGTGGAAAATTATCCATAGTCATACTATTAAAATCCTATAAAGTTATAAAAAAAAAAAAAAGAAAAAAAACAGGCAAAAAACCCTCACAGAAACCAATTCTGAACCACAAAAACAAAGGTTTAAGTTAATTGAGGAGTGTTACTAAAAGCCAAACTGTGTAGTATCCTCTACGTCAATAAAACAAGTATATGGTGGCACTGTAAAAAGGAAATGATGAGCATAAATGTCATTGGACTGGCCTAGCATAGGCCTGGATAGCAATACTGCAAGAACTGAACAATTTTCTAAAGAAACGAAAGCCACAGGCAAGAGAAATTGTGAGAGCAATGAAAAGTTGGGATTGACCTCTGTATTTCAGGATGCTTTGTGACATTTTCTAAGTGTCAGTATTATCCAATACAAACACAACTCCTATCATCATACTTCAGTCCAGGACTTAATTCATTTAGGGAAAAAACAACCTTTCCTATTAACTAGAACCATCCAAGTTGTATGAATCACAGCAACCCATGTAACTACTTGACCCTGTTATTGTTAAACCTCCTTTTCCCTCCTTAATGCTTTCTACTTGGCATATTCCTTTGTTGCATCTTTTTGCAAACTATTAAGAGCCTGGACTATTCCTGTGAGTTTGCACTGTGCCTAGCACAATGAAGCCTGATCCTGGTTGTAGTTTGCTAACACAACTGCAATTCAAATAATAGTACCAGGACACTCCTAATCAAATGAACTAGCAGCTTTATTTGTAATAGTGAAAATTTTCTTCAAAAATCTCAAGGCAGAATGGAAGACACTAACCAAACTGAGGGTATGTTTCTGAAACTCAGAGAGAAGTGAAACACTTGCAAAACAGTTATTAAGAAAGATCATCAGGAGAATGTGTATTAAAAATTGCAGATTGTGGAAGCAGTTATCGATTGAAAGTTGTAATAAATCAGAATCTACTATTTGTATCAGAGAAGACACCAAATAAGGGAGAACCATGTTAGTAATGACAACTGTCACTTCTAGGGAAGTGTTCTGAGAACAAAAACCAACTTTTTCTAAGCAGACAAAAGAGTCTTGTGGCACTTTTAAAGACTAACAGATTTATTAATCGCATGAGCTTTCGTGGGAGAAAATCCCACTTCGTCAGGCGTCTGACGAAGTGGGATTTTCTCCCAC
>ML685793.1:5566739-5643812 GCA_007922175.1 Pelusios castaneus | reverse complement strand
GTGGGAGAAAATCCCACTTCGTCAGACGCCTGACGAAGTGGGATTTTCTCCCACGAAAGCTCATGCGATTAATAAATCTGTTAGTCTTTAAAAGTGCCACAAGACTCTTTTGTCTTTCTACAATAGACTAACACGGCTACCCCTTTGGAATTTTTCTAAGCAGTGAATCAAAAGATTTGGAAATTGAACCAATCCAAAAAAATCACATTACAACCATACTTCAGGTTCTTATACCAAAGGACAAATTAACGGACTAGATAACTGCAAAAATGGTCTCAGACCAAACTACTGTTGTGACTTCTAAAGATTCAAGAATACAGCAAAGAAAGGAGGATTGACAGCAACTAGTGCTCCAGAGTCTATAAACTTAAATACACTGTGGTCTTCCCATCATACATCTTCAGAAAGCTGACATTAAAAACAACAAAAATGGGTTGCAGCCCATGAAAGTTTATGCCCAAAGAAATGTATTAGTCGTTAAGGTGCCACAGGACTCTCATTGTTTTCGCTATATACAGACTAACATAGCTACCCCTCTGGCACTGACAGAAAAAAAAATTCCATAATGCTAATTGTTACTTCAACAAAGTTCATGAAGAAAATTATTTTTCAATGGAATGCTTATTGTACTAGGGAGCTGGACTGACTGACTGACTGAACCCAGTGGACAGTGCTAGCAATCCAAACAATAAAAAGGGTCAGGAGGCAAGTGATCGTCTTGATAAAAAAGTAATATGTTTTTGTTATATATAATTAATTAATTAATAACAACAACAACAACAATAATAATAAATAAAACACCGTGTTGGCATACCCCTTTGTTCTAGCAAACTCCCAGTCTCACTTCTATCCCTCACACCCATGTTTTATCATTATTAAGCCAAATCCTGAAGTTCTTATTCAGCCCACAACTCATGGGAGAATAGGAGCAACAGCACGGAGGGGGAACCACCCCTATTACAGTAGGCTGGGCTTTGATAAACAAGTTTGAGAAGGGTGCCTGCTGCAGGGATCAGCCACCCCATCCCAGCCAATTTCAGTCTCTCTGTAAAGGCTGGCCCTATGTACAACATCTCTTCTGTTGCCTTATTCTTATTATTCTGATGAAGCTAATCTGGCCTTAAATATATTACCATCTGTGTGTAAATCCAATTCCTTTATACTCTCTTCTGGTGTGTGAGGCAAACTTTCCTCACTATGACTTGTCCATCTTTATATAAACAAAGGTACTATCTCCCATTTTGAACTCTGAAACAAACTAATGTAATTTTTAAGCTCAGCAAGTGCTTTGTGTCTCTAATTTTTCTCTTCTGAGGGAGCAGAAACCTTTCATCCCTTCTCCCAATGCCTGACCCCCCCACCTATGAAATGGCCTAAAGAAAGCTTATCATTTGTCAAGACTTATAATCTCAGGTGAGAGGGATGCTTTCTTGAACCTTTGGGTCCTGGTTCCTGAGAAGCCAGCTAGCTCTGCAACAGACTGAATTTCAAGGGAAAATCTACTTTATAGGATAGGAAAGTAGAAGTAGAAGTGAATGGCAACCCGGGCAGCAGCGACCATGAGATGGCAGAGTTCAGGATCCTGATCAATGAAAGGAAGGAAGGAAGCAGAACACACACCCTGAACTTCAGAAAAGCAGATTTTGGCTCCCTTAGGGAGCTGATGGGCAAGATCCCTTGGCAGGCTGATCTGAAGGGGAAAGGTGTCCAGGAGAGCTGGCTGTATTTTAAAGAAACCCTGTTAAAGGCACAGGAAGATACCATTCCGATGTGCAGAAAGAACAGCAAATGTGGACGGCAACCAGCGTGGCTTAGCAGGGAACTCTGTGGGGAGCTGAAACATAAAAGGGAAGCTTACAAGCAGTGGAAGCTTGGACAGATGACGAGGGAGTCATATAAAGATATTGCTCGGGACTGCAGGGATAAAATCAGAAAGGCCAAAGGGCAATTGGAGTTGCAGCTAGCAAGGGATGTGAAGGATAACAGAAAGAGGTTCTACAAGTATGTCAGCAACAAGAAAAGGATCAGGGGTGGTGTAGGTCCCTTACTGAATGGGGCAGGCATCCTCGTGGTGGATGATGCAGAAAAGGCTGAAGTACTCAATGCTTTTTTTATTTCAGTCTTCACAGGAAGGCCAGCTCCCAGGCTACTACACGGGGTAACGCAGAATGGAGAGAAGAGCGGCCCTCGGTAATGGAAAATCAGGTTAGGGACTACTTAAAGAAATGGGATGTGCACAAGTCCATGGGGCTGGATGAACTGCATCCAAGGGTGCTGAGGGAGTTGGCTGAAGTGATTGCAGAGCCTCTGGCCATTATCTTTGACAACTCGTAGCGAACGGAAGAGGTCCCAGAGGATTGGAAAAAGGCAAATATAGTACCTATCTTCAAGAAAGGGAAAAAGGAGGATCCAGGGAACTACAGACCAGTCAGCCTCATCTCAATTCCTGGGAAAATCATGGAGCAGGTCCCCAAAGAATCCATCCTGAAACACTTGGAGGAAAATAGAGTGATCAGGAACAGTCAACATGGATTCACCAAGGGCAAATCATGCCTGACCAACCTGATTGCCTTCTATGACGAGATGACTGGATTTGTGGATGCGGGAAGAGCCATTGACGTGGTATACCTCGACTTTAGCGAGGCTTTTGATACAGTTTCCCACAGCATTCTCGTTGACAAGTTAAGGAAGTATGGGTTGGATGAGTAGACCGTAAGGTGGATAGAAAACTGGCTAGATCACTGGGCTCAGCAGGTAGGAATCAATGGCTCGATGTCTAGTTGGCAAGCAATAACAAGTGGAGTGCCCCAGGGGTCGGTCCTGGGGCCGGTTCTGTTCAACATCTTCATTAATGGTCTGGTGATGGGATAGACTGCGTGCTTAGTAAGTTCGCGGATGACACCACGCTGGGGGGAATGGTAGATACGCTGGAGGGCAAGGACAGGATCCAGGGAGACTTAGACAAATTGGAACACTGGATCAAAAGAAACCTCATGAGGTTCACCAAAGACAAGTGCAAAGTCCTGCACTTAGGACGGAAAAATCCCACGCATTGTTACAGGCTGGGGACCGATCGGCTAAGTAGCAGCACTGTAGAAAAGGACCTGGGGGCTATGGTGGATGGGAAGCTGGATATGAGCCAACAGTGTGCCCTTGTTGCCAAAAATGCCGATGGCATAGTGGGCTGCATCAGTAGGAGTATTGCCAGCAGATCGAGGGATGTGATAATTCCCCTCTATTCGGCACTGGTGAGGCCGCATTTGGAATACTGTGTCCAGTTTTGGGCTCCACACTACAGAAAGTATGTGGACAAATTAGAAAGAGTCCAGCAGAGGGCAACGAAAATGATTAGGGGGCTGGGACACATGACGAATGAGGAGAGACTGAAGGAACTCGGCTTATTTAGTCTACAGAAGAGAAGACTGAAGGGAGATTTGATAGCAACCTTCAACCCCTTGAAAGGGTGCTCCAAAGAGGAGGGAGCTAGGCTGTTCTTGGTGGTAACAGAGGACAGAACAAGGAGCAATGGCTTCAAATTACAGCTGGGGAGGTCGAGATTGGATATTAGGAGAAACTTTCTCACTAGGAGGGTGGTGAAGCATTGGAATGGGTTACCTAGGGAGGTGGTGGAATCTCCATCTTTGGAGATATTTAAGGCCCGGTTAGACAAAACCCTGGCTGGGATGATTTAATGGGAGTTGTCCTGCTTTTAGCTAGGGGTTGGACTAGATGACCTCGTGAGGTCCCTTCCATCCTTATTCTTCTATGATTCTATGAAAGGTAAATTATGAGAAGTGCAGACCGACGTTTGATTTGTTTTGTATCGAAACCGATCGTTTCCACCACTCTCTCTCTCTCTCTTGTTTTTAATTAAAATCTTTATTCTTTCTTAAATAAACCTTTCACTTTACTATACATGCTCACAAGTGCTCTGTACTTCTGTGTGATTTTCAGGAGCAGTAGATTAAGGTAAAACTGGTGAAGTGGGGCACAATGCACCTTTGGATAATGAAGAGCTGGAAATTCTGTGAGGAGCCAGTATCAAGGTCTGGACACCACAGGGTAACTATTCAAAGGGATTGGCGTGCACCAATTGTTAATTTGCCTGGCCAAAAAAAGCGCTAGCATTAGCCCAGAGGAGCGTGCTTGAGTGGCTGGAGGGATGGCAGCATAGGGAGGCATGGGGCAAGAAGGTGACTCACAGTCCTGGGTACCCCAAGAACTGTGACAAGCACACATTTCTGCCTGATAACTGCTGAATGTTTAAGTTTTCAGTGGTAGGGTGATGGACTTCTAGATCTGTATTCAATGATTCTATCTTACAGATTACTCTAGTCTGGTGGTTGCTGCTCCAAGGATCAGCCAGATGGAATCACGCAAAGCAATAAAGGTGCTGCAAAAGTTGAGCATATTTTTTCCGTGTGTCCCAACCTCTCCTGGAACAAGGGAATGAGTCTAGAGGAAAACTCAGAATTTCAACATATTTCATGGCCACTCTTGGGTCATTCTGTTCCAAACCTATTGTTTTTAGCACTTTGTGCATGAGTCACCTTAGTCTTTTTATTGTTTACTCACACATGAAAAACTTTTTGAATATTTTAATTGTGATTCCCTGCTATTGTCACCATAACATATGTACACCCAATACATTCTATCAAGGACTCCCTTGACGTGCATAAAATGTAGTCTTTCAAACTCAAGACGCTTCAATTTTTCCATCCCCTCCCCATCCCCCCAGTGGAAAATTATGTGAATTGTACTATTTCTGAGTTTCTTCACAGTTCAATCCCTCCTTACCCAATTTCAGCATGCTCATGGTCTGGATATATAGTTTTCAAGTTCCTGAAGACTGAATTTTCCTAGCAGTGTGGGAAGGATTTGTACGTGAAATTCCGTAAAGCCATTATGAGAATTGTGACCCTATTTCCCCATGTGGCATCAACACAGTGAGAATTTGGTCTACACATAGGCAGTCTTAGCAGGTGAGCAGTGCGGGCAGCCGCCCATGGCCACCCCGGGGAAAGGAGCGCCACACCACTACCGCTTTAAGTATTTTCCTTTAAGGATCCTGGCTGCACACACGTTCCACATGTGCGGCAACAAGCAGCTGGGCTGTAGATAGCCAAGGGTGGGGGAAGGGCGGGAGGCTGTAGGGGCGGGAGGGAGGAGCAGCAAGAAGTCTGCAGGAGGATGGGGGAGCCGGGGGAGGCCACAGGGATGGGGGGAGTACTGAGGCGGCCATGGGGGTTGGGGGAGGTCACAGTGGCAGGAGGAATGGTGGGGAGGCCACAGGAGGGAAGAGGGGCTGGGGGGGAATAGGGGGAAACCTGGGGTGGGAGGCCACAGGGGCTGGGGGGTGGTGGGGAGTCCATAGAGGGAAAGGAGGGAGACTGCAGGGGATGGGAGAGTGGCGTGGAGGCCAGAGGGGTGGGGGTGGAGGGGAGAGGCCACCGGAGGGAAGCAGCAGGCAGTGGGGGACCTGGAAGGCCCCAGTAGGTGCCCCAGTGAGGCCAGGAGGGGGGGGGGGGCAAAAGTCAAGGATGGGGCTCCACATGCAGCATGGCACTTTTGCCCTGGGCCCCAGAATCCCTAAGACTTTCCCTGGGTCTACAGGCTATAATCTGAAATGTTTATTGTGAGGCTGTGCCTGAACATTATACTACAGAGCAACTGCCAGAACATCACTTTGTTTTCTACAGAATTACACTGTGGTGGGAGCAATAATTATAATTACATTATATTTCATTCTAAGACCCTATTCAAGGCATCCACAAATTCCTAGAAAATATACACTATAGGCTGATATTTTTTAATCGTGTTGTCAAGCCAAATATGCATATTTGTACATTTGGAAAATATACCATTCATCTGGTTTTGTGTTACTTCAGTTTGGTGGAAAACTGCTGATGCTTGAAGAAATATTTTAGATGATTTGTCTGTTTGTGATCAGCCATCTCAAAAATGGCTTTAATTTGTGGAACTCAGCACATATATCATTCTGAATACATGGAGGCAGAAGTGGAGTAGAGAATACATCCACTCTGCTGAAACACTATTAACTTATACAAAGTTAGCTATAAAATATTTTACTACAATACTGCTCAAGTCCAATTTTAGATGTTCTTATATCTGTAAAATATTTATAGAAAAATTTTCCACACCGCTGATTTTTATGCAATAGGTCTCTGATAAGTGATACATTCTTCAGTTTCCAATATTAATATTTATCATGATAGGTTATTGGGATAAAACATCAGTATACCTGCAATTTCTTCTAAAGAATTAGCTCTCATGTCCAGTAGAACTGTACCGTTCAGGATACAACTTCTCAACTCAAACAAGCTATGAAGTGACAGAGTGGCAACGTATGGTTTGCTCCATCTCTCTCCACCATCCTCTACATCTTCTTCAAACTTCAACCATCTATGCAAACAAACAGCTTAGTAAGCCTTCTGTATATAAGAAATGAAAAGCAAGTTATTTTCATGTATTTTCAAAGGATACTATCAAATATATTATTTGGTTTTATTTTACTCTCTATTGTTTGTAGAAAACTTGAGAATATCTTCCTCCCCTCCTCGCGAGTGACTTTTTCCATTACCATTTGTCAGTCAGGGATTTCATTCTGAGAGTTGAAGGGGAAAGCATAGAAAAAATAACATGCTTTGCAAAAATCCTAGAAAAAAAGTACACTAAAAAACAAGAAATTTTATCATGTCTAGAGAGAAATGAGACACATGTTTTGTCAATGGATTTACAACTATTTGGTAGCAGCAAAAGAATGCAGAGACTTGGGACTCATGGGTTCAATTCCAGGTTCTGGAACAGAGTGTGTTCTAGTGGTTACATACTCTTCTACCCATGTCCCTGATCAAACTTGTCTCCGCCACCCCCCTTTCTGTGTGTCCTACCCAAGTTCCTATCCCAGTCCCATTTTGTTCCTATACATCATCCAACCCCACTGCCCCCCACTACACACAGGCCAGCTCCTGCTCCCACTGTTCCTATCTACCACCCATTCTGCTCCTATCCATACCTATACCAGCCTCCAACCTTCCACAATCTCTTCTCCTATCCAGCTCTCCCAAGTCCTGACTTACACCCCTCTGGTTCTACCTACCACCTCTTGCTTTGGCTTCTGCCCTTTCCCTTTTTTTCTGTTATCCAACTCCTCCAACTTGTGCCCCTCTCCCTTTCTGGGCCTACACAACTCCATTTCCTCTCCAACTTCTGCTCTCCTCTCTCTTTGCATCTATATGCCTCCCCACAACCTTTCCCTCTGATCCTATCCAATTCCTGTTCCACTCCCCACCTCCTCTAGCCACCCCACCCCACCCCAGATCCTGCAACCCCCTTGTCTCCTCCCCCTGCACACCCTCCCCACACCTCAGTTCCCCCTCTAGATTCCAACCAATTCTCCTCTTTCTCCTCCATGCTGACTGGTCACAAGCCAAGCACAGGACACTGTTTCCCTCCATGCAGCTACCTACAGTATGCTGTGAGACATTGGCTCACATCAGCCAGTTGCAGCATTTGCAGAGAAAGTCCTGCTCAGCCCCCTGCAGCCTCAGGCTAGACCATGCCAAATACTGATGGAAAATTCAAAGAATCTTGCTGCTAAACTTTGGCAAGTTTCTACTGAGCATACACAAATTGAGATTTTTTCAAAGGCTTAGAACTTCACTAAATTTGAATGGATTTCCACACAGACAGCAAAAGCTACAACTCTGACACAAAGATTCCCCCAAGCCTTCTGCCAAATCTAAAACTACCTTGCTCCAAAGAATGGGATTACTAGAGCTCCTCAATGAAATGACTAAGCATTTTTTTAACATGGTAAAAATATTCCCTCTAATTTCTTGAGAGCACCTGAACTATTTTAGCTGAAACATTTCAAACAAAATTCAGCCTGAAGCAGACACCTCTATGAAAAATTTCAGCTAGAATGTGTAGAGTTTGGGAAAGTTATAAGGAACTGAACACATGGAATGTATTTGGGCTACACCATCAACTCTGCCTGTAGCAAGAAAGTTTGGACAAGAGACAAAAAACGATCAAACATTTTACAAAAAAAAAAGTTCAAGACTGCTACACTATCTCCAATACATCCTATTAGCCAACTCATGTAAATTTTAATTGCACATCTGCATTTTATTTAGCCAAACAACCAAATTCTCTGCTCGTATGAAAGTAATTACTTTAAATAGAGTGACACAGAAGAGAATAGATCCAAACTCTTTCCATACCACAAAACATTATTGTATTTTGTCATTAATCTTATGAATAAGAATCCTCTTTCCCCACTACCTTATCTCTTGTATAGATATAGACATGAGTTCAAAGTGCGGGTGGGAAAGGAGAGATGCAGGTCCTTCACTGTACCTCTTCCAAAAGACAGCTCTTTGCAATAAAAATTCTTTGTGAAGACCAACCACACTAAAATGTTTTTAAAGAGTTTCCTACACCATGAATTCTGCAAGGCCTTCCTTTAACCAAGCAAAACTAGTTTTTGGTGTCGGATTATCTGTGCTATCTTATCACTTGACTCCTGATTTTGAGGAGAGATTAACAAATGGGCAGCTCTCAGGTGTTTGCATTAGTATGTTGGACTGCAACACTATAAAGTTGGGAGATTATTCTGGAATTTAACTGAATAAAACCTGTAAAAGGAAACAGGTTATTTCATTTTGTAGAAACCAAAGTAGAAAATATGTGTGTTCCCATTAAGAATAAAGGTTCTGAAGGAAACTAGTGAAGGATTGCAGGAAACCTAATGAGATAATTACCAATATAATACAACACTGTCGAACAACACTCTAAGGCTATGTCTACACTTGCAAGTTAGTTCGAATTAAGGAAACTTAATTTGAACTAACTTAAGCCTTGGCCACACTAGGCTTTCATTAGTTCGAATTAAGGGCTTCCTTAATTTGAACTAATAAATTCGATTCCTTATTTCAAACTACCCTTAGTTCTAATTAAGTCAATGTGGCCAACTAACTGCTTCGTTCGAACTAATCGGCAGATTGATCTTCATGCAACTGACTAATTTGAACTAAGCAAGTGCCCTGCATGGCCATGGCTAGTTTGAACTAGCATTCTAGTGGGGCCATGCTGGTTCAAATTAAGTTAATTCGAACTAACTAAAATTAGTTCGAATTAACTAAGGTGCTTCTACCCACCTTACCCCCACAGGACTGTAGGGCTTCCCAGGAGGTTCTCTGGGGATGCCCTGCCCCACTGGAGCCCCACTGGGAGGGGGGGTGTTCCCCCGGGAGCAGGGCTCAAGCCACAGGCGGCAGCAGAGCCCCAGCCCTGGGGAAGCTCTGTAACAGCGGGGCTTCCCTGGGGCCAGGGCTACGCTGCCGCCGAGAAGCCACCCGGGCAGCTTCAGCTCTACTGACTGCCCAGGCAGCAGACAGCTCGGCTCAAGACGCCCGTGCTTGGGGGCTCCCACTTAGGAGCCCCCAGCCCAGGCTGCAGGCAGCTCGGCTGAAGCTGCCCATGCTTGAGGCTCCCGCTCAGGAGTCCCCAAGCACGGGTGGCTTGAGCCAAGCTGCCTGCTGTCCATGCTTAAGGCTCCTGAGTGGGAGCACCCAAGCATGGGCGGCTTGAGCCCCACTGGCTGCCACCTGGGCTTGGGTGCTCTCACTCGGGAGCCCTCTGCCCCGGCAGCAACCAGTGGGGCTGAAGCCACCCGGGCTTGGGTGCTCCTGCTCGGAAGCCGCCAGCCCGGGAGGCCAGTGCCCGGGAGCCACCAGGTTCCTCGTGGCTCCAACAGCAGCAGAGCTTCTGTGGCAGGAGCTAGAGCAGTGAAATCGACAAGTATAACAGCTCCGGTATCCCAGAGTGGCCTCGAGTGGCACTCTGGGACATTTCCAGAGGCTGTCAAAAGCGCAAAGAGAGTACACAGTGGTTCTACTGCAGAACAGCTGTTCCATGGTAAGCCTAACCACGCTCGTTTAGGTGGTTTACCAGTTGCATGCAACAAGCAAGATTGTAGTGTGAAGGCACATGGGAAAGGGTCAGAGTTGGAAACAGAATGGAACAACCATGTAGATATTATCACTAGACAACATGATGTTGTGGCAGTAACTTGAAGCCAGCAACAACAGACTCAGGGAGGGGAACTTGCACAGTGAACTCCGGGTAAAGTCGAGTGACAGGAACTTGTTAACATCGCCCACCAATTTATGCATGAAGGGGTAGAAGGGATCCTGTATCGACTAAAGCAAGTCACTGAGGGTGCATCTATGGAAATGAGAATTTGTGTTCCTGGCAGGTACATGAAAAACTATAATTAAACCAAAATTATTTAAATTTCAACATAATCAGTGAAACTGCTAGTAAACCCTTTGGTTGTCAAAATGACTGTAAAGATGAACCAGTCCCAGTTAAATGTTTCAAACATAGAACCTTTGTGCTCCCCACACTTGCTCCCTATTTTATCTGCATGGACTAAGACATATCAGCAATTACAACCAACTAGATGGAAGAGGGATGTGGCAGACACTATTCTGGGAGGGTTAGGGGCAGGCACAGAACTAATGAACACTGTGGATTTGGAAGTGATTAAAAACAAATTAAGTTCATTATCCCAGTTACAGGATAACCTTAACAAGTAAACACAAACATCACTTTGATATAAATTGGTTTGGGAAATCTAAAAGCCAAGTGGAATATGTGGCAGTGGTTAAACACTACTTCATGGTTAATGTTCAAAAAACAAGGAAAAAAATGGGAAATAAAACTGCTTTAGCAATAGGATGTACAGAAATGCAGATATTAAGTTTAGCAACATTGGAACACGAAATGCTATGGGTAATTTCTAGAAATACATACGGTTTATCCCACCTATTGAAACAACAGAATCAATCATTGCTTTATGCTTATCAAGTGGAGTGGATGCAATACATCTCCAGCACTGCTAATGTGAATTTATTACTGGGAGAAATTGTTGTCAAAATGGTCCATCAGCAGGCCACGGAGCGAGAAGTATGGAAATATTTTTTGGAAATAATGGAAAATTAGCCTACTTCCAATATTCCATCTAGGGTCATTTGCGCTCCCTCTTGTTTCAAGCCCATGGCTTAGAGAGACTGGGAAACTATTGGACACCAGCATGAAGTCCCCTAATGTGGGTGTGCACTTCCATATCAACTTCCCCCAAGCTATGTAGTTCTGATACCTGCTTGGGAACGTGCATATGGGATGAATTAAACCAGTGGTTTTCAAACCATGGGTCAGGATCCAGTACTGGGTCACAGACGCTCAGATACTGGGTCATGGCGCATCCTGCTGCCATCACCAAAAGACTGGAACACATTGCTGAAAGATGTAATTGTTGGGTCATGGGCATAAATTATTTTTTTCAACTGGGTCCTGAGAAGAAAGGTTGAGAACCATGGAATTAGATAATTTAACTAAGATTATATACAATGGAATCTGCACCTGCATTAATGCCTGGGGAAAATATATATTGGGAAAGTGGGAATGTTAGCTATCCTCCCGTAGATGAATGTAGGTGTAATTTATACTGCCAACCACACCTACTATCTCCTGAGAACAGAGAAAAGAAACATATATATCATTGCAAAATCTGTAAATGTTTTGGTCAGTATTGGAATGGACTGGCATGATTTTACTGACCACTTGTTTAAAGCCCAAGAAGGTACTAATTTGCTGAAACAGACCTTGGGAAAGACCACAGCATGTACATAAACATACACCATACACATTACACATGCTAATGGAGATATGATTAGGATTGCAGACATAGGAAAAGAATTAAGGTCTTATGATATTTTCAGGGGATGGTCACCAACCACTAAGGGTATATCGCCTATTGCCCTCCATCCATTATTAATTGTTTTGAATTTAAACTGTATTTGCCTAATAGGAATGGTTGTAATGTGGTTCTGGATGTGGCGCCTATATATTAAATTGGAGACTTGAGTATGAATTTCTACACAGTATCTGTCTATGAGGCCTGAAAAGCAGTGGTGACCCATTCAATTTAAATAATTGAAGGGTCAAAAGTAGTATACTGTAGGCCCAAAAGTAGAAAATATGTGTGTTCACATTAAGAATAAAGGTTCTGAAGGAAACTGGTGAAGGATTTCAGGAAACCAATTGAGATAATTACCTATGTAATACAACACAACACTCTATAAATCCTTATAGTTGTAAATGCTATCCTGAGATGTACTGTTCTGGCAGATTCTGTTTATGTAAATGAAGGGAACATTAAGGTCAATTGATATGTAGTGTTTACTAAAACTTTGGTATGCCAGAGTCGAGAATTTAAACAAGCAATTTCTTAAGGCCATAAAATAGAAAGAGGTCCCCTCTTACCTCTGTTAGAATTTATGAGTTAATTGATTAGATGAAGTGTAGAAAAATTAGAGGACAATGTCAATCTGTGTGATTGAGGAGTGAATGTGAATAGATGTTAGTAGTGAGAAGAGGATACAGCAATTTGAGGTGTACTGGTTCTGAGACAAAAACCTTTTGATGATCCAGATGGCTGAGGAATGTGGGAAAGATTAACCGCAAAGAACAGAGGAGTTAACACCCAAGGACAAGAACAAGATAGAGTGTGAAATAGGAACGGAAGAATAACAACAAAAACGTCATGTTTGTTACATTTGTGAGTGATGAACTGTCACATCAAACATGAGAACAACATAATGTAGCAGTTTTCATAGACTTATATGCAACTTGGGCCTATAAAAAGGGTGAAGAAAATGAGGGACTTTGAGTTCATTCTGCAAACTCCAAGGAGCGTTGTGTCGCAGCTGACTGGACCCAGCTCACCCATCTGGCCAGTGATCTGACTCCAGCAACTCTGAGACTGGTTACTATCTCCCTCCTGAATATATATGTGTGCGTGTAGATATAGATGTATATGGTGCATGTGCCTTAGATTGCTCTTTTGATTTCTTTGTATTCACAATAAATGTGGCGCAGTGCCTTATGCCCCAAATAAAGTCTCGTAGTTCATTTATTGAGTATAACAATTTCAAGTATCTCCTCTTAGAGAAATTCATTCTTGTATAGATGGGGCTAATCCAAAGCCTATATACTAGTTAATTCCCACTTCCCATAATCACGTGAATGCTTCATGAGTCTTTGGCTCACCCTCTATAGATAACTGAATTTCACTAACAGAAGTTATTCAGAAAATGAAATTGCCTTTGTTTCAGGTCTCACTCAGTTAGGCTTCAGATACAATCTCAGGGGAACCTGAAGTTAATTAGCTACTCCTGCTAACTAATGCTTCATTTGTAGAAACTTTATCTGAAGTCAAGATACTATGTTTTGGAGTAAGACTTCCTTTATAAGTGTTTCCTTCAAAACTCAGTTAAATTGGGGAAATGGTTTTTAATGAAATCTCTAATGAGGATGGAGGAAAGGGACTGAAGAGATCTACTTCTTCTTAAGAGGACATAAAAATGGTAACATTTGCAATTACAATTGCAGAGAAAATAGTTTAATCGTAATATGGAAATTGAATACAAATTGTTTAGCACTGCCCATCTTTGATTACTCAACATTTTTTTGTGAATGCCCTAGGCAATGTTAATTTTCATATGATATCAGCCAGGAGATGATGGTTTTCTACTGATATTTTCTGCATTTAAGGATCATCGATTACTATTTTCTGAGACACACAACCCACAGGCAACTATAGTATTCCAGGCTTTTGGGCTTCTGTGACACCTTTTCAAAGTTCAATGCCAAACTCCCTTAGGGCCTGCACAGCACTTGGAACAAAACCAGCATATATACAGAAAAAGAGGTGAGCTGAATATACTCTTTGGTATCTTTCTCCTGAATATGCCCAGGGCTGTTCAGCTCTTTATGTTTTCTGACCAAGGAATGGATAGCTGGGTAATATTTGGTGCTGTCTATAATGACCATTGACTTGAGAAAGCAGTCTTGGTGATACAGCATCATACACCCAATATACTAAATTATCAATATTAGCTATTGTTTGTTATTATAAATTGGATGGTTCATGTGACTTTACAGTTCACGACTGATTCCGTGTGATTATATAAAGGTACAGTTGATACTGTGTTTCACAACAGAATATTTTGTTAATATTTCATTTTCAACTTTCAATTATTGTTTATATATATATATATATATATATATATATGAGTCCAAAGTAATGGTTTTCCCACAAGTGTATTTTTCCACACAGAATTATACCAACTGGAGCATTATAAGAAAAAATCATATGGTGTGGTAAAACTTGATGTGAAAATTGTAATATTCCACATTCTCTTGGATTGGCCAAAATCCTCATAATATATTTGAGACCAGATTTAGCATTCTGTACTGCATTCGATCATTCTGCCTGGTCTCTTTTGCTTATTGAGTATCTCATGAAAATTAATTAACATGTTGTCTCTTTTATAATTAGTCTGCAGTTTAGGAAGACCTACAACCCCTTTGGATCTTTACGATGGTTTTTCTCAATAATATAAAAAATATTTCAGATGATATTTCCTATCTCCTAGAGCACTTTTTTGAAAATCAATATCTCTCTGTAATGATGCACCCAGATATAAACTCAGTAGCCCAGGTGCAATAACACCATAACTATATAAAAGAGTCTTACTTCCCAGTTCATTGTAGTGCCTCTGTGTTTGCAGCCCAAAACTGCATTGACTTTATTTGCTACCTATTACATTAGAATGGATACTCATTCTATCCTGTTGTCAAGGTCACTTAAAATTACTGCTCTCCCGGATTTTTCTTTTAATTGAATATTTGCAGTTGGGGTGGCTTATTTCTGATGTATTAGTTTGTTATTTTCCAGTTTGTTATTTGCTCTAATTTCCTTAGTACCATTTACTTGACTACTTTGTCTTCACTCTTATGTGTTCCCAGCTTCTCCTAACATACTAGAGTCTGTGTGTAAACATGATTTTCAATCCCTTTTTTAGATCAACATATTAAATAAGAATGATCCTTGCATAGAGCCTTGCGATACACTAATAGACAGTTTCATTATCCTGGATGTGTGGTCTTTCAGCAGTTTTCCAGATATGTCAATGATTGTATCCAAGTCAATCTGAATTCATTCTAACAGTAAGATTCCCACTCTTGGTTTTCAATCCTTATGACGTTTGTATAAAAACTTGATCTTTATTTCTTAAGATTTCATCTTGCACTACTACTCAATAGTTCTGATGCATGCCACAGTAGCATCACACTGTTACTCTATTCCAAATCTTCCAAGAATTGCTTCCTGAACTGGTTTTCTTCACTCTATTTTGAGTTGGATACACCACCTTATGTGATGTTTATTAATCACATCAAGGGATTATTACTTGAAACAAGGAATAAGGACCAGTAATAGAAATTATAAAAGTAATAAAGACTTTATCTTTATTCAAATGTATTTAGTGTGTGGTTTTTGTTCTGGTTTTTTTTTAAAGGAAGAGGATGCATAACAACAGAGTTGGATCTTAATCAGACCCCTGACTTTATCTCCAAACTTCAGGAATATAAAAGGTTGAGAAATTCAGACCCAAGGCCTGGACCCAGATTTTCCCATTCTTTTGTAATGGACTGAATAAAAACAGAGATAAAAATTTTGGAGTGTTCAAAATCCATGCTCAATTTTTGCAGCTTGACACTTCTTTAACAGTGCAGACTGAGTGAGGAAAATATGTGTGACTTCTCCCACAGGCAAAATAAAATAAAAAATGCTTGAAGAGTTTCTCCAAAGATAACATTCTGGTAATGAATTAAAATGTTAAGCAGGACTGTATTTTTTTTTAAAAGGGTCATCATTTCTTTTGAAATATATCAGGTAACTTGTACACAAGATAACATGAAATAGAGGATATGAACACTTTGTAGTATTCTTTGCCATAATTTTTCAGTGCAAAATATCAGGCTTATGGGGCCCAGTAAAATCTATTTCAGGGCCTGCTATTTCTCCCCAAATATTTATTTGAAATATTCAATTGCAGCATGCCTGACTAGCACAGATATCATAATCCTATAAATTGTACCAGTTTCCACATGAATTCTGGCCAATGCCAATTTAAAAATGAAATCAAAATCAGGAACATCTCAGAGACAAAGTACAAGTGACAAATGGAAGGAAGCATAGATGTCTATGGAAGGAAGCATAGATGTCTATGGAAGGAAGCATAGATCATTTGGAGAAAATGGAGTTTTTATTTTGCTCTGTCAGCATTTACCACTTGGCATTCATGTCATAACCAACGCATCAGTTGTCTCTGTCTTTCAAGACTATGGATGGGAAAACTGATTTGAATATAACAGCAATCACACTTTTCAAACAAAATATATATATATTAAGCTTAACCTCTTCTGAAGATCTAAAAAATTTGGTTAATCCCTCCCTCCACCAGATTATCATATTCTGGTTAGTTTCAGAAGCAGAAGTGCTTTCACAAGAAAAGGATGTTCTCTTGAGATGCCTACTACAAATATGCAGAATAAAAAGATCTGAATAAGACTCATATAAGCCCCCCAAATTTGGGGTGAATTTTTTAGGTTAAATCCTGGGAAATCTTAACCACTGTGCTGCTAAGCAATGTAAACGGCTGGTTCAATAGACTTGAACTTCAATAGCATTTATCAAACAAGAACATACAATTATAACAGAGCAATGTGCTGTTGCACTACTGTGTATACATTATAAACCTAACTACTATTTTCAGGTATGTTTCTTTTTAATATGTGAACTAAATATTTTTACAAGACATACAGTATAAATCAAGTATTCTGTACACAATAGTAAAGCCAGGTCATCTATGCAAATTATTGTTAGTAACATTGAATGCCATTTACCTAAAAGATACATTTCTTCCTGTTTAGTACCATTAGAGGGACAAAATGGAGCAATTTAGGGCTGATACAGGAGATTCCTGCTTTCACCAAATGTTCAGATTACTTTATAAAATTTTAATTCCTGTGTATGTTTGACTTCTAAATAGGGTGCATAATTGTTGATGCAGTGTGGCCTGTTGCAAAAATAAATAGTCCAATTATTTATGTTTAATAATATGGTTTATGGGCTAATATACCAAACCATTATTAACCATAAAAATGTTCTGTATGAATAATATCATATTGAAGGGCCTGTTAGGATTTGAGTCTGCCTTTGGAACAACACAACTGAGACTCTACTGCTTTAAACCCATCACAGCAGCTTACTAAGCAAGCTTTCTTTCCCTCTCTTTCGATAAATCTATTTTGTTCTTCTCAGGGATATTGAGTTTCAGACAAATCTTATCCACACTCCTCTTCAGTAGCTGCTACCATTTTGACTAACTGAGCAGCAAATGTCTCAATGACCCTTACACAGCTTGCACACAACATTTATAAAAGACTCCAGGCTCCATCAGATAGAATGGTAGGACGGTCCTGGCTTATTGCACCACAGATTCACTGCATCTTGTCTTGGTATACTGTGTATGTAATTATTTTGTGCCTTATTCCATGCTCAAAAAGGTCAATAGCAAAACTGCTATGGAGTTTGATGGGAGCAGGACTAGGCTCTTGGTGTTCCTTTTCTGGTTATTGATTGCACAATAGTTCTATTAGCTGGTCCATAAAGTACCTGGCACACTGCTGGCACTATGCAAATAATAAATATACAATGACTCACACAAATAAAAATAAAGATTCTAAAACAATTACATTAATGCCATGGTCATAAAATCCACCAGAAACACCAGGCATTCTTATATCACTCTTTTGTGGCACTAATATTATGAAGGGAAATCTCGATACTCTCCACAGTCATAGTAGAACCAACTGAGATTTGCTTTTGCAAGGGTGAAGGATAGCATCGCCCTGGGGCCCCTTACAGCACCCTTATCCCATGTCCTTTGCACGCCGTCGAACTGTGTCCTTTGTATCTTAGTTGACCCAGTATTCAGGAGTTGTGGGTGAGCTGAGGAGGGACTAGATAGCTTGCGGAATTTGCCACTATGCAAATCCAGTAGCCATTGCCTATGAGCAGGGGGAGAATAGGAGCTTCAGTGGCTACCATAAGCACTACTGGAACAGCATGAGGCTATGAGGGATTCTCTGGTTTGAAGAGAAGAATTCCTCTCCTTCCTGACTCCAACAAGGTAGTATAGTCTAGTGGACAGAGCAGTGGACCGAGACTTGGGAGATCTGGATTCTATTCCTGGCTCTACCAATGACCTTGGGCAAATCCCTTCCTCTCTCTGGGTATGTCTACACTTGCAAGTTAGGTTGACTTAAGGACGCTTAAGTCGACCTACAGAACTCTGCGTCCACACTGGGTGCTTATTAAGTCGACTTAAGTGCTTCCTTAAGTCGACTAAATAACTTCCACTCTTTAGATCGACTTAAGGCTTAAGTCAGTGTGGATGGGGAATAGCGCAAAGTTAACCTTATTAAGTCGACTTAAAGCCAGTGTGGATGGCTATGTCTATACTACAGGCTCTGTTAAGTCAACTTAACAAAGTCGACTTAAGCGGACTTAAAGTGTAGATGCTCTGTTAAGTCGATTTAACAAGGTTGACTTTAAGTCGACCTTGTTAAGTTGACTTAACAGAGTTGACTTAGCTTAACATGTGTAGACATACCCTCTGTGTCTCAGATTCCCCCTTTGTAAAACGGGGATCCCCCCTTTGTAAACAGACCTCCTTGCAAAACACTCTCAGATCTGCAGATGAAAAGTGTTCTGTATATTATTCCTTTTACTACTACGACTATGACTGGTTGTCTCTGGAAAAAAAGCCTACTTATTGGAACTGTATGCGACATTGAGGATTTATTCTAAAAGCCTATTGTTCCAGGATTAGTGATGTATTCAACAATATGTAATACCTACTCCATTTCATTACACTTATTAGTGAATATCTACAACACAAGACATGTTTTCTTATCTAATCTGAAGAGAAAGGAGGACAATTAACATAGACATATGATAGATCAAGCTAAAGCAGAGACTCCCAAACTTTTCAGCATCACGCCTCCTTTATGATTTTTAAGAAACCCTCATGTCTCCCCACTTCTCTTTTACCATCATCCAACCCCTTTTAACAAAAATTCAATTTATAATTGCACAATTAAAAATAACCCCAAATAGGTTTTCTTGATGCAAAAACTTTTCGCTATGAAATTTCACAGCCTCACGCCCCCCTCCCCCCTTCCCCCTTGGATTTTCTTTATCCCCCCCGCGGGGGGGGGCATGCACACAGTTTGGGAACCACTGAGCTAAAGGAAAGTTACTTTAGTTTCAGCTATTTGTTTGGAAATCTGTCTTAATTGTAAGCTTATGGGAAATGAAAATCAGAATAATATGCCAGAAACATACTTCTATACTGCTTCTCAGAAGATATTCCTATTCTGCTTCTCTGCTGAAAAATGCTGTAACTATAATAGAATTCATTTTTTTCTCCAATATATAAACCATCTTTAATTAGTAAGAGGAAAATGAAGATCATTCCCCAGGCCTTTTGAAAAGAAATAAATTGTATTTTCTTTCTTTTTCTTTTTTTGACTGTGAATATGAATATTTTAGGGCCCACAGAACATCCATTTTGTGGTGTAATCTACTGGCGTACATGGAAAAAAGGCCACGCACAGACTGTGGATGTTCCCTGCATGGACACAAAATGGAAGACATGGGCACAAGGAACCTGTCCTTCTGTGCCCCTCTGAGCTCATACAATAGCAGTGAGGACACAGCGATTATTGACTGCTTTTAGCCTCTGGTAACTACAACACCTGGGTATTCCCCTTCACAGATAGACTCCTCAGCCGGTCAATTCAGCCAAAACTATAGCCTCTTTGATCTACTGGAGCCATATTGAAGCCATGGATCCGACCAATGTCTTCTGAGCACTCTGGCCTCTTCCCTAAGTACTAAACAAATAAGTAGTGACATGTCTAAAGGAATAGGGTACAGGAGATTCCAAAGAGAAAAATGGTAAGCTGCAGAATCAAGATTTGTTGGAAATGCAATGTCCCATTGAAACCAGGTATATACCAAGAAACTACCACACTTAGATGCATGAGAAATAAAAACAAGTTGTTATGTAATTGATATTCATTGTTAATGAATTTCTCTGTCTTTCAACAGAGAAACAATCTGGGCAGGCATTCTTTCCACATTTTAATTCTGCAGAATTGAAAGGATCTAACATTGAATATTCAAAGTCTCCAGAGCATCTGCTCATTAAAGGTTGGACTCTGTGAATATTTGAGTTTATCTTATGTCTAATTTGGCTATGGTAATGTTATTCCCTTTCTCCTATGATCTTTTAACAAAGATGCCAATTAATGGATTTCTCAAGGATACATTTGCAGTATATGTAAGTTTAAAAATACATATAAAATTGACAGGCTAAAATATGAATAAAAGGGTCTTAACTACTATAAGGATAGATATATTTTGTTTACGTAAGTTCTTTCATTCATGATTCATTCTGACCTATATATGTTAAATCCAAATGAAAACATCTGGATCTTGAAGAATGACAGATACTATGGAAATACTGGCTTTACAAAGATTTAAAGGATGATTTTTTGTTTAAGCTTTATATCTAAAATCTGTTCCTGGACTTTGAAATGTCTCACCACACTTTCACTGACCATCAGTTACTGACAAAAACACCTCCTGAAAATACTTACCTTGCAGTCTCCCTCCATTCAGCATCCTCTCCTTCACGCCAGCAAATCTCATCAAGCTCGGTAAAGAGGTCATGAGGAATGTGTTCCTCATCATCATCCTCTGTTCCAAGAATAAACTGTACCCTTTGTGAGGGGGTGTCTAGGGAGTAAACACAAATATCATCAAAAAAATACAACCAGCAGAAATTGTGATTGGGTTGAATTACTAATGTTTTTTTTTTCAGCACAGATTAAATGCAAAATGATTTTACATTGGTGGGAACAGTTATTTATATGCCTTCAGTATGCAAACAACTGGAATTTCATGAGATTATTCAGCTGTCTGTTATCCTGATAATTAACCTTCACAAACAAGTACTGCAATACATAAAATAATCACACACCTTGTCAGCTCAGCCATGCTTTAATTCGTGCTTTGTGAACTGTAGAGCACATGGTACTTTGTGATTAAGATCTGTTTATTCAGTCTAAATTACCTGTGTTCTAATTAAATAAATACATTCAAAATAGACAATACATTTTTCACAATGTGAAAAATACACATACTTATAAAAGTGGCTTAATGATGTCTCACCCAGCCTAACAGGTAAAATAAAGCACAGGTACAGCTCAGTGTCACACAAGTCAACTACTGTGGACATCTTTGCAGTACTGTGATTTTTAATGTACAAATTTAACTCAGTTCACAAAGCTGGGGTACTAAATTTGCTTTCATTTTTTTCCATTAAACTTACATGGATAGGTCCCAAAAGAAAATACCTTCCTGAATTTTAAATCCCTCACTATTCATTGACATAAGTTGTCCTGATGGAACTGCCTAATTAGTTAGAAACAATATATAGAAAGAGACAGCAACCTGGCTAGAAGCGTAAGAGTAATTGGTGCCGTTCAGATGGTCCTTTTCCCAATCTTTTCTAAACTTCCCTATTTCTTATTCTCTCTTCTTGCTCTCCTCCTGTCACACCACTTTTTCCCTTCTTTCTTTTCCCCCTTGATCCTCTCCCTACTGTCCAGTCAGCTGCTACATTACCTTAGACACATCCTTAGGACTGGTGCTTTAAAATATGAGAGGAAATTTGGGCATTCATAGTGCACTTGACTTAAATTGGTTTACATACTAGATACTATTGGTTCAAATGCTTTCACAGTCTTAAAACCTTTTTTTTTTTCCTAATAAAATCCAAATCTCAAATCATGCAACTTGGGATGGAATCCAATATCTCCAGAAATGTGTACTTACTTGTTCTGCTACTGTACTTCACAGCTGTGAGAACAACCAAGAATCCTTTGTGAGTGGCTAGTCAACTGAGAAATGGAGTAGCAGACAGAGGAATTCTCCCGTGCAGTTTGACTATGATGTTCCCTCGCCACATTGTTCTGGACTTAAGCAATGCTAGCCACTCCAGTCTGCTCTCATGTCCTGTAAAAGTTTTGTTTCTCTGATAAGGGGCACTGAATCTGCCAGGGAACAAAGACAGCAAAGTGCTGATCAAAGGTGGCGAAGGGATCTAGTGGTGGGGTAGGCTGAATTCATCAACAGATACCAACTTCTCTGATAGCAGTGCCATAGCTACCAATATATAGCAGCAAGACTTGTGACATTTTTCACCTGTGAGAACATGTCACCATTTCATCCTCAGGGTATAAATCTCCTCAATGCCATGAAAGCAGGTGCGAAGGAGAGGCAGGAGCCTATCCTTCAGGAACTGGTGGAGGTTATTGGGGGAGCAAGGGGCAGCTCAAGCAAGTCAGGGTAAAAGACGGGGAAAGTCTGGAAGAACTAGCGCTTGGAGACTGGGGAAAGGGGGGAGTGGGAGGATGAAAAAAATGAAGGGATGCAAAAGTTTTTCATGGGGTCTTTGGAGATCTGGAGCAATCTTCTCCATTCTTCCCCTCTTCTCTTTATCTTTTTCTCATTCCCCTTTCAGCCCCTGCCTTCCTATTCTGCATCTCAGGCTGTCCTCTGACCCTTCATTCCTTACAACTACTCCTGATCCACATGATCCCATCCTTCTTGCCCCTCTCTGTTCCCATCTTATATTTCCATTCTTCATCGTGCCTTTTTGAGTCTCCTCATCTCCCTTGCTGGTAGGCCACTGGATCTGCCTCTACTGCCACCGCCTAACGGTTCCATGCCAGCTTCCCTCAGGGAGATGTGAGAGAACAGACGAGATGAAGATTGGCTGCCTACAGTTCTGCCTAATAGCCCACAGGAGCAAGGAAGATAAACTGTGGGGGAAATCCCTGTACCCAGGTTGGACACAAGTCATGAAAGCCATGTGATAGCTGGCAACCCTAAGTCTCTTCCTTTCGCTTGAAGTTAGGAACTCTATGGGTATTACTGGCTATGTCTACACTTAGAAAGATAGGTCAACTTTATTAAGTCGACTTTAAGTCAACCTTATTAAGTCGACTTAGAGAGCCTACACAAGACTCTTAAGTTGACTTAAAGTTGACCTTATTAAGTCAACCTAGAGAGTCTACACTAGACTCTCTAAGTTGACTGGTTAGGTCGAGGGCCTCAGCTCCCCATGCTAGGGGGGCTCATCCAGGAGAGAATCAGCCCCATGCTGGCTCTCCCCAAGACCAGCAAGCCGCGAGAGGCTTGTCCTAGGGACAGCCAGCTGCGCAGGGCTGGCTCTCCCCGCAGGGACATACAAGCTGCTGGTGACTCATGGCATGTCCCAGGGAGAGCCGGGTCCACTGACCGGCTCTCTCTGCAGGGACAGGCAAGCCGTGAGTGGCTCTCCCCAAGACAGTAAGCCGCCAGCCCTGAGCGGTCCCTGGAGAAGGGAGCATGGGGCTCCCTTCTGGCTTGGACCATTCAGGTCCTGGGGAGAAGGGAGCGTGGGGCTCCCTTCTGGCTGGGACCGCTTGGGTCCCGGGAAGAAGGGAGCCCCGCGATCCCTTCTCCAAGACCACCTGGGTCCCGGCCAGAAGGGAGCCACAGCCTGAACTCCCTTCTCTGGGACTGAGTGGTCCCTACCAGAAGGGAGCCCTTCTCTCTTCTCCCTGGACCTGGGGGGTCCAGGGGAAAAGGGAGCATGCTCCAGCCGACAGGGGATTGCTGGGGTTTCCCCTGATGGCTGGAGAGCGCTCCCTTCTTGCCTAGCCCCCACGGGTCTGGGGAGAAGAGAGCGGGGCTCCATTCTGGCTGGGACCGCTTAGTCCCAGAGAAGGAAGTTCAGGCTGTGGCTCCCTTCTGGTCAGGACCCAGGAGGTCCCGGAGAAGGGACCGTGGGGCTCCCGTCTCCCCAGGACCACTCGGGGCTGGCAGCTTGCTGCAAGTGGCTTCCCGGGGAGAAGGGAGCCCCCAGGGCTTTCCAGCCAGGGTTCTACTGGGGGATTCCTTCCAGCTGGAGCCCTGGCTAGGGAACCCTTCTCCCCAGGACCACAGCTCTTCTTGCAGGGAAGCTGAGGGTCTAGGGAGAAGGGAGCAGGGGCTCCCCCAGGGACAAGGGAGCCACCATGGCTCCCTTCTGCCAGGGAGCTATGCGGGGCTCCCTTGTCCCCCCGCCCTAGGTCGACTTATGGAAGAAGTCGACTTAGGGCGTCCACACTGGCTTAAGTCAACTTAAGAAGTTGACTTAAGCCTTAATTTGATCTAAAATGAGGTGTTATTAGGTTGAATTAAACTTTCCTTAAGTCAACTTAAGGAACAGTTTAAGTCGACTTAAGGAAAGCCCAGTGTGGACGTGGAGTAAGTCAGGTCAACTTAAGCCTCCTTAAGTCGACCTAACTTGTAAGTGTAGACACACCCACTGGGAGGAGAGGACATGTCCACTGTTACACTCTGATGCACCCCAGAACGGCAATCCCAAATCAAGAGGAAATCAAAGCAGGGCAGGCAAACTGGGGGTCAATCAAACATATAATAACCACAAACCAGATAAGAAAGCAACAGTCTGAACCAAAAATAACAGTCCAAATGCCTGGCAGGTATGTAATGGCAGGTGATCAGGAAACAAATAGAAAGAGGGAGCTAGAAGCCATAAGAAGGAAGGCAACACACGTCATCACACCCCATTGACTGTTGGTGGATGGGAAGCTGGGCCAGGGTAACAGGGCTCCATTCACATATCATTTTCCCACCAGCCCCACAGAGACTTCTAAGACAAGGTAAGAGAATAGTCCCAACCTTTAAACCAATGGAGCTGCACTGCCAGGGAGCAGAAGAATGGGGGAACATGCACAATGAGGAAGGTATAGATGGGCCTAATCTATTTCTATACTCTGGGAATCCAGAGACTTTGAGGGCAAGGTCTAAATGCTGTGTGGGGAAGGGGAGATGGCATGCGGAGAGCTCTGTGAGGTAATCTTTGTAATTTTCCTCTCTTCTAACCCCTGCCATGGGAGTTTACGATGGGAGGGGATGGTTCTGACCCCCAATTATTAGTATTTACACTTGGCTAGCTCTTTTCTTTTGCATGTGGAAAACAGTTGCTACATGCAGTAAGCTTCCTTCACTACAGTAACCATGAATAAAAAGACAGAATTTATTTTATGTAAGTTGTCATATATTGTACTGCACATTTGTGTTGTATAGCGTACTGTCCTGAACAGCAAATGAAATGAAGTATTAAAAATAGCTCATTTCTGCAAAATCCACATAGAGAAAGTGTGAATAAAACTCTCCTTGGGATTTATGTTTAGCACATTGTAGAATCCAAAAATTGCTGCCAAATGTACTTCTGAGTTATTTGCAGCTCTGTGTTTTGGTTAGCAGAAACTGTCAGCTGCATTATTCAGCACATGCACCATCTTATACCTATATTTATTTGTGACCATTTTTACTTTCATTAAACACAGATCTAGAGATTCAAGAAAGTCTAGCAGGGGCACTCAATGTTTGTGCCAGTGGTATGCTACTAACAACTTGCCAGGACCCAATGGGCTATGCCTACTTTGCATATACATATTAAACGCTAAAATAAATGCACAGAACTATAATGACACTTGCCTATTCTTTGACACAGGAATAGACAGCTTGGTTTTGGTTTGTTTATTTCGGAGTTCACTAGTTTAAAAAAATGTACAGTTGACCAACTTTCCCTTCCCTGACATTTACTGATATTGGGATGCCGCAGACCAGAGTTTACAAAGCGACAGTCCACTTTTATCCCATGGGCAACACTTTAAATAACTCCAGCCTAGTGGAAGCAAAAACTGAGCTCAACAGCTATACTTATTATTGGAGAATAAAACTAAATATAACAGGGAGGCTTAATCTTCTAGTGCAAGTATTTGTTTGAGACAAGAGAATATATTGTGGACAAATAGTTTTGACTGTCTCATGGAAGAACTACACTGATTGACACATGAAATTTAAAAAGGTAAGTGTGTGTTTTTATGCGACTATAGAAAGAGAACATGGAAATCAAGCTGTTTTTCAAGAGAGAGAATCAGTGGGAGAATCCCAGAACATTCAGTGCCAAGAACATTCTCTTAATGAAACCAGCAATAGAACTGTACAGAATAGTTATTGTTAAGTGATAAATGAACAGAGGTCCAGCTTTCTGATAGTATTGTATTAATAGAAATACAGGTACTCAACATGGGAAGGAAATCAGCAGATCAGAAAAATACTTTACAGTGTGGTCATTGTCAGCAAAGTGACAGTAAAAATGGTACCTCATTGCTGTATTTGATTTGCTACCACTGTGTCTTCTGAGTCATGCATGACTACTTTACTGACAGCAGTGAAAGACCTATATAGATGAGGCAGAACAAACTGTGTTTTGTCTTCCTCATTAATACATCAGAAAACTACTTGCTATGTTCTGACTCTTCATACTTTATTGACGGTGATGATTTATAATAATTTCCCAAGTATCAGGAACATAGTCTGATTTTCAGACACAAAGCTGAGCTGGAAGTTAGAAAATTCATGTGGTTTTAACTTAGACATGCAATTTCATATAGAAAAAAATGAAATATATTTTACCCAAATATCTTCAAATAGTAAAACAACTGAAAGAGAGAAAATGAGAGAGACCACGACAGTATAAAAGAGCAAAACAAGAAATCAACCTGTCATCCCTACTCACACAATTGATTTAATATTATTCACATTTGATTCTCATTCAAAGAAGCAACAATCTACAAATGCCAACATATTTATGACACTTCAAAAGAAAAAAAGCAAATAGTACTTGAGTCAAAAACAATATGAAAAGAAATTTCATTTCCAGTTGACCAAATTGTGGTAGCACCATCCTTAAGTGCGAAATATGATTCCTTCTACTCACTTCTACTAACCTAGGCCTAGTCTACACAGTGGGGCAAAGTCAATGGGAGAATGCAATCTGCGTGGCACAGAATGCGTATCTCCCATCGACATCGTTACTTTGACTTAACTCACTATCTTCACTCGGCTGCGTCGACTGGCAATGTTCTCCCATCAACGCAGAGTTATTCCACGTGGAGGGGTGGAGTTACTGCGACAACTGTCAAGCAGTTCCGGGATCGACTGGGCAGGTCTATACTGACTTCTCAATTGATCCCACTGCGTCAATCCGTGGGCATAGACGCAGCATTTTCAGTATGGACCATCCCTTCATGTTCACTACAATGATAGCCCCATTATAAAGTCACAACTGAGCCCTAAAACAGCAGTCAGTGGCAGACACCATGGGTGGACAAGTCAAAAGGATATGACTGATAGGCCTGGGACACTACACAACCCAGCTTGCAGGGGCCAACAAGGATGTTAGTTGCTCACTGACATGGAGCTTCTCCCAAGCACTGGGCTATGATATGTCCAACCCTTACAGTGGCACATCGGGGAATGGAATCGTAAAAGGGGCTTCCTCCTACAGACACAAGGGCCGTCACAGTAACAGTTCCAGTAAGCAGCTGCTGCTCCCTCCTCACTCCAGTGAGCAAATTGCCTAAAAGAAAGTGGGAGGAAGCAGGGCTATGCTCCCCCCCACCACTCTTCGCCTCAGCTCATAGGGCTGGGTTGATGCACTCATACAGCGGTTCCCAACCTTTTTGGCTCAAGAGCCCAGGGATTAAAGTAAGGGGGAATGCACAGGAACACAGTTCCGGGGCCCCCAAATTTAAGGCGCCAGAGTTCCGGGGCCCCTAAAAATAGAAAAATCGGACGGAATGCATGTTCCAACCTGCCCTGGCTACTGCTGAAAGGTCCTACACCCCACTGTTGTTAATCACAATACTTATTGTGTTATGCAGTGTTTGCTAGTTTGTGACAATAATTGCTATAGACATAAACACCATATAAAATTATAAATATTTTTATGGAGTGATAACCGATGCATGTGGTACTGAGAAGTGGTTGCAAATGCTTACCTGGGCTGGGGCCCGCACATGCATGAAGGGGGCCCAGACAATATGGGAAGGGGGCCCGGAGATCAGGAGGGTTCCGGGGCCCGTCAAACTATACTTTAACCACTGCAAGAGCCACTATATCACTGTCACAACCTGGAAGGGCCACCAGTCTCTGTCAGCAGCCCAGCCCCACACTCCCCCACCGCAGCCACACAGAAGAGACTGCCTCCCTTCTCACTAATCTCCTGTCTACCTGACTGCAGCAGGGAAACCATATGCGTTATGTAGTCCCATGCACTCCACCTGGGCTCCTAGGCTATGTCTACACTGGCAAGTTAGTTCGAATTAAGGAAGCTTAATTCAAACTAACTAAAGCCATGGCTACACTAGGCTTTAATCGGTTCGAATTAAGGGCTTCCTTAATTCGAACTAATAAGTTCGAATAGCCTATTTGAACTAAGGGTTAATTCAAACTAGTTAGTTCAAATTAACCAATGTGGCCATATTAGTTCGAACTAATTGCTTAGTTCGAACTAACCGGCCGATTGAAATCAATGTAAATCGCTAATTCGAACTAAGCAAGTGCCATTGTTCGAACTAATTTTTTCTAGTTCGAATTAAGTTAATTCGAACTAACTCAAATTAGTTTGAATTAGTTAGTTTGAATTAACTAATTCTAGTAAGTGTAGACATAGCCCTAGATAGTGACTCCCTTCTGCAGCCCAGGGGGAGAGGATATAAGTGCTTCCCTCCCTCTTGCTTCAGCAGGGACACCAGCCCAGAGGAATCCAGGGTGGAGATCTTTGCTGTGCTCCCTGCTACAGCTAGAGGGAGGGAAGAGCTGATCTCCTGTCCCCTTGGCTGCAGCAAGGAGCCTGTACCCAGTCTTTTTCCATGTGGCCATGCATTCCGCCTGGGTCCTTAGGCAGCAGCTCCTTTCTGCAGCCAGTAAGAGGGGAGTGGCAGGCCTCTTTCAGCCCCTTGAGGCTAGAGGTTGGGAACTATTGCCTTGTTGAAGCAATGTGTTGCCTCCTAGTGGATGGAGAAAAGCCCACAATTTCTCCCAGTGTTCCTCCTGGGGCAGAGTGACTGCCCTACGTCCTTTCACAGGATTGTGTGCTAACTGCCAAACCCAGCCCCAAAATCAAGCAGAAAGCAGGCAAAAGCACACGGGAACATGCAAACTGTAAAGAAATGCCATCTTATCTATCTTGGCTTTTACACTGTGCTCAGTGTGCTATTACCATAAATCTTCCTATGGAAGAAATGTATAATTGTGCTCAAAATATGTTGGATCCCTCCCCCCCCACACACACACTGACTAATCCACATAGAGCAGGGGTCTCTCAAACTTTTTTCCTGGGACTTCCTTTGAAAATTATTTCAGGCTGTGACAACCCCCCAAAAAGTCACAGCCTCTCCTATATCATGCCACTCCCCCCATGCCATACCAGCCTTACTTCTACACTACTGCTGGGGTTGGGGCTGCCTTCAGAGCATCCAGACAGCAGCTGCTGCTCTCCAGCAACACAGCTCTGAAGAACAACAGAGTCCTGTGGCACTTTTAAAGATTGTTGTTTTTCTGCAATAGACTAACACAGCTACCCCTTTGGAACAGCTCTGAAGGGCTCTGACAGCTACAGCCACGGCATGTGTGGGGGCTGACACCTCACAACCCCACCCATTATAACCCCTTGAGAGGTCCTGACCCCAGTCTGAGAACCTCTGACACAGGATGTCAACCTGCTAGTTACCACATTAACTCATTTGGCAGAAGAGAAATGTTCTGTGGATCTAAGATTCCAAACCTGCTGAGGGTCAATATAAGGGTAAAATATGGCTCCATTTGATGCAACGTATATGGTTCTTTATATATTTCCTTTAAGCAAAATAGCTTTTTATTGTAATTTTACTGTGATCTGTCCCAGAAATGCCAAGGTAATCACAGACTTTCCTTAAATAAACAAGGAGTCCTGTGGCACTTTTAAAGACTAACACATTTATTTATTATTTATTAAATTTTTTATTTCCTTAAATACTCATCCTTTAGCTGGTGCAGGAATCCTCCTGCTTCCATAAGAAGCTTCTCTACCAACCAATGTTTGGAAACATTTATATCAAACTAATTTGATATCTTTTTTTTAATGAAAATAGAAGTTTGATAAAAGTAGTTGTGCTGGTGTAATACTTCTTTAAGATATTGGTTTTGAAATACACATCAGGGTGAAATTCTCAAAAACATTCTGTTCTCTCTCTCTTAAAGGACACAAGACAGAAGGCTTGTTTGATGGGCTATATGGGCAGAACAAAAATATAGCTTATGATTGCATGGTTTTTCAAGGATAGAACACAATCAATGGAAAGCCACAAAGCAGGCCTGCAAGCCTCATCGGTAAAGAAAGTTGCTCCATCCTCTGCATGACATCACAGTATGATTCACAGGGAACATTTAGCATCTAAAGCATTAAGTTCAAAGCAAGATGAAGTTTTGCAGCAGGTCTCTTTCACTGTGAATTACATTGAGACTCTGCCTCTTTGCCAGTGTCTGTTTGCATGTGAAGAAATAGGATCCAGTCATGATATGCTGTTCTTTCAGCACATTGAGTGCTCATTGTCTCTCAGGAGGAAAAGTACTGGGACTATTTTTGAGCTGCATGCCTAGCAATGAACTGCAAAACAAGTGACTGTTAGTTTTCTGTGTGATTAAAGGAAGATTTGCCTTCTTGCCTTTGTCACAGACACATTTGGGAAACTGAATGAACTGAATACAGGTCTGCAAGGAAAGCACACCCACATCCTTCACCTGAGTGATCAAATCACAGGATTCAGTCAGAAAAATGTTTTCTAGAAGAATAATTTATTGAAGGCAAATGATAAATCCATCCCACAGCTTTGCAAGTTTCTGGCTGACAGTGAAATTATTCAACCTCCCATACAGGTCATGGATAAGCATCTCAGCCAGCTGGAGGAACAGTTTGCATCCTTTTCCCCTAACTCAGATATGACAAAGAATGATGCAGTGAGAAACCCCTTTCACTGCAAGTCTGATGCCATGGATTTGCCAGCAGCCGAAATCAAACAGCTCATCAAAATTTCCTGCAATTGATTCTTGAAAGGAACATATGCCCACTTTCCCTCCCTGAGTTCTGGTTCACTATCAAGAATGAATATCCTGCATTCTCAACACATGCCTGGAAACTCAAGGTGCCATTCACAAGCACATATTTGCGTGAAGTTGGATTCAGCACACCATCAAGTTTCAGTATCAATCTACTCTTGATGTCACATCAGAAATTAGATGTGTAATTTCTGCTGCACCACTGGACTTTGAGAAGCTGTGTCACAACACATAAGGGCATATCATATTAGAGAGAATTTAATAACACACTGAATGTAAATTTCTTGGGTTTTTGGTCACTATTTTGCTTAGCGGGGCTCACAGGAAACAGTAGGTCTGAAAATGAGGTCATGCAGGCAAAAATATTGGGAACCTCTGGGTTCACAGGATAGGGTTGTGGCAGGTGATGTGGACATAGGCATGTGATTAATTCAATGCAGAGGCACATGAAAAATGTTTTTATCATATACCTATGTAATTTCTCACATAGAAATCTGGTATTACTTTTTGTCAAAACTTAGGAATGTAATGAAAAATATAAATGTAGCCGAAGTTTCCAACTTTTGAATCTGAAGCTTCTTCTCCTCTCCTGCTCATGCTGCATATGTGATATACACTGTAACCAGTAATATATCATTTACTTGCAATTTTATATATAGGTTTTAGCTGTCTGTGAAGCGCCATGATATTTTATTAAGAGCAAAGCTGTGTGAAAATACATTTGTGTCAAGAGAAAGGCAGCCACATATAATATGCCTAATATGGACTGCCTCATACGGGGGGGAGGGGGGCAGGAAAGGAAATATCTGAGCCCACTGACTTCCCAAGGAAGCATGCTCCGCTCTCTAAGGCTATGTCTACACTTCTAAAGTTAAGTCAGCTCCGTTAAGTCAACTTAACAGAGTGGCTACACTTTAAGTCAACTTAAGTTGACCTTGTTAAGTCGACTTAACAGTAGACATAGCTGTCCACACTGGCTTTAAGTCGACTTAATAAGGTCAACTTTGCGCTATTCCCCATCCACACTGGCTTAAAGGCGACTTAAGAAGTTAACGTTCAGAGGTGGTGTTATTAAGTCAACTTAAGCTGTTATTAAGTCGACTTAAGGAAATGCTTAAGTCGACCTAATAAAAGCCCAGTATGGACGCGGCTTTGTGTAGGTCAACTTAAGCGACTTGGTCGACTTAGGGCAGGGGAGACAAGGGAGCCCCGCATGGCTCCCTGGCAGAAGGGAGCCACTATGGCTCCCTCATCCCCTGGGGAGCCCCTGCTCCCTTCTCCCCAGATCTGTGGCTTCCCTGCTAGGGAAGCCGCAGTCCTAGGGAGAAGGGCTCCCAATTCAGCGCTCCAGCGGGAGGGGTCCCCCACCGGAACCCCGTCTGGAGAACCAGGGAGGTGGGCGGCTCATCCCGGCAGAGCCAGCCGGAGCACAGCTGGCTCTGCCAGGACTGAGAAGCAGCGGGCGGCTCTCCCGGCTCCCTTCTCCCTAGGACTACTCAGGTCCCAGGGAGAAAGGAGCGTGGGCTCCCTTCTGCCCAGGGACAATGGGGTCGCAGGGAGAAGGGAGCCCTGCTGATAGAGGAAACCCCGGGGTTTCCTCTGTCAGCTAGAGTGCGTGCTCTTCTTTTCTGGACCCCACGGGTCCCGGGAAGAAGGGAGCACGGGGCTCCCTTTTTGCCAGGACCCCAGCAGTCCTGGCCAGAAGGGAGCCTCGTGCTCCCTTCTGGCTGGGACCGCTGGGGTCCCGGAGAGAAGGGAGCATGGATCTCCCTTCTGGCCAGGACCGCGGGGACCACTTGGTCCCAGACAGAAGGAAGCGCGGGGCTCCCTTCTCCCTGGGAACAATCAGTCCCGGACAGAAGGGAGGGTGGGGTTCCCTTCTGCCCAGGACCTGAGCAGTCCTGGCCAGAAGGGAGCCGAGTGGTCCGGGCCAGAAGGGAGCTCCATGCTCCCTTCTCCACCAGACCTCTCTGGGGCTTGCTATCTCGGGGAGCCCCCCTCCCCCTGGACCTAACCACTTGACTCTACTCTCTAAATTGACTTAGTAAGGCCAGCTTTAAGTCAACTTTAGAGTCCTGTGTGGACTCTCTAAGTCGACTTAATAAGGTCGACTTAAAGTCAACTTATTAAAGTCGACTTAGTAAAGTTGACCAAAATTCCTGAGTGTAGACATAGATTCCTTCAACCAAGATTCTGCCCTACTAATAAACAGATTAAATCCAACCCTGTGGAGAGTACTAATACAATGCTTATGCATCATTCAGGGCATCAAAATAGCTTTTAAGTGAAACTTCAGTGATGCATAGGCCTCATCATGATGGTCTTCCAAAAAGAAGTGAACTGCACCCAGTGATTTTAAGAAATAAAAAAAGGAGGGCTTTGATTTTAGATAAAACTGTGTGATTTAAAATCACTGCCCTAATGAGTTATGATCCAGGTTGAATGAAAGGAGACTCATGGTCCTCACTATATATAATGATGTGCTATGGCCACATTATGCACTGGTAGTTTGGGAAATTCACTTTATTGCAGAGTCACTCTGTTTTATTTTGTATCACCATTATAGGAAAACTAAGTGTTTATAAAAATATTTTATTATTATAAATACACACATATATATACACAGGTACACGTATCTCAAAGATCCCTCATTTCAGGAAACATTCCTCACTTGTCCTAAAGGTACTGATGTTCTTCAAAAATGTAGTGTCCCCTCAGTTTATTGACAGTTATTTACATCAGATGTAAAGAGTCATGCAACTGAAGTTATAGAAAGAGTTATTTATATGAAAGGGATGACTCTCAGCATTGCAAATCTCCTGCGTGAATAATTTTTATTGTCCCTCATTTTGGGTCTGTGTCACACTTTGTTTCCCAGTTTGACATTGGAAAATTATGGGCACATAAAGATGCATGCAAATGCATGCATACACACTGCAATAAAAATTAATATTTTGAGGCAAATATTTTCCTGGTTTAGGGAAAAAAATCCTGAAATACTCCAGGGTACAGTCATTGAATTATATGCAGTTACAGATATAATTTCATTTATGAGTGATGCTGTGGTTTATAAAAGTGAAGGAATCAGACACCAATTTCAGACAATCACACTGTAGGCAAGGGCTCTGAAAGTTTCTGAACATTGCCTTGCAAAAGCACTTCAAACCCAACTTTCAATATTACTGCTATTCCACTTTTGGGCCTGTGCAGAATGGAGACTAACTAACACTTAAACAGAACTGTGCAAAAAAATGGTATTTTGTGATAGGCACATCAAGGGGTGCAAGGATGAAACTAAAACTCATTTTTTATTTGTGACATAGGAAAGGACGCGAACATAGGTGTCTTGTGGTGGAAGGTCCAGTGCAAAGTTTTAAGCTGAGCTAGCTCCCATTTATGCCAGGTAGGTGTATTACATCCCATTATAGAGGGAGGTGATGGAGTCTCCATCTTTAGAGGTTTTTAAGGTGTGGCTTAGGATGATTTAGTTGGGGTTGTTCCAGCTTTGAGCAGGGGGTTGAACTAGATACCTCTTGAGATCCCTTCCAACCCTAATCTTCTAGGATTCTATGATATGCACCTAAATGAAATTAACAACGAGAGTCCTGTGGCACCTTATAAACTAACAGATTTTCTTCGGCATAAGCTTTAGTGGACTATAACCCACTTCGTCAGATGCATGTGGGTTATAGTCCACGAAAGTTTATGCCGAAGAAAATCTGTTAGTCTATAAGGTGCCACAAGACTCTCATCGTTTTTTGCTGTACAACAGACTAACACGGCTACCCCTTTGGAAATGAAATTAGAAGGCAGACTGGGAGATGTTGGGTACTGACCACATTTGAAAAACTGATTCCTTAGTTAACAAATTTTCGATGTTTTTCTGTTAAAAACATAGAACTTCTGCTGACATAATATTGTTTCTTTAAAATCTTTTTAACAATTTTGAATTCTATTATTCTAAAAATGATTGTTTGAAAAAAAATATTTCCCTACTATTCCTTAATATAGTAATCATGGTAAAAAAAAACAAATAATTTGTATTAATAATGCATGTTTTTCATAGATTTTAAATAGACAACTCATTTAAGTGTATCCATATATACTATATGCTCTTTTGGTAATTGAAATACATTCCAAAGTTATCTAACTCAGACATTTGTCTTATTATTAATTCTTCAAGATTTTTTAATCCTCTATAGTCCTACTGAATGAGAAACACATTCTTAACTTACTGCTTTTTCATCCCCGTTATATTTTACTATGAAAGATTTGAGTAAATCAAGTTCTTTTATACAGACTTAGAGCTTCACTGCTTGTAATACACTGCTTCAAAGCTTTCCACACAGATACGTTAAAATCCAGTCTAAAATAAAGGACCTTGTAATGACTACTTTGCAACCTAAAATTACACTGCCACTTGAGTTTCCCAACTGAACTCAAATTATTCTTTTGTGCTACACTGATAGGGTTTCCATTTAGTCTGAGCAGTTTGTTTTGCTAGCTTTTTCCTCTCTCTCAAGTCCCCTGTTACCTGTCATCCAGGTGCATGCATGAGGGCCCATGTCAAACACACACAAAGAAGAACCCACTTTTCTTTCCCTTTTCAATATATTTGGTGTGGGAGGGTGATTGAGACCCTTCCATGCTAGAAACATTTGATAAATATCACACTTGTATTGCTCCTTGCATTCACTTTTGTTCTTGCCTTTCTTACCACTAAAGACAGGGCATGATCCTTAGCTGGACACCCAAACTGATCTCACAATATGACCGATGTCACAATACATTTATACCTTACAATGTCAGGTCAGGACAGAGGCAAGACATAGAGCAAGTCTACACTGCACGCCGTTTTTCAGTGGCAGTCAGAGGGAGATACACAAGTTACTTAAAATAACATTGCGTCTGCCACGTCCAATGCACTGAGTTGAACAGAGGACCCTCCCTTTGTCTGAGCTCTACTCCAGTTGCTGGGGTGATGTTCAGGGATCAACTTTCCAATCAACTGAGCGGGTCTTCACAGGCCCAATCAGTCAATCTGGAAGATTGAGCTGACTTTGCTGCCATTGTGAAGACAAGCCCACTGACTCTGGATCAGATCCTAAGCTGGTGTAAATTCACAACAGTTAGAAGCTGACTACCTAGTTCAGTATTAGCACTACATTACATTACTACATTTCAGAGATGTCAGTTCCATCCACCTAGATAAAGCATTATCATCAAGTAAATGCTCTAGAACTGTGGTTCTCAACCTTTTGCAGGTCACAACATGCTTGGTGGCATATCACGACACTACAGGATACACCAGCCCACCCCCACCAAGCTCAATCCAGCCACCTCCCTGGCTCTACACGACACACTTACCACTGTGTGGTGACACAGTAATATGTCCTGACACAGTGGTTAATTACCACTGCTTTCGAATGCTACAACATGACTAAAAATTTCATTTTTTCATTCCCCTAAACTTAAACACAATAGGAGGAAACTTCAAAGGATTGCTAGTACAAATCTGAAAGGCTCTGGCTTGCCACCCCAAACCCTCATTGTCAATACTGACTAAAATATAAGAGGAGAATAAGGCATGCATTGACATATTGATGTTTACTGTTAGAAGTTTTAGCAAGAAGAAATAGACCTTACCAAAAGGAGGAGAGTCTCTCCCATCCTCTAATCCTGAATCTCGCTCCCTGTCTCTCTTTCTGTGTTTGTGTCCACGGTGTCTATGGCGTCGGTGACTTTTTCTTCCACCCAGTGGCACATGAACTCCAATGAACAACGTTCGGTGACCTACAAAGAAAGTTACTCTTTAAAAAATTCCAAAGGGGTAACTGTGTTAGTCTAATTCAGCAAAACAAACGAGGAGTCTGGTGTCACTTTTAAAGACTGAGAAAATGGGATTCTCTCCCATGACAGCTCATGTGATAAACAAATTCGTTAGTCTTTAAAAGTGCCACCAGACTCCTTGTTTATTTTTCTTTAAAAAGTGTGCATGGCAAAATACAATGTCCTATCATAATAATGAAGTGTCATTGAGGCATACAGGAGAAATTCCCAGTAGTGAATCTCTGATGCTCCAGTAACAGAACCCCTAAGTGGCATATTGTAAATTAACAATAAAAAGATACATAGATCTTCTTGAATTATATGCTTAATGAAACGACTCTGATTTGTTTGTGCTGGAGTTTTATGCCCCAAATCCTGCCAACCACCTATGTGCAGAGTTCTGTGTGAAGTCAATGCAAGTTTTGCCAAAAAAAAATCATGAGGATACAAAATCTAGACAACAAAATCCCTACATTGTCATAACAGATACAGTTTGTGTCCCTATTTACAAATAAATAGTGGGTAACTGAAACTAGTCTTATTTCTACTTGTATTTCATTAAAATATTAAAAATGTTCATCTGACTACTACACCTAGGCTATGTCTACACTTGCTAAAATTAGTTCGAATTAGTTAGTTCGAACTAACTAATTCGAACTAATTTTAGTTAGTTTGAATTAGCTTAATTCGAACTAGCATGGCCACACTGGAACGTTAGTTCAAACTAAGCAAGCACTTGTTTAGTTCAAATTAGCAATCCCCATTCATTTCAATGGCCGGTTAATTCGAACTAAGAAATTAGTTTGAATTAACATGGCCACATTGGTTAATTCGAACTAGTTAGTTCGAATTAACCCCTTAGTTCGAATACCCTATTAAGGAAGCCCTTAATTCGAACTAACTTGCCGGTGTAGACATAGCCCTAGAGTCCTTGCTGTTGAGCCTGCGGAATCTTATTTTGCTAATCGAGCCACACAGATTCACACAGCTCAATTATATGACACAACAGAATTACACCACAGTAAATCATTTAAAATGTAAGTAATATAGCATTTCACCGCATGAATCACAAAATGGAGCAAACATGGGAAAGAAATCTGTCATTTCTTATTACCCACTTTAGCCTCCTGAATTCACTTAACAGGAAATAGGTGTATATTACACACACGTGTATGTGCGCGCACACACACATGCGTTTATTTTCTGTTAAGTGAATTTAGGAGGCTAGCAATCTGCCCTATGTTTCTCCCATTTTTAAATACATGTGATACACTGCCACTTTTGAAATGATTTATGGTGCTATTATTCTGCTGTCATACAACTGAGATATTTAGGAAGCTATATTTCTTTCTGAGAAATATAAATATATACTTCTCAGATTGTTCACACCAAATGTGTTTTCTTTTCCCCTGGAAATGAACATAACATAGCCAGTGGATAATTATTGCTTTGCTGCACTCATTTAGCCATGCCAATCATATAAAAAGGTCAAGTACATTAAGCTGATGTAGCACGTGATCTCTAATCCCATGGAGACTAGGGGCAGAAAACACAGCAAGGCATCATTTGTCACAGTACATGAAAGAGACTCAAGGCTGACAGGAATTCTATGCAGAAGCAGAAATAAATAAGCTGGAGAAAAAAAATCTCAACATAGTATTAAAACATATCTTCAATTTAGTCTATTATATTAATACATTTAGCAAAGAATTTGGAAGGCATTGTCACTGACATTGTCACTGATTTAGGAAAAACGCACTTGCATATTCATGAGATTTTCTTAGCACAGCCATTACATGAAGATGAGTATTTCTTTGAGCTTTTTCTTTGCCTCTTGTTTAATAATATGTTTTACTCACAGGAAATGATTTATAGAGAACTGGTGCTTTTAAAGTATCTCAAACACAGTGCAATCAATAATTCATGAAATAAATAAAAATGTTGCCCATAAAAACAATTTACTATAAAGAACACTAGCAATAATGTATTATTGAATATTTCCTTGGTAGAGATAATACAGACCTATGTGTGAAAGAAAAGGGAATTCCCTCGCAAAGATTTTAATTACTTTCCAGAGATTTTAAAAGATTATTTACTTTGATTTAGTAATTTAATCAATTCTTGCTGCTTTGTGAAAGAGGTAGGCAAGCTTATTCTAGTTTTATGCAATTAACTATTAAGAAAGGGGCTTGATCTGTGAAGTTCAAATTCAGATCCAGGTTTACACTTCACTTAATTTTGAGGATTTAGGATCTGAGGTTTGAATCCAGGCTCTTCTCTATTAAAAATCCTGACAAATCAACACCAAAATTTCAAATGGCAGAACTACATATGTACTCTCTTTATATCAAGAAGAATCTGTTTGGACATAAAAAAAACAAAACCCTCCACAATAGACCACTTTCATATTTGGTGTAAAGTTGAGATGTTTCCCCAAAGTACCCAGAGTTGTGAGGTACCTCACCACCACTGTTTGCTCTTCCTACGAAGCAATCTTACCTGACACCAACAATAGCTTAGTCAACAGCCTCTGGCCACAGACAAATTTCCAGGTCTCCTCAGACCTTGCCCTCTTTTATGCAGGCTAGTGAGAGGAATACCAACTCCCAAGGCCTCTTGTCAGCAACCCCTTTTACAGCATCCAGTGCCTGTCTCTAGCCACTCACAGAAAATAAGCAGGTAAGCTGTCTCCAAAGAGACATCGCACACACAGCTTAGCTAGTACAATCAGGATACGGTAATGTATAAGAACACAGCACTGCAATCTACTTTTAGTGAAATCAAGTACGTTTGTTTACAAAGATTAAAATGTAAGAGATAGCGAGCAAGGATAATAAGGACAACAGCTTATATGTAAAAAAGGGAGAATAATGCACTTCTTAGAGTTTAAACTTAACTCTAACAAGCTAAAAATCCATTTCTAAAGTAATTTCTCATTTAAAGCAACCTCCCAGCATCACTAGCCCATTTGGCCAGTATCCACATTTCATAAATGCAAAAAGCATTGTCCTTTTTGCTTCCTTATGAGGGGCAGGAAAGAGGTCTATCTTCCTTCCTCTTACAGTCCAGGAAACTTTTGAAATTCCACTTTTGAAACCTTCCCCATTGCTTGTTCTCCAGTATGTTTCCCCCTTTTGGTTTGCCTCCCTGCTCCACTCCACCAACCTACTTTTCTTGTTGACTTCACTTACAAATGGGACTTCCACTGTTAGTTTTACAATGCTTAATTTACATGAGAAAAACAGAGATAAAGTGCATAGACATGCTTTTGTCTGCCTGTTAGTCCACTCTGCCATGTTACAGATTTTAAAACATTATTTCAATATATATTCGTTAGCCCTTATACAATGTCCGTACATAACATTGACATCTATGTTGATGATGAGTGTGCCCTGGGTTTCATTTGATACCTACAGGAGATGTTTTGGATAAGTACTGTGAAATTAGTGTGTGACTTTGTCAAACCTGATAATGTTGAAATAGATTAATGAACTGCTTGCTAGCTGGCCCCAGTGAAACTCTGTGTAACAAAGGGTAATGGAATTACACTATGGAAATAATTTCAGTACATACAGAAGGGAATCTATGGGATATACCAGTAGTGGAGAAACAGGAAATCGACAAGGAAAGCCTGTAGAGACAAGAAGCAGTAATTTGTTATAGAAGACTTTGTCTTCAATGCTTAACCCAACAGTCAGCCATAGCAATCATTTGGTCTGTTCCTGTGCAGCTGCAAGGGGTTGGTGCACTGAGAGTTCAACATCGGAACAGATCTGATGAATCCATGTAATAGGGAGTCTGCTTCTGGGCTGCCTCCACCCTTCGGTTGGTGGAATTTTATCCCACATGTTACAAACCAGTGGAGAACCCCAAACATCTTGTGGCATTCTTGTGACATGTCCATAAAAAGTAAGATGCCATCTGCAGACAATGGGCTCAGTAGTCTGTAAACCAGAGGATCTGTAAACATCTGTGTTACAAATAAAGTCATACCACTTTATGTCCAATATCTGATGATAGCATTATGTGTGGAAAGCCTCCAGCTTTACCCAGCCTGAGTGGCATAGCATCCGTGTTTCTGAACTGTACAACAACATGGAGAGCATACAGTTTGAATAGATCCTGAACTTGGTTTCATGCTGAGATTCTGTTGATTCCATATTCATTGTAAATGATTCATGGCATATGCTGTGATGCCTGTCTAGTGAAGAACCTATATATGAGAACTGGAGAAACTGGCGAGTATAGATGTAGAACAGCAAAAGCTGGAGACTGCTTTGACAGTTTCATTATTCAAAGAGATGGGAATTGTGGAAGGACCTGATCCTAGATTTTGCAGCTTTATCTTTGACCACAAAACATGGAGGCCAACCTTAGCCAACTCCTCCTCCATCTTCTGGAATGCCTTAAGAAACTATCAGGGCTCTGTACTAGAAGAACAGCATCATCCAAGATGTCTCAGAGCAAGAGATCACTTTTCTTAATGACTATGGAACTGACAGAATGCTGCATTATGAAATCCATCACAGGGGTCAAGACGCAACCCTGATTTATACCAGAAACTGATTTAAAAGGTGCCTACAGCAAATTCCCCAGACATTCACAAGCAGTGAGTCCATTATACAGCTCACTAATCAAGTCCAGCAGAGTTGTTGGGACACTTCCACCCTTTAAGGCTTTCCATAGCATGGCTTGGACAACTGAATCAAACACAGTCTTAAATTCAACATATGATACGTGAAGGAGCTTCTTGAACTCATGGTGCATCTCTGACAGAGTGTCAAAATGGCATCTAACGTGGATCTGTTCCTTGTAAAGTCTGACTGTTCGGGGTGACACTTCTGATGTAGCTGGAGCTCCAAACATTCCAGTACAGCATGTGCAAACACCTTCCCATACATAAACAACAAGGTGACTTGTCTGTAGCTCTTGCATTTGCTGTGCAGTCCCTTGACTTTATAAAGTGACCAATATCATCCTTCCAGCTAGGCAGCCAGGTTCCCGTTCTCTACACCAGATGAAAGATGGCCAGAAGTGATTTCACTAGAGGGTCAATAGCACATTTTATCAGCTCTGCCATTAGCACTGGCTATGCATCCCTTTCTTAATTTGCAGATGGGCTGCTTTACTTCATCCAATGCTATTGCATCAATGCAAGTGTCTGGGTCCAAAACCATAGAAGATTGAAGGAATGGAAAAAAATAAGTGAAACATCTGTGAAGGAAGAATTAAGGAAGCCTGGGTTCTGAGAAGGAGTATACAATCCCTGGGAAAATCATGGAGCAGGTCCTCAAAGAATCCATCCTGAAACACTTGGAGGAAAATAGAGTGATCAGGAACAGTCAACATGGATTCACCAAGGGCAAATCGTGCCTGACCAACCTGATTTCCTTCTATGATGAGATGACTGGATTTGTGGATGCGGGAAGAGCCGTTGACATGGTATACCTTGACTTTAGCAAGGCTTTTGATACGGTTTCCCACAGCATTCTCATCGGCAAGTTAAGGAAGTATGGGTTGGACGAGTGGACCGTAAGGTGGATCGAAAACTGGTTAGATCAACGGGCTCAGCAGGTAGGAATCAATGGCTCGATGTCTGGTTGGCAACCGGTAACGAGTGGAGTGCCCCAGGGGTCGGTCCTGGGGCCGGTTTTATTCAACATCTTCATTAATGATCTTGATGATGGAATAGAGTGCATGCTTAGTAAGTTTGCGGATGACACCAAGGTGGGGGGAATGGTAGATACTCTGGAGGGCAGGGACAGGATCCAGGGAGACTTGGACAAATTGGAACACTAGGCCGAAAGAAACCTCATGAGGTTCAACAAAGACAAGTGCAAAGTCCTGCACTTAGGACGGAAAAATCCCATGCACTGCTACAGGCTGGGGACCGATCGGCTAAGTAGCAGCACTGTAGAAAAGGACCTGGGGGTTATGGTGGACGGGAAGATGAATATGAGCCAACAGTGTGCCCTTGTTGCCAAAAAGGCCAATGGCATATTAGGCTGCATCAGTAGGAGTATTGCCAGCAGATCGAGGGATGTGATAATTCCCCTCTATTCGACACTCGTCAGGCCGCATCTGGAATACTGTGTCCAGTTTTGGGCTCCCCACTACAGAAAGGATGTGGACAAATTAGAAAGAGTCCAGTGGAGGGCAACAAAAATTATTAGGGGACTGGGGCACATGACTTATGAGGAGAGACTGAAGGAACTAGGCTTATTTAGTCTACAGAAGAGAAGACTGAGGGGAGATTTGATAGCAACCTTCAACTACTTGAAGGGTTGCTCCAAAGAGGAGGGAGCTAGGCTGTTCTCGAGGGTAACAGAGGACAGAACAAGGAGCAATGGTTTCAAATTACAGCTGGGGAGGTCAAGGTTGGATATTAGGAAAAACTTTCTCTCTAGGAGGGTGGTGAAGTATTGGAATGGGCTATCTAGGGAAGTGGTAGAATCTCCATCTTTGGAGATTTTTAAGGCTCGGTTAGACAAAACCCTGGCTGGGGTGATTTAGGGGGAGTGGTCCTGCTTTTTAGCAGGGGGTTGGACTAGATGACCTCGTGAGGTCCCTTCCAACCCTATTATTCTATGATTCTATACAGGCCACAAAGAGATAATTTGTGAGGAAATGAAAATGAGAACATTCTAAAGGATGGCAAGCAGACAGTGAAAGAAAGATGGAGGAACGGAAATACAGATGGGAGAAAAGGAACGAACAGGACAAGTGAAGCAACCGTTACTGCAATTCATTTCTCAATGACAGAGACCTTGCAAACTGTGTTCCAGGGTTTAAGCTCCTTTTCCATAAGCTAACTGAGAAGCTAGTAAAATAAACAATCTCTAATGACACATCTCAGCTGCCACCATCCTGGATCCCTCTCGGTCAGGTTCCAATCCAGAGGAAGGGGAATGGTCTGCACATGTTCTTCTGGTGGATTTTCTCTTGCTGCCCATAGGTAAGCATAGTACACCCATCTTGCAGGGCCACTCTGGAAGAGATTTTTTTTCCCATTGACAGAATTTTCAGAGGAGCCTTGGAACTTATATCCATAAGAGTAAAAAATGACCATGAATCTCACTACTTTCAGAAGCAAGTACAAAATAATTCTTCAACGTGGCTTTTTCAGGTTGTCTGCATTCACCCAGACACAAAACACACAACCAAACACCCAAAATAAACATACAAAAAATTCAATGCTCTATTGACCAAAAGTGCCTTATTGATCAACTGTCCTATTTGCAAAATGAGGTTCTCATTACTCATGTAGGGAATGGTAGAATCCAAGCCTTTTGAGGCTCACGAAGCCAAGAGGAGTAAGTAGCATGGGCTGAAAAAGTATATCTTGCCCAACACACTTGATTGCTTTTAGGACAGAATTAGAGTGAATATGGTAACATTACAGGGGATGTAAGATATCTGGATTTTAGTAAAGAAGTTGAGAAGTAAAGAAGTTCATGAAATCTTAATCGAAAGCTTATTTAAATCTATTAGGATAGACACGCTGTCGTGTAAACTGAAAACTATATAAGAAGTACTTTAAATAAATTTAAATGGTGAATGCCAGTGTTCTGGGCTGCAGGGAAGCATCTAGTGGGATAGAGCAGGGAATCATTTTACAGCCAGACTTATTTAACATCTTCATTAATGATCTGGAAGAGGGAATAATCAACACATTCATGTCATTTTCAAATTGAGAACACAAATACAAATGAGAACAAATGGACCTAGAGAGATTACAAATCAAGACAGAAAATGACATTCATCTGAAAAAAAAAAAATAGAAGTTAGCACATTGTGAGAAAAATAATCCAAAATATGTACTCAAAGGAAGGGAGAATCCTTATAACTAGTAACGATGAGAGAAATAGTAAGATTTACTGATAGAATTTGATGAAGGTTTCAAAACTTAATCATCCCTTTCTTTCTATAACAAATATGGACAATTCCTGGTCATGCAACTGCATGATCTCCTGTTGGTGTTAAAATTATACTTTGTTGCACCACTAACTTGCTATTTGTGTTTCTATTATTACTATTTCAAAGACCTGTTTCCAGCAAGGCTCAATTTAGAAATAGGGCCTAAGGCCCAATCTTCCAGACATGTAGGGTGGACCATTGGTGTGAGGGCCCAAGAATCAACAAGCCTCCATGCCAGTTTAAGGGTCCACAAAAAAACAATTATTTGAAGAACCACAGTCTAACATGATACGAGGGCAGAATGTGGGTGAAATCCTGGGCCCACTGAAGTCAATGACAAAATTCACTGATGTCAATAAGGGTAGGATTTCACTAGGCAAGTGCAAGACTTTAATAAATTAATAATTTTTAACCAAAATAACAAAGACATTTATTAGATGCAACATAAAACATTTGATTGAAAGTGGCAAAAGTTTAAAGAAAAAGGAACATACAACTAATCCTTGTTTTATTGAAATCACTGACCAAACACCCAGTAAGGCTTGGATTTGGCCCTTAAGAAAGAAGAATACCTTTTTTCAGGGCCTATTTCAATACTGTTTAAGAGACAAATCCAGTCATTGACTCAGACTCATAGGTCAGAAGGAACTAATATGATCATTCAGTCTGACCTCCTGCACAACGCAGGCCGCAGAACCTCACCCACCGACTCTGGTAATAAACCTCTAACCTATGACCTATATCATGGTTTAACGTACAGAGAATCCACCAGCAAGTGAGCAGTGCCCCATGCTACACAGAAAGACAAAAAAAACCTCCCAAAGCCTCTGCCAAACTGCGTTGGGAGAAAATTCCCTTCCGACCCCATATATGGCGATCAGTTAAACCTTGAGCATGCAGGCAAGACTCACTAGCCAGATACCAAAGAAAGAATTCTCTGTAATAACTCAGAACCCACCCCATCTAACATCCCATCTCAGGCTATTGGCACATCTACCACCAGTAGTCAAAGATCAGTAAATTGCCAAACAGGGCTATCCCATCATACCATCCCCTCTATGAACGTATTAAGCTCAGATTTGAAGCCAGCTAGTCCTCATTGTGTGTTCTCCTGTTTACTTTATTAGGACTATGATGGCACCAAAATATTCCCCAACTGTACCCAATTGTGTTTGGACATAGCGGAGTCAGAGCTAAATTCTGCCCTCAGTTATGAGTTTGTATAGCAACTTGCACAATGTGTCCATGATTGCTAATCAAAGCCTATGTGTACTATGGTAATATATAAGATTATTACAAATAATCAGTGTGCATTGTTGTAATCCTAAATTTGGCCCATTAACTTTCATTATGACTTTCTTGTGTTATGTTGGTTTATTTTCCTTAATTTATTTGCTTGGACTGCAGTCCATTTTTAAGCAATCATACCTAGTTAAGTATGCTATTGTGAGCAGTTCAGAGAGTTCATATATTATCCCTACATTCTTGTATAGATTGAAAATCCAACAGCAGACAAGAGACTACAATAAATCTTTCTGAAACAAAAACAGTAGAAAAGGCCCATAAAATCATTTTCTAAATTCTTCATTTAATTTTGGTTTTGTCAGAACACTAGTTGTGCAAAGCACACAAATATGTGTACTTACAACATTGTTCTCATCTAAAGTATAGAATTAAAAATCTTCAGTATCCTCAGTAATGACCATATTAACCAAACCAATTAATTCAATGACAATGTATGAAACTGCAAGTGACATCAATACACATGCAACATGATAATATTGCCCTACATCCTGACATCCATTTTTATTCAGAAACTCCATTAAATAAAATGAGAGTTATAGATGTCAAATTATTACAGGTTATGATCCCATGTAACCTAGAACTTTTTGAAGCAGAGTCTTCAGTAGTATGCTGGGCAATACTATCTAGATTATTAGGGTTTTCACAACGTGGTGCCATCTCCCATGGAGTGACCAAAGACTGTCCACATCACTGGTGAAGTCCTATGAAGTGTTTAAGTCACCACCACAAAAATTATACATCGGTCAAGCTATACAACATATATTAAAAGGACACTCTTCTAAAATGACACACATTTTTAAAAATGATATTAATGTAAGTGACTGATCATGGCTTGTTTAATTTTTTATTAATTATTATACTGCTTGGTTTGGCCCTCCAGAAACATTCCTGCCTTTCCCAAGGAGAAACACCACCTTCTGCTAGAACTTTTTTTTGTCATCAGGCAATGATGGGGCAAGCCAAGTGTAGAGACAGTCTCAAGAAAAGAAAACTCAGGCTGCGCTAGCTGAAGAAAATGCTCAAGAAGATGACAAGAGCAGCTGTGCTTTTTCCTCCACCTGGAAGAAATAATCTACCAGTCTGTGGGTTGATTGTGAGGATTATCTGTGATATCTTCCAGAATGGGGCACTGGGAAGGGCATATGTTATCTTTAATAAAACCCAAACTTCTAAGATGTAGAATGAAGAGCATCAGTTTCATCCTCAATTCCCAAATGAAAATTTGCTAATTGAGGATTGGATTTGGGGATCAAAGGTGAATTTTAGGACACTTTTGAGTATGTATGCATACACATACACTGAGTAGCATTGTGTCCAGTTTGGCTAGATCCATGGCTAGGGCCAAAAGCATACAGCTGGCACCATGGTTTTACAGACTAAACAGTATATCTAATAGCTGAAACGGGATTTCCCTCGCTAATCGTTTACTTTTTAAAAAATAACAGTGACTATCAATGACTATATTACAACTTGAAAATTAGAATGAATTTGAAATCAATGGGAGTTTTACTTAAGCAAAGACTACAATCCTGCAAAGACTCACAACTCCTGTTAAAACTTAAACATGTGAGTAGCTTCATAGACTTCAATAGGTCTGCTCTTGTGCTAAATTTAAGCACATGAATAAGTCTTTGCAATATTGGGACCTAAGATCAGGCCCGATATTATTTTAAGATAGAATCTCTCTGGGAAACTAGATTAGTATATGAAGGATATTTAAAGCATAATAATTTAATCAAGAAATACTGTAGGCTAAATTGATCTTGCTCTGAAATGTCACTTTCACACAATGCTATAAATACACTCTTAGGCTGTATAATTAAAAAATGAACATTCTTAATCAGATTCTAGATGGCTGAAAAAACAAAAAAGTATACCGTTAAACTTATACACTGAAAACCTAAGAGGCTCTGGTTATTTGTGGTTTATCTTCAAAATATTAAATAGTTTTTAAGCAAAATAATTTTAGGGATTAAAGAAATATTTTTTCTTTTTAAAAATACTCTTTTTTAATTTCTACAGGATTATATCAAATATAATGAATGAGAGTCCCTTCTATATCATAACTCAGATTTAATAATTTTCATAAGAGGGTAAATTATGTATAACAAAGGCTTTCCCAAACTTTTTAGGAAAGGGTGAGAAGGGGAATGGGAACAAACTATCAGAAAGTTTTTAATGTGTATCAAAACTCAATATATGATTTTTTCTCATAAATTTTAAGGCCATGAAGGGACCGTTATCATCATTTAATCTGACCTCCAATGTGACACAAGCCATAGAACTTTCCTGCATTAATTCTTGCTTCAAATCCAGTAAGTTTGGTTGAAGTAGAGCCTCTCTTTTAAAAAAAAAAAAAATCCAATTTTAATTAAAAAATGTCCAGTGCTGGAAAAGCCACCATAACACTTGGTAACCTGTTCCAATAATTAAATTATCCTCACTGTTAAAAAGTGTCTTATTTCTAGTATGAATTTGTCTACTTTCAGTTTCCAGGGATCTTCTTATACTTTTTTTGCTAGACTGAAGAACGCTTCATTATCACATATCTATTCCTGTCATAGGTATTTGCAGACTGTGATCAAGTTACTGCTTAAACTTCTTTTTGATGAGCTCCTTGAGTCACTCACCATAAGGCATATTTTCAATCCTTTAATTATTCTCCAGTCTCTTCTCTGGACCCTCTTATTTTAAAACATCCTTCATTATGAGTAGACTCCAGAACTGGATACAATAGTTTCAGTAGTGGTCACAGCAATGCCAAAATACATTTTTAAAATATATTTTAATTCATCAATATCTAAAATTATAAAAAGGCTTTTTGAGTGGATGGAAAATTATTTGCTAAGAATATAATCAATCCAATAGCAATCTAACCACATGATACGCAACTTTAGAACTGCAAACTACACTTTCTGCAGAGCCCTCAAAAGGTGGTAGATGTTAGTTTTGAGAAACAACGTTCACAGCTAGGCATTCTTGGTCTTCTAATTATGGAGCTGGGCCCTGAGCTGCTAACCTTATTCATGCTTTAGATAAACAGGTATATAAAAGAATTAGGGTGGGATTTTCAAAACTGTCTATATGTATTTGGAACATAAGTCCCATTTAAAGTCATTTCGGGGTGAGTGACTAAATCCTTTGGACATGTTTGAAAATCCCACCAAAATGGGTGGCAAATATCTAAGACTGCAGGAGAGGAAAAATGATGAAGTCTTCACTTAATGAAATTTATGCAAGACTATAAAAACAAATACAGGAAAACTAAGATTTTTTTTTTGCTGTACATCACCTACTTTTTAAGATAGAAAGTATATACAAGGTCAGACAGAAAGAAGGTGCACGTATAACATACTCTTCTCTGCAGAACTGGGTCAGGATATGAGAAGCTGGCTGGTTCACTCAAGCTAGAAACTCATGTTTTCAGCTCTACAGATACCTAGTTCAATCCCTGGGTATTTCAGAGGGGATGGCAGGTCCCAGCTGGGCGCCTTGTTTTGAGGCTGGGCACCTAGCTGTGAAGAAATTTTGTTGATACCTGGCCAGGGCCTTTCAAAATCTGCTGCCTGGCACGCACGCAGGCAGTGGCCCAGGATGGGGAATGGCCTGGCCAAAGAACTGACTCCAGGGGATGGATTGAGCCCCTGTGAGCCAGGTAAGGTGGGGGAGGCAGGGAGCCAGATCCATGGGGCTGCAGGCTGGGAAAGGGGATCGGGAACTGGCGTGGGACAGGTGGGCAGGGACCAGAACAGAGGCCCTTGCAGGGAAGGGAATAGGCAGAGGAGCTGCACCGGGAGGGGGAGAACAGAGGGGAAGGGCAGCCCAGCAAAGGAGAAGGGGTCGGGGAGCCAGCGCAACAAAGGGGAGCCCGCGGGGCAGGAGAAAGGGAAGGTGTCAGAGGACCTGTGGGTTTGGGGAAGGGAAAGGGGAGCCCACACAGCCCCAAGCGTGGCAGGGGAAGGGGTCAGGGACCCCAGGTGGTACTGTGTTGAGAAGGGAGTCAGGAAGTCTACTCAGACACACTTAAGAACATAAGAACATAAGAACATAAGAAAGGCCGTACTGGGTCAGACCAGAGGTCCATCTAGCCCAGTATCTGTCTACCGACAGTGGCCAGTGCCCAGGTGCCCCAGAGGGAGTGAACCTAACAGGCAATGATCAAGTGATCACTCTCCTGCCATCCGTCTCCATCCTCTGATAAACAGAGGCTAGGGACACCTTTCTTAACCCCTTTCTGGCTAATAGCCATTTATGGACTTAGCCACCATGAACTTATCCAGTTCCCTTTTAAATATTGTTATAGTCCCAGCCTTCACAACCTCCTCAGGTAAGGAGTTCCACAAGTTGACTGTGCGTTGTGTGAAGAAGAACTTCCTTTTATTTGTTTTGAACCTGCTACCTATCAGTTTCATTTGGTGACCCCTGGTTCTTGTATTATGGGAGTATTTAAACAACTTTTCCTTGTCCACTTTTTCCACATCAGTCATAATTTTATATATTTCTATCATGTCCCCCCTCAGTCTCCTCTTTTCCAAGCTGAAGAGGCCCAGCCTTTTCAATCGTTCCTCATACGAGGCACTCTCCAAACCCCTAATCATTTTAGTTGCCCTTTTCTGAACCTTTTCTAGTGCTAGAATATCTTTTTTGAGATGAGGAGACCACATCTGTACACAGTATTCGAGATGTGGGCGTACCATGGATTTATATAAGGGCAATAATACATTTGCAGTCTTATTTTCTATCCCCTTTTTAATAATCCCTAACATCCTGTTTGCTTTTTTGACCGCCTCTGCACACTGTATGGACATCTTCAGCCCCCGGCCGGTGTCCTGCCTTCCAATCTGGCCCCCAACACCAAATGAGTTTGACACCTCTGTTCTAGAGTGTCAAGATGTCAATTTATAACAAAGAACTGCAGCTCAAGTGACTGGTAATCTCAGATGAATTAGCATTGCACAATTAGAGAGGCAATCTCTCAGGTAGCCCATTCTTAAATCATTTAAGACATTCTAGATAAGAATCAATACTTTGAAAATTAACTGACAATGAAGAGTTAAGAAAAACATTTTTGTTTTTCGTAGGAGAGAAAGAGTGATTGTGTTGGAATATGTAGGAGTTCAGAGTGCATGACTCACTTTTCACTATTGTAGTGCAGCTGGGAAGTGAAGCTAAAGAGAGGGTAAGGACAAAGGCACAACTTGCTAAAGCAACAATTTATGAAGCTGCTGCCAGAACAAACTAAATTTACAAAAAAATGTGCAGCAGCGTAGCTATGCTGTAATTTGTAAACAATCCACAAAAAACCCTCACAAAATTCTCAGTTCAAACTAATACTCAACACACTACCCTGTTAAAGCTAAGGATGGAGAAATGAATTAGAAAAATTAAAAACTAAGGCCCTGATTCAGCAAACTTTTTAAGCACATGCTCAATTAAAGTTCATGAATAGTGCCACTGAAGCCTTTAAAATTAAGCACATACTTAAGTGCTTTGCTTAACCTATCCCTTGAATTAATCACACATTTTCTTGGGTTTTGTCTGGGTAAGAAAACCTCTCTCTCTCTATTTCTAAATACACTCCTTCCCCACTTCCCTATATCCCTCCAAATAAATCACTGTCCATGCGTCCATGCTAAAAGATCAACTCAGTCTGCTAGATAAGAAACAGAAAATGATAAACAAAACAAAGTGAGTATTCAAATTCCAAAGGGGTAGCCGTGTTAGTCTATTGTAGAAAGACAACAGAGTCTTGTGGCACTTTTAAAGACTAACAGATTTATTTATCGCATGAGCTTTCGTGGGAGAAAATCCCACTTGTAACAGAAACAGAATGTAAAATAATCTTCTTAAATACACATGCACAGTTCCCAGTGATGTAAACAGAAGCTGTGCACATATCAAAGGCAAGAGTTTGTCCCGTATTTCTAAATTAGCAACAAATGCAAATACAAGGTACTACCAGCAAAACTGAGACTATTCGGTCTCCTTATGTTACAATTTTGACATGAATTTCTCTAATGCTATGGAATTTGGCCATATTAATTATATCAAAGAGTTAGTTAAAATCTGAGATTCTAATAACAAATTAATAACAGAATATAAAATGTCACTGAATTAATGAGAATGCTACAAAGAACCACTAAGTTTGCTAGCATGTTCCAGGATAACCTATGAATCAGGCTTAGAATTGGAGCTGGGAAAATTATTTTTAGAAAATAATTTATTCAACAAATTTATCCCCCTTTTCTGTTCACAGATTATCCATGAGCACACTTAGATTTCTGCTCTTGTTTTGACTGATTTACATAAATTTAGTTTTTGAGAAATCTAGTCAGACATATCTGCAATTATTGCTTTCATTACTTCCTATTCATAATTTGGTATTCATGTTGTGTGAGTGGTAACCTAAAGCACATGGTACTGCTTCTGCTCCACGATTCATCATCATCATCAAGGCAAATCCCAAAAGGATGTAATCTCCTTGCAAATCAAGCATCAACCAGATTAATCTCTAATTCGGTCGTTAAGATAGTCTGGCTGGATGTTCAGTCTGTGATTAGCAATTCTATTGCTCCACCAAAGCTTTTGGTGCTCATGTTATTGCCAGTTGTGTAGCAGTCCATGGCTGGAGGACTCCTAATCTCATGAAGACCTTTCAAGATGATTTGTGAAAAGGTTTCCACTGCGAACAGATATGCATGGAAGTCTTCAAAACAATTTATCAGACAGTGATGCTATAAGGAAAGTTTTGGGATGTATAGCGAGTGGGAGGCATCCAGGAAGAGAGGATTGTCCCCTTGGGATGAACTTCACCTGAGGACGGAGGGAAATGGACTTCTAGGATGGAGGCTGGCACAACTGAATAAGAGAGCTTTACACTAGGGATTTTGGGGAAATGGTTGGGAGAGGCCTGGGTAGTCTCCACTCCTGCTTTTAACACTGAAAGTGAGGAAAATTAAGTAAGAAAGGACAAAGCAGTGGGAACAAGAATGAACATCAGGTAGCATAGTAAATATCAGTCTAACAGGCAATTCTGGCAGTAGAATGACTGTCCCAAATCAGGTAAGGAATGTGAATGAAACCAAACAGCAAAAATTAATGTTTGTATACTACCAAGGTGAAAAGCGTGGGTAACAAAATGGAGAAACTAGAGCTACTGGTGAAGTAAGTAAAACCGGATATTATAAGGATAACAGAAACATGGTGGGATAGTAGTTGTGCGTGGTGTGCAGGTATTTAAGGATATGAACTGTTTGAAGAAAGAAAGAAAGAAAGAAAGAAAGAAAGAAAGAAAGAAAGAAAGTTGCAGGAACTATATGAAGCCTGCATCCCAAGGAAGAGGGCAAAATCATAGGCAAGAGTTGTAGACCAAGCTGGATGGGCAAGCATCTCAGACAAGTAACTAAGAGAAAGCAGAAAGCCAACTAGTAGTGGAGGATGGGAGGGATCAGCAAGGAAAGCTACCTCTTGGAAGTCAGAACATGTAGGGATAAAGTGGGAAAGGCCAAAAGCCAAGTAGAGTTGGACCCTGAAAAGGGAATTTAAAAAACAGTAAAAGGTTCTATAGCCATATAAATAGGAAGAAAACAAAGACAAAAGAAGTGGGATAGCTAAACACTGAGATAGGGTGGAGTTTAAGGATAATCCAGACATGACCCAATAGGTAAAAGAATACTTTGCCTCCATTTTTAATGAGGCTAATGATGAGCTCAGTGATAGTGGTAGTGTGGCTAATGGGAATGAGTATATGGAAATAGAAATTACCACATCTGAGGCATGTCAAACTCCAGCTGCTTAATGGAACTAAATCAGGGAACCCAGAAAATCTTCATTCAAGAATATTGAAGGAACTGGCACTTGAAATTGTAAGTCCATTAGCAAGGGTTTTTAATGAAAAATCACAACGGGGTTGTACTGTGTGACTGGAGAATTGCTAATATAGTTACTATTTTCAAGAAAGGGAATAAAAGTGAACAGGACTGTTAGTTTGACCTTGTTAATATGTAAGATCTTGGAAAAAATTTTGAAAGAGAAAGAAGTTAAGGACATTGAGGTTAATGGAAATTGGGACAAAATGCAATATGGCTTTACAGAAGGTAAATCATGCCAGACCAACCTGATCTCCTTTTTTGAGAAGATAACAGATTTTTTGGACAAAGAGAACACAGTGGATTTAATTTACCTAGATTTCAGTAAGGTACTTGATACAGTTCCACACAGAGAATTATTAATTAAATTGGAAAAGATGGAGCGTAATAAGAAAATTGAAAGGTGGATAAGGAGCTGGTTAAAGGGGAGACTACAACGGGTCGTACTGAAAGGTGAATTGTCTGGCTGGAGGGAGGTTACTAGTGGAGTTCCTCAGGGATCAATCTTGGGACCAATCTTATTCAATGTTTTTATTACTGACCTTGGCACAAAAATTGGGAATGTGCTAATAAAGTTTGCCAGTGACAAAAAGTTGTGAGTTGTGTGCCAATGCAGAGAAGGACCGGGATATCACACAGGAAGATCTGGATGATCTTGTAAACTGGAGTAATAGGAATAGGATTAAATTTAATAGTGGAAAATGCAAGGTCATGCATTTAGGGACTAATAACAAGACATTTTTTCCTATTAGCTGGGGATGCATCAGTTGGAAGTGACGGAGGAGGAGAAGGATCGGGTGTACTGCTTAATCACAGGATGACTATGAGCCTCCAATGTGATGTGGCCATGAAAAAAAGGTAATGCAGTCCTAGGATGCATCAGATGAGGTATTTCCAGTACAGATAAGGTGGTGTTAGTACTGTTACCCAAGTCACTGGTCAGACTTCATCTGGAATATTGTGTGCAGGTCTGGTCCCCCATGTTTAAGAAAGATGGAACAGGTGCAGAGAAGGGCTACAAGGATGGGCTGTAGAATAGAAAACCTACTTTATGAGAAGGCTTAAAGAGTTTGGCTTGTTTAGCCTAACCAAAAGAAGGTTGAGGGCTGATATGATTGCTCTCTATAAATACATCAGAGGGATAAAGACCAGGAAGAGAGAGGAATTATTTAAGATCAGTGCTAATGTGGACACAAGAATAAATGGATATAAACTGGCCAACAGGAAGTTTGGATCTGAAATTACACAGAAGTGTCTAACCATCAGAGGATAAAGTTCTGGTATAGCCTTCCAAGGGGAGCTGTAGGGGCAAAAAACCTAACTGGCTTCAAAACTGAGCTTGATAAATTCATGGAGGGGATAGTATAATGGGAAAACCTAGTGTGGCAATTGACTAATCTTTGACTACTGGTATTGGATATGTCAATGGCCTGAGATGGGATGGTAGATGAGGTGGGTTCAGGGTTATTATAGGGAATGTTTTCTTGGGTGTCTGACTGGTGAGTCTTGCCCACATGCTCAGGGTTTAACAGATCACCACATTGAGGTCAGAAAGGAATTTTCCCCAGGGCAGATTGGCAAAGGCTCTGGGGTTTTTCTCTGTAGCATGGAGCACTGCTCACTTGCTGGTGGGTTTTTTGTACCTTAAAGTCTTTACACTATGATTTGAGGACTTCAATAACTCAGTCATAGGTAGAGGTTTATTATAGAGATGGATGGGTGAGGTTGTGAGACCTGCCTTGTGCAGGTCAGACTAGATAATCACATTGGTCCCCTCTGACCTTAGCGTCTTTGCATCACTGCTGCTCCTAGACCTCTTGCTGAGGCATCATCCTGCAGCTCTATCTGCTCTGTGGGGTTGTAATAATTCAGGACTTGTGCCTCGCTTATGGGGGGGGAGAGGGTTTGTTTGTTTTTTAACTCTTTCAAATGTCTGCTCTTGGGACTGTGACCATATTGCATGTGTGTATTAACTATCTCAAGGGCTCACAGACATCTGATAGGTGTATGTTTGAAAGACAATTGGCCATCCCTAACAATGAGTGGATTCCCTTAACATCCTTTGCTCTGAGCATGTTCTTAATGGCTCTACATTTCTCATGGTCTAGCCAGAGTCACTCAGAAATCAACAAATATCTGATGTATGGACCTCTTTTCTCAGCTTCAGCTTGTCTTTGTTCAGCCTAATATTCTGCTCCTGCTCCCTTTTCAGTAATGGTATCATGGTCTTGGATTGCCTCTCCACTGACATCTCATTCTCCTACAATAAGAATGTCATTGGGTACAACAACCTCAATGCTTTGGAATCCTTCAGTTTGCTTTGGAATACTTCTACGTCCGAAGTAATGCCAACAGACATCTGTACCCAACCGTGTTTGCCAAAAGGAATGACAGAATTGTCAGGTAGCTGGATGTCTCATCTAGCTCAGTATGATTCTTGACAACACAAATCAACCCAGTTAAGCTGGGTAGTATGCCTTCAATCATTGCTCACGTGTAGTGACTTCTTTTCAGTGCTATTGTTTTGGATCAATGTAGATGCTCAATTAACCTGCAGCTTTTCTCACCACTAATGGAGCTGCTGATCCACTCTGTGCTATGTTCAAAGAATGTAATGATACCATCTTGCTAGCTCCTTCTTCAGTGGCTCTGCCAGAGCTACTAGAATTCTGCATTTCTGTAGTCTTGTGTGCTACATGTGGGGCTTTGTTTTTAACTTCAGCTTGCCCTCTCGGCATCCATCATCTTGAAATATGTCCTGCTGTTTTGCTAGAATGCTGGAGTTCTCTCTCCTCTTGTGTTGAAGATATTCTGGTGTTGTGCTGCAATAAAGCCATGACTTGTTTGTTCTGTTGCCTACCAGTGGGTGGTACTCCCGCATGTACTATAAATTGCAGACAAGGTTTCACAGGTTTCTAATGGACAGCTTTCATTTGCCCACTGGCCTCAGAATGGCTTTATTCTATACCAGTGGTTTTCAAACTTTTTTCCTCAGGACCCAGTTGAACACAATAATTTATGACCATGACCCAACAATTACATCTTTCAGCAATGAATTCCAGTCTTTCAGCAGCAGCAGCAGGGGGGAGCCACGACCCAGTGCCTGAGGGTCTGTGACCCAGTACTGGGTCCCGACCCGTGATTTGAAAACCAGGGTTCTACACAACCAATACTTGGTCATATTTCTCCAGCCTAATATTGCTATTTATCAAATGTTGCTGGGATTACATTTCAATTGATGCAACAAAACATCTCGGATCAAATTGGTCATTAATATAAATAATATAGTTGTAAGTATGGCAGTTGAATGGCTGGAAGTTTTTTTCTGCACCATGTGTATATAGAAAGTCTTTACATGTGCTAAAGCCACACTGCAGATATCTATCTCTTCAAAGGAAGTCTCTACATCCTTAATCACTGTGTGTACTCCTGCTTTTCTTCCTGGGCTAGCTGCAGCACTGGAACATAAAGCAGTTCTGTTTCCTGCAACCTTTGCACTGCTGCCCACTGATTGGGCATTTTTCATTTGCCTTTTGTATTGTTTTCCAAAGGGCATATATGGGACCATGATGCCGGCATTCTTGGTCAGTCTGTCTCTGTCCCCCCTCTTGTGTTCCTTTAACTTGAGTCTATCTATTTTTTCTGTACTAGTGTCCATTTTTTTGATCCTTTCTCTGGGCAGTCCTGGTGCCCTTGTTATTTTTTAAGCATTTCTCTACGCTAGATCTGTTTCTCTCCATAATCTCTCCTGTAAACTAGAATCACGTCTCACAAATGATCCTGTTTCTCTCTAAGTAAGAAATTTTTAATGTCTCCAAAGTTACATGTGGGTGCTAGAATTCTGTGTTCTGTAACTTAAGTACCTGTTCTATCTTCTGCTTCTTCTGAAGAGAATGGTATTTCTCTACAGCCTCATTTTGTCTGGGGTCACAGTACTCAGACTCTTTTATCACCTCTTCCAGTGTTGAAGGCATTATTTCTGGCAACAGTGTCTCACTTATTGTCCTTCTCCCACAAGGAGATAATAATAATAATAATAATAATAATAATAATAATAATAATAACAACAACAATAATAAAGGTTTACTTTCATTTTCTCATCTTTATCACTCATGGTCAGCTCTGTAAACAGATTTGGTTTTTCTTCCAGGCTAGTGCAAGGATTTTTGTCTGGAAATCCAGTCTGTGTCCTCAATTTCTATGTGCTGCTTTGTTTGCCTTTTAATCACTCTCTCTTCCTTGGTCTGGGTCTCACTAGACTAGACTGACCACAGGAACCATGTTCCCCATAATGCATGTGGCAATAACAGGGAAGGACTCCATGTTTCTAAAACTAAACTGTCTCACAAAGAAAACTATTTGCAGAAAGGCTGCAATTGCAGCTAGCATTCAAGCCTTATGTAAACAGGTTGACTTCCTGCAAACTTCCTGCCATTTGTGCTTCTCCTTTCAAGTTCCTTACAGGCTACAACTTGGAGCACTATAAGGTGTTGGATCTAAGCCAGGGTTCCACAAATCTAGTGGCGCATTAAGCACCAGCTGAAAACTAAATTTTAAGTAGACTTTGAGGGGACCTTGCCAAATCGACCTAGACCGTCCACACTGGACACCTAGGTCGACTTCTAGGGGCTCGGGGGACCTTGGGCAGGTCCACGGTGGCAGGGGCGGCACCCCTTGCCCAGTGCCAGGAGGCTCAGCCTTTGCCCCATTGTACCAGGGTACAATGGGGCAAAGGGGGACAGGGACCCTGGCAGGGCATAGAGGCAGGGTGGGCAGGGCTCTGCCCTGCCCTGTGGGGGGGCATGCCAGGCTCCCCCCTGAGCTCCCCCCCCCTTGGCAGGGAGGGCAGTGAGGGAGTCCTGGAGTAGCCCTAAGTCAACTTAAGGCTACTCCAGGTCTACACTGGCTTAAGTCGACTTTAAAAAGTCGACTTAAGCCTAAAGTCAAACTAAAAGTAGGTTTAATAAAGTCGACTTAATTTTCATTAAGTCGACTTTATTTTCCTTAAGTCGACTTAAGCAGCTTGCTTAAGTCAACTAAAGAAAGTGTAGTGTAGACGCAGAGTAAATAAACTCGACTTAAGCAAGATTAAGTCGACTTAATTTACAAGTGTAGACGCACCCAATGTTACTAAGTATTGGCAGCTCTGGCAACAAAGCTGCATCTAAAGTCCTGGTTACAATGTTCATAGCTTTGTTAAGCTCTACATCCACCTCAAGTGAACTCTCATTGATTTAAATGTGAATATAAAATATTTCAACAGGAATTTTGCCCACATGTGGACTGCAGGATTACACATCCAATGTGTAAATATGTCAAAGCTCTAGACTTGTTGCTTAGTTTATAATAACAGTCAACCAGAGGATTTGCTCTAGATTAGTTCCTGGAAACTAACTTGGACAAAAAGAGTCACTTGTGCTAAGAACATGAATGCCAAACTTTTCACAGAATATATTTCTGAAGAACAGTAGTGCTTGACAAAAAAAAAAAAAGATCAGTTGCAAGCTCCTTTATACCATGCAAACAAATACCTGATGTGAATAAGCCCACTCTCAACTACACAGTTGGAGTGTGTATTCTGTGTTCTCACACACACAATTTAGTCATGCAAAAATTCATGCATATAAATATATTTGCTGATAAAAAAAACTGGTCCAAGAAGTTTGAAATGGAACCATCAGTAGAAATTTAAACTAACCCTTTCTACGTAATGTGGAATCAGGTACAGATTTCTGTAGGCCTCAAACTTGTTCAAGCAGCTGTAGGCCTCAAACCCATTTTAAACAGCAGCACAATTATAAAGAAAAAAAAATTTGCTGGAATTGCTGATGAGTTGCAAAATCGAAAGATAACAAGGGAATGTCTCAAGGATAAGTGGCTGTGCTGTTTTTTCTGATTTCTGTAAATTTCCACTAACTAATGTAAGACCAAACTAACCTTATTGTTATCTTAAGTAAGTAACAAGAACTTCTGTTTTTGTCACCAAAGAGACCCTGACTATTGTTATAACCTTGTGATTTAACTACATGTCCTGTAAAGATGTCTCTGTTCTATTATAATTAAGAATGTAACTGTTGACCAATTAGGTTAAAGAAATTTTAATTGTACCCACCTTCATACCCTAACCCCAATTTTCTGTATAAAAATCTCTGAAATATGCCTGCAGGCAGAGCACTTGACCTGATGGGGTTTTTCTCTCTGTCAATGTGCTCTCCATACAGCCGTTTGAATAAAGTGTCTTGCTGAAACCTGATACTGGTTTGCTTGCTGCTTCTACAGTAACAATGCCAGTTTCTGAAAACTCCAAAATGTTTTTTAAATTTTGGGGAAAGAAATCTTTTCTAGACTATAAACATTCATTTCAAGTTTTGGTCTAAAATAACATTTATTTTTTGCATCCAGGTTATCAATCCCTGAAACTACAGAATAAGGCACCGATGGATCCTTACCTGCAGCAGCACTAGTGCCCTGCTATAATACTGAGAAATTATTTATTTACTTTCTTAAAACACAGTAAATGTAATTAAACAAATATATGATGAACTAATTACCTAATTGTCTAATTATGCAAAGTGAACTAAGAAGCATAATTAGTACTTAATTATGTAATTACATATAATATAGCTGAAGCATGTTATATAATTAGGGAAAATGTAAAATTTCACCAAAAATCCATCATAAGTTACACTGGATGGGAATATGACAAATCATAATTCTTAGTAATGTCCACTCTCCATTATATGAGCCACTGATTTATGTAATTAGATGGAAGAATGCCTGGACTTGTCTATGGGACAAGCAAGGATTATATTAACAGCAATGGGCTCATTAAAATTTACAGCATATTCAGCCCTTTCTATGACACTTGGCATTTCTGGAAGTGGTAGTTATGTATTTAAAAACACATCAAGTTGATCCTAAAGCAATAGCTCTAAAAAACTGATATACCAAAGCATCCTACAGCAAGTAATCAATTTTTAGAACATTATTAATTACACTGTGCCATTATTTTAAAATAGTGGTGGATTTCTAAAAGAAACTGAAGGATATTTTATTAGTGTTCCAAATTACTAAAACTAAGTGAAAGTTTCTTCAATCAAAATCTGTCCAGTTTGTGAAGTGTTATTGGAAGCAGAATACTTTTTAAAATGTTTAGTGAGACTTCATATTACTTTCTTTTTACTATTAGAGCTGAGGAAAATGCATTTTGGGGGCTCCAAAAGTATTTGTGAATTTATGTTGAATATGGTAAGTTGTTTTAGCCAAAAAAAGATGGAAATTTTGTTTTTGAAAATGTAGAAAGAGTTCATTTTGAGATTTCTAAATGAACCATTTGGACCTTTTGATTTGAACTGTTATTTTAAATCAACACGTGAAACATTTCATTCAATCCAAATTGTTGTTGTTGTTGTTTCAATGAGAAAAACAAAATAAATCTATATCAGTTAGAAACAAACCAAATTTGGGGGTATTTTCCTTTAAAGGTTAAGGATAGACTCATTTATCCCTACATCATCTCAAAAGAATGTTCATTCCAGGAGATGGTAAGTGACGTTTTGATCATATTGGCTAGCTTGGAATCCCCCAGCAAAGCAGGGCTTGCATCTACACTGGCACAAAATTCTTCCATAAGACTATAGTGACACAAAACCAATATCTATATTCCTATATTCTTCAGAATTGGATTTGACTATTTATTATTCCATTATTTACAGAGCACCCAAAATATTCTGACACTACATGACTCTAAAGTTCAACCTCTTTTTTGTTCAGTGGGTTAACTGAATGTGCAGTCATAGCAGAACTGGGGTTTTTATGACATAACCATGTATTCTAGCACATATGTAGAAACCAGTCAGCTTATTAAGGCCCTAATGTTGCAAACGTTTATGCAAGGGCATAGCTTTCCACACAAGTTGTCTCACTGGAAAGAATTACTCATCTGTATAAAGTTAAGTATATGCATATTTGCCTTATTTGGGCTTAAAATACTGTCAGACAACCTTATTCCTATCTCCAAGTTTTAATGTTGCTAGAGGAATATACAATATTTCTCTTCAAAAACAGTGATCCATATTTTGCCTTCTCATACACCCTGGCATACCTATTGAAATCAGTGAGCATGCATAGGTTTATCTGAGCAGAACTGTGCCCAACCCTTTGAAAAGAAGTAGACAATGAAATGCATAGAAAAATCTCTCACCTTCCAAGTCTTCCTTTTCAAAATGTGTTTTGAGAATGGAACGAGTGCCACCTCTGTCCACGACAGCCTCTTCATCATTTCTCTGCAAAACAGGAACATATGAATATGTTGGACTCTTTACTTTTTGCAACCTGCTAGCAAGATTGAAGTGTATTATAAAGTATAAATAATTTTAATTTTCACATATATGATTTTCCCTCAGACATAAGGCTTAAAGAATTTCTTTTCTCTTATTGAAATCTATTCTCTATAAGGCTGCTTTTATTGTGTCAAGCTTAAAAAGGGCTTTAACGTGAAGCAAATACATCTGTTGTGACACCATGCAAAATGATGAGTAAACTCTGGTTTCTAGAAAGAAAATCCATGAGCCAGTAAAGTAATGAGCAAGATGAAAGGAAAGATGATCAGTTGAGGCACTTACACTATTGTACTCTAAAAGAAACATATATACACATGCATTTATGGCTCTAGACAAAACTGTAAACAAGATGACAGTATGTACTTTGCGCAAAAGAGAAAAACCATAAACAATGCTACCATTGTTAATACTATGGCAAAGTTGGAGAATACTAGTATCAGTCAAATGTGATGTGAAAAACGCCCCTGAAAGCAATTAGTCTCAATTATTAAATTAACTGTACTGTTTTCACTTGTTTTTCTTCAGCTTTAAGAATGCTTCACTTCAGACAGTATCTGATTCTATATATTCTATGCAAAGTCCCTGCTATTATTTTTTTAATATACTGAATGCTCTCCTTTCATGTTGTAGTTATACATGCACATTAACAGTGTAAGCAGTCAAATTCTATATTTTGATTGTACTTACATTGTAATAGCAAATACATTTTGGTTTGATGTAACACTGTAAGCGTATTGTATGCTAGAACAGTCTACTTTGCTATTGTGTTTCTGTGAATAGGCTAAGAAGCATGGCATGCAGCTAATTTCAGCTATTTGGGACTCTGTGTAATGAATTAAATATAGCCAGTATTTCCTGAAGATATGAGCCCTTTGGAAAGTCAGCCATGGTGCACAGGCAGTAAACGGAATGCTGGCTTCCCAAGGAGCTGTGTATTTGTGGTTACAAAAGCAGTTCCTTTCATTTTAGAAGGGAAGGGACTGATCGTTATCGTCAGTGAATGAATGGCCACTGGATGTGAAGAAGAGAAAAAGATATATGAAACAAGAGCATGAATTAGCATATATTGAATATGTGTTACATAATTCCAGTAGCAAGAGACTTAGAAAGTGATATTAGAATTTAGATCTGCCTGATTTTTATATTTGAAAAGTATATCCTAGTGGGAAGCGTAGTGCAGAGGAGCTCTTTAAAACACCAGTGTTTAAAGCTAAAAATGTATAAAAGAGTAAAAGGAATATGCAGAGAATTTGTGTCACAGGAGCCCCTCACCTTGAAGGAGAGATGCCCAGAACAGCAAGGGTTGGCTCTAGAGCTGAATATTATGTATTTTTGGATCCAAGCTTTTGCTTCAGGGTTATCTTTCCTTCAAAAACAACCGTTATTACGTTGTAGCTATTTTATATAGGAGAATCCTGGAACTGCATCAGCACTAAGCATTTGGACTGTTAAAAAGAGGTTGTAAAGGAGCCTTTTTAAAGTTATTTCATTCAGATAAGTGTATATGTCAAAAATTTGACAAGGCAATAGGAGCCTTCTGTTGAAATCATTTTGGCTTATAATAAATCAGTTAATTCTATTGAATGCATGAGGAAAATATATTTTACAAGTTATTTAATCATATTAACACTATAATTTATCCATTATTAATTTGTAAGCAGTAAGACACATACTGAAATACTGACATGCCCTGGGAGGAGTTTTAGGCATGAAGCCAAATGGCCAATATTTTCAGAAGTAACACTATTCTTGTGCAAGTCATACTGTGATTAGGAAAAGGCCCTATGGAAGCAGCATTATGGAAAAATCCTAATATATATTACTACATTGTTTTTATAAATTAATTTTTTTATAGACAAGTAAAAATAATTTTTTAAAAAATATAGTTAATTAATTTGATCAAAAGTGTATTTATAAAATTGGTGCACATGCTTTTCTACCTTTGACTTTGTTATTCCCACACCCTGCACAAGTATTTGCCTTTCATTTTCAGACAATCTTTGTCCAACTTAACTCCTTCCTTCCTCCTCCTTGTAAGATGGTTTCTTCCATTAATATTAGATGGAAAAACGGCTAGACTGAGAGTTGTGTGTTGCTCTTGTTTCAGTTGTCAAACCTGAGCAAGCCCAATTAAACAGGCCTTGCACTGTGGCTTCCCAAGAGCACCAGTAGAGAGATGTTCTGTACTCATTACTGTGGTAACATCCATGATTCCTGTAGTCCCTCTCCTCCTGAGAGTCAGCTAATAAATCTGCACAATGGGGCCCTGATCTCTATTGAGATCCTTGGACACTACCATAATACAACTAATAAATAATAACAGTAGCAGACACTCAGCTGACCACAACCTCACTCTCCCATGGTGACTAAATATTAGGAAATTAATTTCAATTTTAAATATTTTTATTAACATTTCTGCAAAACTGTGCATATTGTCATTATTTTTAAATATTCTCATAAATGAAAAGCTGGAACAGGAGGTACGGGCCAAAACAACCATATGAAAGTCATGGAAGGTAAAATATGTATTCTAGATGATTTAGCGATAATCAGTGCACATAAAATAATTTTATTTTGTAAGTTTATCTCTACCGTCAACTGAAGTGCACAAGGAGCGAGACAAACAATTAAATTACAGCAATAATTAAAAACCCAACCATTGCTCCACGGAAGTCAATAGAAACTTTTCCATTGACTTCACTAAAGGCAGAATCAGAACCTAAGGCTACAGATTTATCAAAGTCATGAGTTCCAGAACATATGGTTGAAGCTTTTCTTACTTTTAACCCATTTTGAAGACACTGAATGCTCAGTAATTTTATATGATGCAAAAATCTGCAAGGACTAAGGTGTTCAAATTATCTTGTTATACTGGAGTAGTTCGCAAGCAAATTTATGGACACACTGACCATGTATGAGTCCTTGGAATTGTCCATTATTGCAATGAGATGCTTGTTGGTTCCAGTGAACAATGAGGTCTAGTGCTTAAAGCACAAGATCCATGGGATCCAGGAAGTCCTGAGCTCTAATTCTGGCTCTGTCACTGACTTGCTGTGTGGCCTTGAGAAAGTCACTTAATCTCTGTGTCTCAGCTTCCCATCTGTAAAATAGGGATAATAATACCTCCTCTCAGGGGTGTTCTGCAGCATGATTAATCAATATTTTTATAGCACTTTGAAGTTGGAAATGCCTAGTATTTTAAATCTGTAGTGTGCTCATTTTCCATATGTAAAAATGCCTTGGTACACAGCAGTAGAACAATAAAACCATAACATTTAGGGATGTACAAAATGCTTTCTCAAAACAAGACAGATTCGGGAATAATTCAATGTTATACAACTAGAAACAATATTTTTGTTAGGATTTTACATTTGTGCTTGTTTCTCTTCTCATTTACATTGGTGCAAATTAGAGGCAATTCTACGGAAATCAAGGGAGTTACACTACTGTGAAATGGATATTAGATCAGAATCAGGCCTTTTGTGTATTGAAAATTGCAATGATTTCTGTTTATTCTTTTCTTTTTAATATTTACTAGTGATTTATGTCCTTTACATAATGATCAAACTGTGGGTTTTTTTCCTTTAAAAAAAATGACAAAATTATTTCCACAGAAATAACCACATAATTTAAACACATACAGTACAAAACAACCAGAGTAAAACAAGAGCAGGATATGTTCTATAGAGCTTTGGATGAAAACCTTTAGCTACGTATAGAGATGTGGAGTGAAACTCTGACCTTTGACTCCATTGAGAGAGGATTTCACCCATTTACATCATCACAAATGAATACAAATAAGTCCTTTGTCCCATACCGCTTCATATCTTTATATGCCAGATATTTTAACAAAAAATTATTTTAAAATGTTTTCAAGTGTTTAAAACTTGCACTGGTACTAATTTTTATTACCTGCTGCCTATAAGTGCTAAAATGCATGCTGAGCACAGTACAGGAACCTAAGGATATGTCTACTCTTCAATCTGGGAGTGTAATTTCCAGCTTGATGAGACATACCCGCACAACATCTGATTGAGCTAGCGTGCTACAGCTAGTAATAGCTTTTCCATAGTTATGTCATAATTGTAAGGCCAAACATCCCAGGCGGTTCCAAGGCTAGAACATTGGAAAGCTGGGAATCAATATTTTTCAACCATATATAGTCCTCATTTTTAATCATATCTTGTAGGGACCAATATCCTTAAACCCATCATTGTTCCAGACCATATTGCCCACTCCAGATCACAGATCAGTGTAATTAGAGAAGGAAATGACACAGTTAGGAGAACATGAAAATGTGTTTTATGAGCATTTTATGTTATAAGAGCTTTTTTAATCTGCTCAGAAGTTTGCAATACTAGAAGTAAATTCCAGTTAAAGATGGACAATTAGGCAGAGTCCAGATGAGGTGTTCAAAGATCCATAATGAATGCAACCTATCACATTGCTTCCACCAATCTCTCTCTCGGTACGTGTGTGTTCTTTCTGGGAGATGGAACTATGTATGCATATATATCACCATTAATTACACAAGGGACCAATGACAACACTGCAGTCCTTAAAACCTATGTGATAAATATTACATTTTAAGTGATTTATAAATGCACAAAAAGCAAAATAAACACAATTTAAATAAATATATAAACATATGTCAAACACTACCTAAATACTGCTCACTCATACTGCTGCAGTAAACAAAATATAGAATCAGAGAAATGTAGGTCTGTAAAGAACCCTGAGACATTATCCTATGCAAGCCCCTTGGGCTGAGGCAGTACCAAGTAAACCGAGATCCTCCCTGACACGTATTTGTCCTACTGTTCTTAAAAACCTCCAATACTGGGAATTGTACAACATCCCTTGGAAGACTATTCCAGTGCTAATTACCCTTATAAATGCATAGTTTTTCCTAATATCTCACTTTAATCTCCTTCTTACAGATTAAGTTGATTATTTCTTGTCCTACCTTCACTGGTAATGGAGAACAATCAATCAATCACCATTCTCTTTATAACAACCCTTAACATCTTTGAGGACATCTCGGTTACCTCATCAGTATTCTTTTTTCAAGACTAAACATGATATTTCACAACTGCATCACATCATTGGCTCATATTCAGTTTGTGATCCACTATAACACTCAAAACCTTTCTAGCAGTACCACCACCTAGCCAGTTATTCCCCATTGCATTCATTTTTTCTTCCTAATATATAGTACTTCACACTTGATCCTTAATGAATTTATTTTTGTTGCTTTCAAATCAATTATCCTCTTTGTCAAGGTCATTTTGAATTCTAATCCTGTCTTCTAAAGTGCTTGTAACCCCTCCCAGCTTTGTGTCATCTACAAATTTTATAAACTTGCTTTCCTCTCCATTATCCAAGTCATTAATGAAAATATTGACTAGTTCCAGACCCAGGACAAACCTCTGGAGGACCCCACTAGATACATCATCCTACTTTGAGTGGGAACTTTTGATAACTACTCTTTGCATACCAACCAATTATGCACACACCTTATAGTACTCTCATCTAGACCTCATTTCCCTAGTTTGCTTATGAGAATGTCACATTATGTGAATCAGAAGCCTTGCTATAATCAAGATCTAGCATGTTTACAGCTTCCTTCCTATCCAGTAGGCCAGTAATTCTCTCAAAGAAGGGAAACACATTTTAACAATGGGTATAATAGGCAATATTTATAAACAGGTTTAAAGGATGCATTGAAATACATTTTTCACCCTGTTTAAAGGTTCAGTTACACTGGCACATTGTATTTTGGTGTTAATACATTATGAACAAAAATAAAATATAAACTGAATACACCGCTAAAACATGCATTTTATTTAAGAAAGTGCAAATGACCCCTTACCCTGCACGAACTTTTTCCTGCCCACCTTAGCCTACTTGCTATTTCACACATCCCTTATGTACATTTCTTTCCTTTCTTTACCCCTTGGATACTCTGCTTTCTCAAAAGCTGGATTTTTGTGTGTGTGAAAAGGTTAAGCCAGAATCACTTGGGAAAATAGCAAATGTTATAGGAATCCGTTGATTTGCAGACCTTCAAGTCAGAAAGAAGTATTCCTGTTAATTACACCCTTAATACATTCTGGATACAGACCATTTTATGGTTAAAAAGAGTCTTTTTCAACATCCTTTCTTTTTGTAAAATATATTTTAATGCAGAAACTTTCACTCCTTTAACTCTAGTTCTCGGCTGTACAGTGCTTTACTAGAAATTATGCATACAACATGCATGCTGACACATAACTAAAGTAATTATGGAATTAATGTGACTTTTCGGCATACACCATTTATTGATTATTAGACATCCTACATAAGCCTCAAATGCCATCTGGAGCTCAGGAAAGATTGTCACTGTAGAACATTAAATGCTGTTTTCCTACAAACCAGAACCATAGAAATAGTGAGATTAAATCATTTAAGATAGTAAATATCTTCATTATTATAAGTACTTAACACGTGTATATAAATAATGAATACATTTTAGTTTATGTTATTTCATGAACTAATGAATTTAGATACATAGATCATACATCCTATGCTGTACCTTCCAGCATTTTATAGTAAGATTCTAACCTTTGTATCCAAAAAGTCATGCTCAAATGATAACATTTATTTACCCTAAGCTTCACTGCTTTCACAGTTTGAAGGTATCCTACTTTTCCATTATCTACATAATTTCTGGTTGTGCAGTATTTATCTAGTTGAATCTGATTTCATGGCATTTCTGTCTTAAAATCACTTCTCTTAAATTCAGCTTGACATTTACAGAAAATAGCACTATTAAAGAAATAGAAAAGAGTGCTATTTGTATAGAAGAACTGCTAAGAGCATATGTAAATCATATCCTTTACAAAATTATATTAAATAGCTAAGAAACTGTTTATTGTAGATGGACATTACAGTGTTGCTGTAAAGAAATCACTGATGGCTGCCAACCTCAGCTCTGTCCTTTGAAGTGTCCTTGAGCTAACACAGTCATACACAATTGGTTTGATACACCCAGTGTGTGTCTCCACTTTGGATGCTACAATTCTTTTCTCTTTCCTGAGACAAGAAAAGAATGTAATCCTGCATATTATTATCATTTTGAATTGTTTATATTATATATCATTATATATCTGCAGCTCAGAAAAATGTTATGAATTTTATCTTCCAGATGCAAAAGAATTGCTTTTCCATTCCAACAGCTACATCAAATATTTCATATTCTTTTTAATTCACCTATCAACAAACACCTATCAAATCACATTTAAAATGCAATTAAATCTATATTCTCCAAAGCATTATTTTGAAGCTATTCTTTTTATTTTATTGTGTCTGCAGTAGTTTTCTGCAGTAATCGCTAATGGATGATGTGTAGCATTCACTCCTTTTGGCCAGCCCCATATCCCATACTACAGGATGTGCAGCAAAGTAGAAAGCAATTAGTTTTCATTCCAGATTTTTATCTTCCTCAGAGCTGCATGTCATATGCATGAGGACTGCTTTGCCATCTCTCTCTCTTTTTTCAGTAAGAGCCAAGATAATTCTCCATAGGAGTCAATAAAGAAATACCTTCTCCTGCAATGATGTTACAATCTGCACTAATCAACATTAGCTCTGGAGGACTGATGTGCCAGTGAACTCAGAGTGAGCACATGTTTAATATAGTAAGCGCACAATCTCATTTCACATGTGAAAATGGATAATCACTGTGGCCATGAAATCTAAGCATAAACTGTTGTTATAAATTTGATGGGACTAAATTAAATCAAACCAGAAAAAGGCACACTACATGGTACAAAACAGTTTTAGAGGCAAATAAATACTAATTTATAAAGTATTATTCCTGTGTTTAGTTATACCATAAAGCTCAGAGCTGCTTGCATCCAAATAAGTATGATAACACTATATGAGTAGAAGCATAATAAATGAATAATCATTGAACTAGCCAGATACAGATCTTATTTCATGCTAGTATACAAATTAATTAAATCTAACAATGCTGTTCTTGCCTCAAGTATTCATTTTAGGAAGTTAATTTTGTAAACAATGAATTCATTTAATTATGCAATGAACATGTGTTATTTTAATTATTTCTTCATATCCCTTTGCATAAGAGGAAAACAGGATAATTTAAAACAAATAAAACTGAAAAGATAAGAACATAACATGTAATAAATAAATAACAACAACAACAATTTCATTTGTAATATGGTAGCACTGAGGATCCCCAGTCCTGGACCAGGGTCCCATTGTGGTAGATGCCATACAAGCAGAAAACAAGAGAACAGTACTTTCCCAAACAGATTACAGAGTTATTGGGCTGATGGACTAGAGTACAATTTAAAGAACGTAAAGCTTAAGGTTGTTTCCAATATTTGTTTTGAATACTAGTGTTTAATTTGAATGGTGCTTCCCTTTTTTACCACGTTTTTAATGCCTTATGAGCCATTTTGGGGCTGAAATAAAGAAAGATTTTGGGTGGATTATTCAAAAGCATTTAGGGGATTAAGTTCCATTTTTAAAAGTAACTTGGACACTTAGATCCATGTCCCATTGGAGGTTTATGTTATGGAAGTGTTAAATTCCTCACAATTCTTCCCTTTCTCCAGTCAGAGGATCATATCAGCCTTTCTGGATTAAGATTTTGCAAACTACTCTTCATTCAGTTTCTGGTCCCAGCTGGGCTCTTGAATAGCTAGTAGATGTGATTGCTTGTGTATATTGTAAAGCTGATGTAAAACTGAGTCATCAGCATATTGCTGACATTTTACTCTCCACCCTCCTCACCCCCGCTTCACATTCTTCTCTATTGGATTCTCACAGATGTTGACAAGTGAGGACATCCCTATGGGACAGCACAGGTCAGCATTCCTGAGATGGAGATATCTATTATAACCCTCTGGTAGCAGTCAAAGAGAAACAACTAAAATCATCTCAGCATGATCCCATTAGCCCCTGTCATATGTCTGAGGAGGGACAAGAGGATTTCATGGTCAGCCATGTCAACTGCTGCAGAGAAGACCAACGGTATGAATATGGATGCAAGAACTTCATCCAGAGTCAGAAGGAGATTCCACATCAGTAGCACTAGTGTCCTATCTGTTCCATGTCTTGGCCTGCACCCTGACTGGGAGAGGTCCAGAATACTGGAAGTATCTAGTGGAGTTGGAAACTATCCTTGGTGAGCCTCTCAATTAATTTGCTCAGGAAGGGAAGGTTAGTTACTGAACACCTGGTAGAAAAGTAAATTGTGTTGATTGATGGTTTCTTAATTACTGGCCAGATTACGCATTGCTTTGGGCTGTGTGGATTTCCAGACCTCTAAGGTGGTGTTTAAGCTGTCAGTTGGTTACCGTTACAGGTGCTCTCAACTCACTCTCATGAGGCAAAAGGGGTGTGAGGTAAAATGACAGAAGATAACTCAGTCTTCATGCAGTCCTTTTTATCATGAGAATGGCAAATGCAAAAAGGTAAGATGTGATATTATCAGACTTGTGTTTGACCAGGAAGTTCCTGATGTCGTTAGAGGCAGTCTAAGATGTAGGTAATTTTCTCTGTAGGATCGTACCCCTGCAGAAAGTTCGGGGCTTTTCAGTTCTTTGGATATTTTCTGAGTTAGCAAGGGGAGTCATGGTCCAGAATAATTTATTGGGCCCTAATTTAATAGCTACTATGATGACGAAGTGGTGGAATGCCTTTGGTTTTTCTTTGTCCAGGTCATAGGCTCACAACCATTCCTTATGTCGGAACTTGTCTGCATCTATTCATGTTTCTGCCACCAAAGCTCAAATTTTCTTTCTTCTTTTACCCCATATTGCCAGAGAACCAAGGAAATCTGTGGAGGGAATGAGGAAGAAGCAAGTGCTTCATTGTTAATGTTAAGGCTATCGCTATTGAGTGGTAATAAGCCCCACTCCCTTTTTCCTTAGCAGATTGTTCACACCTCTAATGGATGCAACTGCAGCGCTATCATATAGGCAAAAAGCCGTTATTCAGGTAGCCAGGACCCAAACAGTTTAGCACTTTATACATCAGAGCCAACACCTTGAACTCCACTTATAAACTGATCAGATTATAGCACATCAGCACAATTACTGCCTATGTAAAACCTCACTCAATAAACAGAAAACATATAGTGTACTAACAAGCATTCAGTATGCTCTGACGGTGGTATAATTCTGAGGCAATAGAGACATAAATAACCATAAAACATCCTGCATCCGTAATAAAAGGTTGCGCACTTCTTGCCAGACATGTGGAAAAGTGTTCTTGACCATAGTGGCTGTCTGAGCATTCAGAAACTACCTAGAATTTAACAACTCCTCCAAAGTGCAAACCTACATAGCAAATGGTGGATGCTCTCCCTCAGTTGAGGTGCTGATATAATCTTCACCAGTTCTTCAGTTTGCATCCCCAATCTACCAATACCTACTTTTTGTCAGTTTTTGACCTCAGAAAACAAGGTTTTAGTTAGTTCGAATTAACTTAATTCGAACTAGTATGGCCCCACTGGAATTTTAGTTCAAACTAAGCAAGTACCATGCATGGCACTTGCTTAGTTCAAATTAGTCAGTTGCATTAAGCTCAATGTGCCGATTAGTTCAAATTAAGCGTTAGTTCAAAAGGTATAATCGCATTTATTAGTTCAAATTAAGGAAGTCCTTAATTCGAACTAATGAAAGCCTAGTGTGGCCAAGGCTTAAATTAGTTCGAATTAAGCTTCCTTAATTCGAACTAACTTGCCAGGGCAGACATAGCCTAAGAGATCTTGACCAATTTTTTCTCATTATCCTCCTAGCAGTTAAACCCTTCTGTTAAGAACTGTATGTTTGTCAGCAATGCTTCCTGATCACTGGTCTTAAAATATCCATACTGATATTTTTATGTTCATCCATTACCAGGAAAATTTATTGGCTAATCACACCAATGCATTTTCAGTACCATGAGGAGGACAAAACCAGACCGTCTACAGACAATGAAATCAGAGGACTTCAGATGCTGTCAGAGTTGCTTACGACAACAGTTTCCAACATTATTTCCAAGGAAGAAAAAGTTGGATGGTATCCAATAATTAACACCACTATCCAAACAAAGAGATGATTTATTGAACAGAAGCCTCACGTTAATTTCCCTGAGGACAGTTGGTACCATGTCATCCCAAGAAAGGCACTGACAAATTTGACCAACTAGCCCAAAGTTTTCTTGCTGAATTTGCTCACTGGATCTAACTCCAAGTATGTTGCCTGGAATGCCCCAGCACCACTAGCACTTCAGTGAATGTTAAATCATATTTTCAGATGATATAATTAACCTCCAAAAGACATTTGGATATTTTGGGCCATATTTCATTCTCAATGTAACAGCAAGAAATATTCAAATCTAAGTGTCAGAAGCCACTTTGATGGAGATGAAGAAGCCTTTTTTTTCCCTATAACAGAGTCAAAACATAAGACCTCAAAAAATCTTTGGCTATGTCTACACTAGGAAAAGTTAGGTCGACTTTGTTAAGTCGATTTAATAAGGTCAACTTTAAGTCGACTTAAAATTGACCTTATTAAGTCGACTTAACAAAGTGGACTAAGTTGACTTAACTTTAAGTCAACTTAGTCCACTTTGTTAAGTCAACCTAACCACCCTTAAGTCGACGTAATAAAGTCGACTTAAGGGTTAATCCATGTCCACACCATCCTTAAGTCGACTTAAGGCTTACGTCAACCTAATGGGTGGTTCTTATTAAGTTGACTTAAGGAATTTCTTACGTCGACTTAATGAAAGCCTAGTGTGGACACAGCTTAATTTAAGTCGACTTAAGCCTCCTTAAGTCAACTTATATTGCCAGTGTAGACATAGCCTTTATGTCTTATGGTGGGCAGACCATCACAAGATTTTGCCATCAGCATGTTAAGCATCTCCCCTCACTTCTTTTGTCTCAGATCATCTGTAAAGTATGTTGACCTGAGAGAGCAAAGCCAGAGACGATGACATTTAGGGGGCACTATATTGACAGAAGAGGGAAAATATAAAATCCTTCTAAGCCATTGCTATTGTGATCTGTTTTGTGAACACTGCCTGGAAGCTCAAAGGTTCTATTAATGTATGTGGGGCAACCATTAAATCAGAACCCTAAATGGAAAAGTACACCTTGAAACCAAATATTTTTGTTCTGTTGGTTAGAATGGTTGTTTAACTCTGTTTCCAATAACAATCCTGAATTGCTCTTAGACCTGTCATACTAACCATTTTTATCTACAGGCTGAAGATGGCATTGCTGATACTAGTAGAGAAAGGTTAAATAAACTTCTATGTAATTGAGAATTTGAACTAATGATCAGGAAGACCAGAGCAGGATTTTGTAGCGGGGCCTTAAAATAACCAACACACAGGAATGAAGAGGTATTAAAATTAACAAAAAAAAAACCAGGAAAGAAGTAAGCAAAGTAGTGAAATAGATAAGATAGTGCTTTGAGGAATAACAGAGCAAATACCAACACATTCCAGTTATCAAACTCAAAGTTAATTTGAAACTGCTTCTGCATCTTTTCTTAAATCCACAATTTCCACCAAAGAAAGCAAGAGCACCTGGCAAACTGTAAATGCAGAGAAAGAATTTTTACATCAAAGGCTTAACCAAAACATACTGGTAAAGTGATCAAAATGGGGACTAAATAGTGAGAGATTTAAACAGTTTAGAGAGATTAGAGAGCACAAGTCTATGATACACTGTTTCAGAATTTTAAATAGGATTACCAAGGAATCAAAGGTAACATGAATCCACTGGCCAGGGACTGTTGTGGGGCGGGGGGCATAGTTAGTATTGTTATTTAACATTTAAACTGCAGTATCCCCTGAAGGTCACTGCCAGATTTGGCCCCATTTTGTTAGGCACCATACAAACATCTAATAAATGACGGGCATGACACCAAAGAGTTTACGATCTAAAAGAAAAGACACAGCAGGTGGATGATACAAACGGAAGAGTTAGGCTGGGGTTGAGTGAAGAAGTCATGGTTAAAAAAAATCAGTAAACAATAATAGAATGTGCAAATTATTAGCCAGCCACTATGAGGAATCAAAATTCTCCATCTGCCTACCCATTATCAGGTTTTGCTATCAATTATTACTCTATGCATTACAGAAGAGTTGAGGAGGAAATTGAAAGTGGAGAAAGGAGTAGCTTCAGGGATTTTGACTAAGACCTTTCCCCATTTGTATGGGGTAGCTTGGGTGAAAGCACAGAAGAGCTTGTTGAATAAACAAAGAATCAGGCAATCAAGATTGGCATCACTGGTGGAACAAATATAGGAATCAAATTTGTGGTAAAATAGATTGTATACGGCTAAATTAGGGAGTTTGAAAGTCAGAAAAAAAAGTTTGCACCTGAGGCTATGGAAGGAGAGCCAGTGGAAGGATTAAAGGAAGAGAGTAATGTAGTCACTGTGGCAAGCCAAGATGATGCTCTTAACAGCAACATTTTAATGGATTTCAGGTATTAAGGCAGATAGCAGGAGATGATCAAGATATGGATAAGTGTTTTGGCAGTATGGGGCAATAGGGAGGTCAGATCTTAAAGATTTTGTGCAGGATGCAGCAACAAAATTTAGACAAAACCTGGATCTGTGGGTCAAAAGTGCCTTCATTTTTGACTCAGCCCAAGATTAAGGGAACAAGTGACAGGCGGGATTTTTTGGGTTCAACCAATTAGAGCAATGGTGGCCAACGTTAGGTGAGCCACGTGTCATTTTTTTTACAGTTAAAGTGTGGTTCACAGAGCCCTCTCTTATCTGCCTTCCAGGTTGGGGTGGGGAGCTTGGAGTTTCTGCTCTGTGGCAGAGTGGTGGGGCTAGAGAAGTCTGTCCAGCAGGGAGGGAGGTCTCGGAGAGTCAGTAAGTTTGGCCACTCCTGTATTACAGAAAGAGGATAGGTGGGAAAGGATCTGTCCAGCAGAGAGGGAAAGGATCAAGAGCTCAGTTTTGGCCATGTTCAGTTTCAGTTCATGACTGCACACCCAGCATATAAGAGGAAGGGCTGAGATTTTAGTTTGGATAGAGGGAAACTCTTCCAGAGTAAAGAGGTAGATTTGTGAGTCGTTAACACAAAGACAATAGTTGAATCCACGTTTGTTGATAAGTTACCTAGAGTATAAAGGGAAGAGAGGAAGGCAGTGAGAATGGAGCTCTACAAGACCCTCTACTGAAAGAAGGAGAAGAAGGAGAGGAGTGGAATATTCACCCAATTAAGATCCCAAATGAACACTTTGGAAAGAAGGAAGAGAACCTGCAGAGGACAATACTTTAAATAGAGTTACCCAAACAATTCAGTTTAAACAATGATGGAGTAGTTTTGATTAAAGAATAAAACAAGTTTACTTTACTACTAAGAGGTAGATTTTAAGTAAGTACAAATATGAGGTATTAAAGTCAGAAATGGAAATGGTGACAAGAGAAATAAAAATATAATGCTTTCTAGTAGCTAAACCTTACCATATGTTCTTAGAAATGGGGATGACTAAATTCTCAGTTCTGAACTGCTCCCAAAGTCCAAAGTGGTTCCTTTGTCCTCTTAAGTGAAAGCAAGAAAGAGGCAGAGAAAGACAGACAGAAAAAGATCCTAGTGTTTTTGTCCTCACTTTTATAATCCAACAGAGTCTTGTGGCACTTTTAAAGACTAACAGATTTATTTTCTCCCACGAAAGCTCATGCGATTAATAAATCTGTTAGTCTTT